>JBAMCK010000807.1:0-159682 GCA_037075185.1 Drosophila pseudotalamancana | reverse complement strand
TCGTTCGGTTACGTATTGCTCTTTGAGAACGGTGTGCTGAGCCATCGCGGGTACCTCTGGATCCAGATCGGCTCCGAGACCGCCGGGAACTGTCAATTGCACTGCCGCTGCGGCTACGCGACTTTCTGGCCGCACTCGGCGAGCGGCTGTTCCCTTCTTCTTCTTCTTTCTCTTGTGCTGGTTCGCTGGGAGGCATGACGGATGCTTCTTCCACGGTACAAGTTGAATCAACTTCGTTGTCTTGAATCGTTTTGGGGTCTGTTGGAATAGTTGGGACCCCGTCTATGATTTTGTCTCCATCCGGGTCTTTATTGAACGCTTCGCCTGGAAAACAAAGTAGAAGCGCATAAGCACGCTAAAGCGTGTAATTTTTGTGCAACTTTTGTATAATACCCTTTTCAGCCTCCATGTTCATATTTTAAGCCGATATAAAACTCAGCTCATGTGATATTGGTCAATTTCGCTTGTTAATGTTTTACGCTGTTTTTAATGTCCAAAAATATAACTAAGAAGAAGGCTAATTCTTTAAAAAAAAAATTATGACCATACACACTCGTATGTATGTATGTACAATTCGATTAACTTGGCGTTTAGCTAGCTATCGAAACAAATGAAAATGAAACGTCAAATGTTCGATATATATCAATTTACACATGTGGTTGGAAATCGAGCAATATTATATGTACGTCAAGTTAGCATCGATCATTTGGAATCGATTTTTTGAACTGAATTTCGGAGTCAGAATTATCAATTTACGTACTTTACTTTTAAGAAGTGTTTCGATGGTTATTTATTAAAAACATTTTTTGTACGGGTAATGGCGCAAGAATCCAGATATGAAGTATTTAAACTTACCAGCAATTAATGTTTTAGGCAAATCTTTCTCCACATTTTTTTACATAATAATGAGTGAAATAGTTTATTGGCAGTCTCATATTTAATCAACGCACAAAGGAATATCAATATCTATGCTTATAGAAACTATATGAACACTTTTATTAACTAAAGGTTTGCAAACATTATAAAGTTCATTTAAAAAGTATTTTGAACTGATAGCTTGCTCGCGAACTAAGAAACTGATTGAATTCAGTAGTTAACAATAATAAAAATCATTGGGCGGGAAGCTTGTAGTTTGAATTAATTACAAATATTATAAAATATAATTAATTAATACACACAGAAATAAATGTTTTTAATATTTATTTTAATAATCTACATAGTCTTATATTTTATGAATAGGAATAAGGTTACATACATTTCTGCATTAAAATGTATTAAATTGTATGCTTTCAAAGTAAAATAAGCGGCTTATTAAACACATGTATGTTGAAGAATTCGATTAATGACTGGAGATTCCTTATCGTTTATGATAGTGACTTAATAACGTAAGCTTCAGTTCAAATGAATATTTAAAAATGTCGCGCTTAACGTGTAATACAGTTTTGGATGCACTGAAGATGATCAGTTGCTTGTGATGTGCGCTCCTCGGCTTCGATAGCAATATATTTACTTCGATAACAACTAAGCGCTCACTATTGAGTAAATATATTTGTAGGTAACTCGTTTTTTTCTCCATGCATGTCGTCACATCTTCAAGATTTTGTATGCGGCATATATAATAAATATTTAAAAAGAAATGCACCCGATTTCAATATATCTAAGTTCGATAAAATGCAATATTCGTGATTCAAATAAATCTTAAAATCTTGAAAAGCTCACTTTTTGGCTATTCAACTCAGATCAATTTACATTCGTTGTGGGTTTTTTTCGATTTAAACCAAAGTTTAATTGATATTATTGAATTGTAGAATATAATGCCCAAAATTACCCACCTCAGCATAAATATGCAAGTTAAGAGTATCTTGCTGTGAACAGCGCTTGTGCTCAAAACTATAACGGTGTGACGTCACAGCTTCAAAACTTTATTCTCTCTCGTCTCAACGCCGACTATGGGACTTGCGCAATGCATATCTCCTATTCATTAAATCGCTGTCGTCTGGTCGTCGTTGTCGTTGCTCTCGCGCGGACGTCGTCGCTGCTCTGCCGACTTATTGTTATTGTTTTTACTTTAAAGTGCTAGTGTTTTTTTTTTATTTAGCAGCTCAAGACACGCATTCGCTCCAACTGGTAAATTTTATATTTAATTGCAATAAACAACAAAGTGCGCTCACGTGTGTATTAGCGTGTGAATGTGTACATATGTGTGTGATAAACAGAAATTGGTTTTTGCAACTGCTTAACCACATACTAACTAGAAAATACACACACACATAAACTAGTTAAAATGTCAAACTGAGTGTACATAACCTAAACGAAGGGCAGCCGCAGCCGCACAAGCAGCCGCAGCCGCACAAGCAGCAGCAGCAGCAGCAGCAGCAGCAGCAGCAGCAGCAGCTTCAGCAGTTAACACAAATGTTGTAGTTTTGATTTGCAAATCTCTTTTGTTGTTGTCAGTTTTTTTTTTTTTTTTTTTTTATTATTTTTGTACGCATAGGCTTGTGTGTTGAGTGTGCGTGTGAGCGTGCTTGCGTGTGTGTGTGTGTGCTTGTAGCTGTGCCCAATTGAAGTTTTGGCCGCGCTAACTGTAAATTATAATTAAATTAATATAGCTCAAATATGTCAACCGTTATGCAGCGCAGGGACACCGCCTACAATTAAACCGCAGCAGCAGCACCAACAACAACAACAACAGCAGCAACAACAACAACAACAACAGCAGCAGCAGCAACAGCAACACGAACTGCTACAACGACTCAATGTGGTAAGTAGCCAGTAGCTATGTACATGCAACCATACATATATAATTGTTCGCGGGGGTGGGGGCTGCCGCTCTGCACTGCATGGCCAAAATCAAGTCGATTACGATACACACACGCACATACACATAAAGAAAGGCATGCACATGCAGCTCATACAATTTTCAAGAATGGTGAAAAATCGAACATCAACGCTCGGCCAAGCGGGTGGTGCTGGCGGTGGTGGCACACACACACACACAGGCAGACTTGCACACACGCACACGCAAATAGAAAATAAAAAGAGTGCTTTAATATGTGCCATAGAAGAGCAGCAGCAGCAGTAGCAGTAACAGCGGCGGCACCAGCAGCAGCAACTCCCCGCACTCCCCTCGATTCCACACTCAGTACTTCACTTCCCCCCTTCCCCCACTCCCCGCGCACCATCCACTCAGTACTTCACTTCAACACTCCCCCGCATGTGCCCCACGCAAACCAATTGCATTTGTTGTGCAGCCAATTGATGTGACGTTGTTGTTGTTCTTCTTCTTCTTATTCTTCATTGTGTATGCATGTGTGTGTGCGTGTGTGTGTGCATAGTAACACACCAGGGCTGCAAGAAGCACACATAAGCGCAATGCAGCTGCATATTGTGTCCCATCTCTAGCGATTTGTTATCGCATTGCCAATCAGCAAAAATGCATTTTTAAACTTATAATCGTATAAAACTTCCTTAAATTCCCTCAAACTTAATTACTATGATGATTTGCCTTGTGTCGTGTTTGCTGATAAAGCTGAACATTGCTTCATTATGCGTCACGTAATTGTCAATATTTTGTTCGATATAAACATCGAAACAGACTGTTCGAAACTTAATTTTCGAACTCAAAAGTCGCTCTCTTAAAATTGAGTAACTAATTTAAATTTGTATTTCTTCACGTACGATCTACAAATATCTAGAACAATTGAATAGAATTCCATACATTTTCCGAATAATATTTCCTCTTATATATATATATATATATATATATATATGTATATATATGTATATATATAAATGTATTTATATATGTGATAGTATTATCAGGGAAAATGCATCGCCAAGCCCTCGAGCTTAAGCTGAGCTGCTGTGTGGGTGTTTGCATTTTCAAACTGTGGCTGGCTTGCAAGTATCAGCTATACATATATACTATATACACATATACAGATAGATAGATATATATAAATGTATATGTATGCACAGATGTGTGTACTAAAGCAAAGACCGGCTTTGTGTGCAGCCTGCTGATTGGAAAATTTGCATGAAATATTAAGCGAGATTTTAAATCGGAGCCAGCAACAAAAACTTGCATTGTATTTCTCTAGAGCATATTTCATGAGATATGCTGAGCTTCCGAATCGGTTAGCGGCCTAATTAACGGACCAGTTCAGTACGTGCCACATTTATAGAGTATAGAGTATAGAGTATAGAGTATAGAGTATAGAGTATAGAGTATAGAGTATAGAGTATAGAGTATAGAGTATAGAGTATAGAGTATAGAGTATAGAGTATAGAGTATAGAGTATAGAGTATAGAGTATAGAGTATAGAGTATAGAGTATAGAGTATAGAGTATAGAGTATAGAGTATAGAGTATAGAGTATAGAGTATAGAGTATAGAGTATAGAGTATAGAGTATAGAGTATAGAGTATAGAGTATAGAGTATAGAGTATAGAGTATAGAGTATAGAGTATAGAGTATAGAGTATAGAGTATAGAGTATAGAGTATAGAGTATAGAGTATAGAGTATAGAGTATAGAGTATAGAGTATAGAGTATAGAGTATAGAGTATAGAGTATAGAGTATAGAGTATAGAGTATAGAGTATAGAGTATAGAGTATATGTAGAGAAAGTATGGAGACAAATTATAGAGCAGAGAGTATAGAGATGACAAATTATAAAGGTTTAGAGTGTAGTTTCACAGAGTATAGAGTACAGACTGTATAATCTGACTACTATATGATGTGAAAATTTTCGAACAATCAGTCGTAAATGCAATTTTCTCATAAGCAAACTTCTAGACATTTTTTCTAAATTTAACTGAATTTATAAGTTTCTATATTATCCACATACAACTATAATTTTGATTCACTCAATCTTTAATTCATGTTCTAAATGAGTTGTTGTTGTTATAATTGTCACATATATTTCAATTATTTTTACCTTCTTGCCGTGATTATTAAAATTGTATTTAATTCAGCTTTATCAAGATAAGGTAGACTTCATTTTAAAACATCTGATTCTTATTCACTTTAATTGCTTATTTTAATTGAGGCAGACAGCTGTAGCTCTCATAAAAAATTATATACTATATATATGTAAAAAGATATGTATTCCATTTAGCGGAGTCATAATATTCGTAGTCGAGAAGAACGTTCAAAATAAATTTGATTGAATTATTTTCTCACTTACGTCATGCTATCATTCAAGAGCAATTGGAGTCTCATTTGCTTGAATAGGTTTTTTTTTGAGAATCCCAATAGGAATTTTTGTTAATCCCTATTAGAAAATCGCCCTTGCGAAACAGGATAAAATGATAAATTAATTATGATTAATTGTTTACAAAATAGGGCTTAACATTTTTCACGTCTTTAAGCTCTTCACTTAAGCTCCTTTCATAAGATTTGTTAGTTCTAGATAACCAATTGTAAAATATATTGTTTCACCAGATATAATCCTTGATATAACATATTATATAATAGACTTATAATCTTTGTTAAAACAAATGTTGTTGTTGCAGACAAGCCCAAAACCTATATTATTTTCTTTCGCTTGGCGAACAGAGTATTAAAATATGACTTCACCGTTGCAAAAAGTTTCGCAATACTCTTTTTTGGTACATTTTTGACTTATTTCTACATAAAAAAATAAAATTATGGGAAAGATGTAAATCTTTAATTTCGTTATTGTTGAATATATAGTTAAATATATATGCAAATACTTTTTTTTGGCTCACTTTATAGGTACGTATGTAAATGCCTGGGATTAGAATATTTTATTGCATTTACGTTCGTTAATTTTCTTAAATGTTGTTTTTTCTCCACTTCTCAATTATGAGCAACACAGCTGACAACTGAAAAAATCGTTGGATGGGTGTTCACTTACGTGATTATGATTATTATAATAACAATTTGTCATCAATGTACCATTGGGTAAATAGAGTATTAGTTATGGTACCTTTCATATGTTAATTTATTCCAAAACAAGAATATATAATATGTATATTTATGGAAACTATTCATTTACATAGTTCTCTAGTTGTTTTCACATTAATTCTGATAATTATTATAACAGAACCATTTGCAAAATAAATTATTATTTATGGTACAAATGTATTTTTGGATAATACTAGCAAAATATTTATAAAGAAAGAAAATATACGTAAATAGTCTTGTACCAAGGGAAGAACATACGCGATTACATAGAGAAAAATTTGTTGGTAAATTTTTACCACAATTTTGTATGTTTCAATATTAATAACATATATATAAATGTATATGTAAATGTCTTTGTCGACCCCTTTGTGATTTAATAACCAGTGGGATCTCTAAATATGGAATTTGTAATATTAGATTTTTACCACAATTGTAATCTTGCCTTCTAGGCTATTTATATTCACATTGTTATAAATGACATTCTATTTCTTTTCTTACTTTCAAACCGAAAGAAATTGTACCATTGTATCATTAAGTCATCTGATTTGGTACAAATTTTTTTATGTGTTATATTTGTAATAAAATTGTTGGAGGGTTTACCCTTTGTTACCAACACTGCTTTTAACAGTTATTAAAGCCCGTTCACTTTACTGGAGACCACAAATTCCAGTGATCGAACTTTAGGCACGCCGGAGTTTTGACATATAGCGAATATCTTCCGGACCTCAATCGCATAAAATAAAAAAAAATAAATATACACATGAAAGTTGTAGCTGATGTGCGCTCGAAAACATTTTTTATTGCTCTGTTGCAATTTGCTTTCGCTCCAAAAAAAAAAGGAAGAAGCAGAAGAAGAAAAAGTTGCTGTTGAAAATATTATTATGCTAATTATTATTATTATTATTTTTACCATCTCTTTTGTTTATTCGTGGGAAACGGAAATTGTTTAAAAGTCGGTTTTGTTGTCGACTCGTTTCGCTCTCTGTTTGCCGCCTCGGGAACTGATATCCAAAGGCATTTGGCCACATCTTCAGCTTCAGTTCCAGTTCCAGTTCCGAATCCAATTTCAGTTTCAACTCGGTCTATATGCAATGTACCCATCACAATTCGATATTTTGTAACTGATATTTCAAATGCTCTTTAAGAAGAGTTATAAATGAATATAAAGAGGTTAAGATCTAGTTCTTAGTTTTTGATTTTGTTGGGTCGAATATGATTTTGATGGATTTAAAATATATATGCCATTAGAAACTAGTTTAAGTTTAGATATTTTTGGCAGTTGATATTTGCACAAATATTTATAATAAGTTGTAATTTAATTGTAATCGTTGCATAATTAACTTGTATTCCTTTAACTCTTATAGCTACGGTTAGAGTATCAATAAGTCGGCCTATTGGTTGGCGTCTCGTCAATTTCTAATTAGAATATTCGTGACGAAGCGTCGCGAAGTTTGATCACCAAAGAGAAAAATAATTAATTAACCAATTAAAATAGAAATTTTAAACATATTTTTTCGGACTACGAAGTGCGGCAGCATTATCTTAAGATAATACTATTTGTACATCATTTCTGTAACCTAATTCTTAATTCTCGGTATACTTTATCCTATAAATATTAACATTCTGTTTTTTAAAAGTTTATTTATTAAAAATATTTTTTTTTGCTTAAGATTAAAATGTGATGAATAAAATAACAGAAATATATATAAAGATATGTATGTATATATAATATTATTATACTAAGCTTTTTTAAGTATAATGTATTATATAGTATATCTATTATATATTTATCTAAGTTTTTTTTTGCTTATATATGCTTATGTTAACTCTTGATTTGAAGTATTTTGTACAAAGGTAAATTTTTGGATTTACAAGATAAGGCTTACGATTCCGAAGATTACTTAATTGTTAGTTTTCCATTTTATTTACTTTCTAATTTTTTATATATCAAGCTTTTTTGATGGATGGTATATCTGAATCATCAGAAAAGTAACATAAATAATAGATTTAGCTAAAAATGTAAATTTTACTCTTATAAAGTAGAAAGATTAAATTTTAGGGAAAGCCAATTACAAATCATGATTAGGGAAAAATGTTGTACTTAAATAGTTAGATAGATTGCTTAGTATTCAAGTCTACAGGCTTATATATATGTGTGTGTGTGTGTATGTGTAAACAACTGAAGCTGAAGCTGAGCCATTGCCAAAAAGATTGTTGGTCGCTTTTCAAGGCAACAAAACGCGATGACTTCATCTGCTTTGAATATTTTGTTGTTTCCAGTTCAAGTCAACACAGACACCGACACCGACACAAGTGCAGCTTTATTTGTGCGTGCGTGTGTGTGTGTGTGTGCGTGTGTGTGTGTGTGTTTGTGTTGCACACCCCCATGCCAAAGGAAACGTTGGCGTTGACTTTTTTCTCATGTGTGTCACTTGCTGCTCGGTTCAGTCAACCAGGCCAAAACTTTTGTCGGGAGTGCTGGGCTGCCGAATACCTTGTATATAGATAAATGTACATATATGGGTATAAACATATCAAAGAATATGTAGAAAGTGGTTTTATTTTAAAAACAATGCAATTACTTTTTCAAATGTTTGAGCTATGCTTAGAAAATTAAGTCGTAAAATCGATATTTATAGATATTTTTGAGTTCCCCATATGAAACTAAAATATGTTCTTATAGGAGAAGTAAAGATAAATTCCTATAGATAGACGACAGAAGGGGATGATAGGAGTGAAATTTGTTGCAAACAGATTCACGCAAATAATATACCTATTTAATGTGACTACAGGGTATAACAATATGCAAAGTGTTAGGTAATCAACAGTTGTTGCTGTTGTTGTATTTGGCCTGAACGCTTTCAATAAAGGCCAGAATATGGCCGCGAACTTTGTCACAAATTGATTATTTGAAGCTCTGTCTCACTCCCTTTCCTTCTCTTTCTCTTTCTCTCTCGCTCTCTCTCTCTCTCTCTCTCTCTCTCTCTCTCTCTCTCTCTCTCTCCGGTCACTCCCTTTAAGTGGTGTCTTTTATAGCCATTGCATTTCAGTTAGTCGAATATGTCAATACCGGAAATGTTTATTTGGCCATTTGGGCAACTCTTAACAACTTTACCCTCTTATGGATTGACCCGCTTTTACTTGGCCTCTTCGTTAGTGGCCTGTCTATTCGACCCCTAATTAGACAATATATTTATATAGGTATATATGAGCGTACGCATGTATACGAACGTATGTCTATGTATGGGTATAAACATAATTGCCTAACTGACTGGTCGCTCACGTTCAATTAGGCCAATCATTTGCCACAGCAGATGCTCCTCTATATGCGGGTCCTATTGGTAATGGCAACCAGTTTGCCTCTGCGTGACGTCATTTCATCAAAAAGCATTCAGCGAGCGGATCATAAATCATTTTTGACCGCTCAGTTGCGAAGCCGCAAAAGCAGCTTTTCGACCTTTCTAAATGGATTCGTGTGCTCGTTCGTTAGATTCTCAGATGCGAGGGCTTCAAGAAACATCTGTGCGAAATTTGTATCATCACATCAATTACGATATGATGCACAAGGTAGATACCCTTACCTAACCCAATAATAGAATTATTACTGTTATTTTGTTATAATTATGATAATAATTATGATAATAAGGTGTTTCACCCTCTCATCAATTGATCAAACGAGCTTTTGGTTCGTCTGGAATTCCGTTTAATACACGCAGCTCAACTTGGCTACTAATAAATTCAATTTAATAACCATAGTATATACGAACTTTTGACTTTTCAATTATACTCCAGTAACTTAAGTTTCACATCGATTGTAATAGTTATTGAGCAAACGGAAAAAGTTATCGAACATTCGAAATAAACTCCAACGGAAGCTACTATATGAGGAGGATTTACATCCCATATTTTAGTTCTTTAGATATTATTTCATTGTAAAAACTCTCAGCTATATATTAGTTCCATTTCGATATATATTCGTATGTTATCTTGACTTGAGCCATGAATAGAAATAATGTTTGTTCCTAATTGTTCGAATTCAATGCGGGTATACTTAGATATTTATATACCCGTTTTCCATCTACACTTTAACACTTGTTTTTTTTATGGATAATTACAATTGTTCAAAAGATTTTTACATAGTAAAAGTGAAGATAAATGTACAGAGTTTTTTTTATTGTATTTTAGGAAAATAAAATATATAAATTATATTTATTGATTAGTCATGGAAATAAGTGTCGAAAGAATGCATAATTTTTCTTTCTTTGAAAGGAATATGTGGCCAATGACTTGCATAACTGTTGCTCAATTTGTAACCAGCATATCTTCAATTAAGTTAAGAAATTATTTAATTTTGCTTTGATTAACAGTCCATTCAGATTTCAATTTATTTCAATTTTCAGTATTGAATTTTTATGTGATTGATGATTGCGAACTTCCAAAGAATTCTTAAAACTGAACTCTAAGAAATTCGTCGAATGTAAAAGTTCTATTTCGACTGCGTTTTCCCCGGAAATCGATTTCATATTAAATAGGACCGATAATCATTGTCTTTTTTTATTTTATAGCCGAACAAACTAATGTTTCACTCTTCAATTAAAGAATAAAGTATTCTTCTTTATAAATAGCATCAGTTCTTAACTACTTAAAAGTTAACTCAATATTTCATTTAGATTCTTTGCTAAGATCAAGTTCTACTCTGCCCATTGATCAATCAAAAATATTTTATTTTAATAATAATTTTGAAATCCGTCAAGAAAAGTTTTTAAATGTTGCAGACTTTTCATACATCAAAATCTTACAGTAAGGAAAACTTTATCATAAAATTTTCAAAAAAATTTTTATAGGATTATGATACTCTTTGGAAAACCCTCTTGCTATGTAACCAAAATTTTATTTAATGCGGACATCAGAATCTTAAGTTTTAGCGAAAAAATTTGTAAGAAAAGTTTATCTGACTTTTTAATACCCTATTTACCCATAGCAAAGGATTATTGGAGTGTATTGATTCAGTAAAGTATATACATATATATATTCTTGATCAGGATCAACAGTTAAGTCCTGTCCAATCGATATCGATTAAAATATTTGATGTCAAATGTAAGCTAATGTAGGCACGTTTTATATATGTGTATATGTGTATATAGGGAAATTTGAATAGATTTGTACTTGTGATGCAAATTAGAAAAGATGACTTTACACATTTTTCACATGTTGTGCAAAGTGCTGTCGGCTTAAGTGACCGTGACCTTCATTAAGGTTGCTCTCTAATTGCCGGCAGGTGAGTTTTCTCCCAACGTGAGGATTAACGTTTAACGAACTTAATGGCTTTCAATTGATTTTTAATAATGACCCTCTGATGGAATTTCAGCTACAGTGCCTTGAGTGAAATATGCAACAATGTGACCCAAAGCGGAAGAAGGCGACAGCAGCAGTAGCAGCAGCAGCAGCAACAGCAGCAGCAGTAGCAGAAAGGAGCGAGAGACTATCGCACGGCCAACGCATGCAACGAGCAGGCAGCGCTTAGCGAAGACAACAACCATACTGTACAACCAATTGCTGAATTAAACAAAAATAAAACAAACAAAAATAAAACAAAAAAGAATACAAAACGTCGAGAACGAGTAGACTGAGAAACGAGTGGGCGAAGCAAAGAACGAGATCGAGAACAAGAACAAGAACAAGCAGGAGATAAAAAAGGGAAACAAGTGCGAGCGAGTGGAGGAGCACGCCATGCCCAGCACGGCGGGCAGTGCAGCCGGCGTCGGCGTTGGCGCACTGATCAACAGCGCCGGCAGCAGTGCCAGCATGGGCATCGGCGTCGGCGGCAGCGGCGCAGCGAGCGCCGGGAACAGCGCTGTGGCCGCCGCCTCGGCCGGCACATTGATAGCCCAGAGCACGGCGGGCACCAGCGCCGCCAGCGGCACCATCACCTGGGACAACAATGGCACCCTGCGCTCCATCAATCCCGGCGACTGGTCCATCGAGCAGTGCCTCATCTGGCAGCAGCCCCATCATCTCTACTTTCAGCTGGGCTGGGCCTTTCTCTTTCTGGCCTTCCTGGCCCCCCACGGTCCGTTTGGGTCGCTGTGGATGCGCGCCACCATGCTCATCGGCTGCATCATGATGGGCATGTACGGTTACCTGATTGAGTGCACCCCGGATGTGGTGCTCTGGTCCGGACTGGGCATTGGCATCAACTTCATCTATTTAATTGTGGTGCTCTGCCGGCTGCGTCCGGTGCGTTTCGATCAGGAAATTGAGGCGGTAAGTGATCACTCAATTGCATTGCATAACACTTTCCAACACTGCCCACACATTAACTCTGTTATCGATAACAGTATTCAAAGCGGTAAGGTACATCCAAGAACTTCAAGACAAAACTATTGTAGTGTTCAAAATGGATTCAGGTTATTGACCGCTCGATTGCTCCGTTAATTCATTTAACAACCTTTAACTTAGATGGAGCTGATCAAACACGAATTAAATTGTTTGACATTCAATACGTAGAAGACATATTTTACATATTTTAGTTATGGAAGATCCAGTTATAATGGATGCAGGCTAATAACAGGCCAATCGATTTCTTCATCTGTTACGATACGATGTAACAGCTGTTAAATCACATGGAAATAACAAAATAATATTTTGCACTGTAGTAGAATGGAAATATGTTACGTGTTAGCAGATGTTAGCAGTGTAGAAAATAAATGCAGGTTATTTAACAGCTGTTAACTCATTTGCAGCTGTAAAATTACAAAATGCAATTTGCTTGAATGTTGAAATACAAAAGCTTAGTCGAATGATTGGTATATTATTGGGTTAACTACTTTATCAATGCCATTGAGCAAAAGTTAAAAGATTGCTTACTCATTGTATTACATTAAAAACTTGCAAACGATAAAGCGATAAGCAATAAAGCATCTTCCTAAGCCTCTTGAAAGTATAAAAAACTTTCTCTTAGCAACTCGTAAAATTGTGAAGTTTCAAGTCTTTGACATCAAAATCGATTCAAAGGTTGTCCCACATATCACGAGAGACTGTATAAATATAATACAATATCATAGTATCTGGATTTGAATGAAAGCATGGCTCTAACTGGAATGCCGGCTAACTTTGTTTTGTCTCCTGTGTGTTTTTTTTAATGGGATTCAGGAAAGAAGTCTAGAATCTTAAGATCTCAAATTAAAAGACGGATTTATGAATATATTTTGTATTTATTTTCATTTATGTTTTTTTTTTTAAATTGTTTTCTTTGTTTTAAAAATATTATTTTCTTAGTTTCAGTTGAAATTACAAACGCACATAAACAAAAAAATAAATAATTTCGATAACTTATGTTTAGGAAAAAAAAAACAAAAAAAAAATGATTGTTTAATTACTAAAACGCTATTATTAAACTAAGCTATAGAATGGTATGTGTGTGTGTGTGAGTGTGTATGCGATTACATATTTCGGAGTATGGGAAATGGACTGGGTTTTTATTGGGGGCAGGTGCGTCTTATCACAGGTGTTTTTCCAAAACAATTTGCAAATGTTGCATAAACGATTTTTCTGCAGTTTCGAATTATTGGTTTATTTCGTTGCTGCTGTTGTTGTTGTGGATGTGGATATGGATATGGATATGGAATTGTTGTTGTATATAAATAGATTGTCTAATAAATTATGAATGTTATTTATAATTTAATTTGAGACACATTACTGACAGTTAATGACAATATCAACTTTTTCATGTATATATGCGTGTTTGTGTGTGGATGTGTTGGTGTATTGGTATAGGTGCTGTGTGATGTCTTGATGACTTAATTGCGCTACAAATTATAAATTTATATATTAAATTCTTTTGCATTTGGGAGTGATTGGGAGAAAACCAGTGCAGCCTTTTAGGCGCTGCCTGAAATTCAGCAGCAGCAGCAGCAACATCAGCTTAGAAAGCACTGCGCTGCATTTGCCTGGGCCTCCCAATGGTTCGTGTCTTAGCTAATTCGTATTTTCAATGCCAGAAAATACAACTGCAGACATGTGGCCAAAAGGATAATCATATTACCAATGGCGATGGTCATGTGGATACGCCGGAATGCCTTATGTATGCGTTGATAATGCGGACACTCGACCAAATCGCCCTGGACGAGGCTGCCCACCTCCTGGCCACTGCCGATGGCATCCTCGATCCTATATTTCTCGTGCATCAGCCGAAGCATGGGCGGTGCCAGATACAAACGCACCACCACCTCGATGGCAGCGGTCAGGAACAATACGCCCATTTGAACGGTTGCCGCTGTTGTCCAGCTGACCAGAAAATATTTAACATAGATGATCAACATGCTGATGCTTAGCATCGCATTCAGCGCAAAATACTTGGGGAACAGGATCTGCTGGCACTGGCCGAAGGTGTGACGCGGCAGCGAGAAATACAGCGAGAGGCCTGCAAAAAAGCGATAAGAAGAAGAGATTAGGATAAGCAACATTTGGTGGGCGGGTTGTTTATGTTTAATGCCTACGATTTGGGTGACATTCAGTTTGACATTGACTTTGACATTGACATTGACATGGACACATTGGATGATTGATGGTTGGTTGCGAGCGATTGTTGCAGCAGCAGAAGCAGCGCAGCAGCAGCAGCGTTGGCAGCGACGCCTTTAATGCTTTTGAAACTTACCAGAGACAAAGGTCATCCAGATTTGTGAGCCAAAATGTGTGGCGAAAGCCCCCAGAAAAATCAGCGTTGCCAGAGTGCTGCCACCCATTGCTGGGGGCGCAGCAGTGGCAGCGGCGGGGTCGGCGGCTTGAACGCCTGCGTTTTGCGCCTGCGTCGGTGTGTCTGTTGTGTGTATTGCTGCCGTTGCCAACTGGCTGCTGTGCATCGTCGTTGTTGTCGTTGTGAGATCGGGTCCAACGGTCACAAGCACAATGGATAGAATGCATATGGCGATAAAATGTGCCGGCTGCGTCGTGCGCGTCAGGATACTATAAAAATACAGAGAGAAAGAGAAAGAGTTGATTAGAAAGCTGTTAACAGTGCTAATGCTGTAAGCGGAATGTTATGACATGCATGTTAAAATGTAAATCTAACAGTGTTTAATACTTATAAATACATATTAGCGGCTTCGCCGTGCGTCTCACCCCTTTATTTTTGCATTGATTAGATTCGCTTTAAACTTTCGCACTTGCCAATATTTATGACACGACTCGGTAACGGCGACAGCAACAGCGAGCGCTTATCTAACATCAAGTCGTTGTCGCTCGAACATTGTACTTGCTGTTGTTGCTGTTAACGAATTTGCCGCGTTGCGTTCTGTTGCGTTGTCTTCTGTTTCTGCAGCGCTGCGTTGCGTTGTCTTTGCGCTATTGTTGCGTTTTGTCTGCTTTACACATTTTTGCATACGCTTTGGCATAGATCATGTGTATGTGACGTTTAACGACGTCCGTCGCTTCTGTTGCTTTGTCGTTCGCAGACATTGCGGCGAATAGAGTCGAAAGTGGCGTACGTGCAAAAAAGCATGCAACCAAATATTGTACATATGTATGTACGTATACATATATTTTCGTTTTATTTATTTATTTATTTATTTTTTTTTTTTGCCATTCGCACAACAATAATTGGAGCGACAATGGTCACTAAATTTAATACAACGAATTTGCCAAGTACCGACACACGCATATACATACATACGTCCAAATATATATTTATATATGTATATGTATATATATATATATATATATATATATATATATGCATGTGTGCATATGTTAAACGACAACGAGAGCAGCGCTGCGCTGCGCAACCAGATAGTATAACATTTGTCGCACAGCTAAATCGAAGCTGCGAGCGAATTCGTTAATCAGCTGTTCAATTGAACAGCTGCTCTCCAAGCTGACAATGCGATGCCGTCGTTTACGATAAGCCGACAAACGCAGAAAGCTGGCTGACTCAGTACAGTAACAACGCAGCGTTAACGTCGGCGTTGCCAACCACGCAGGCACTGGCTTTGCCAGCGTCAGCGTCGACGTCGCTGTTGAAGTTCATAACATCATGACGTTGTCTCAGCGTTTCGCACTTTGTACTCGGGGGCGGGAATTTAATTGACTGTCAGAATAACGTAAAAGTTTGCGTCATTAGGCAATATTTTTTCTTTTTTATTTGTGTGTTTTGTTCTTTCTTTTTTATTTTAAAGCTTTCGAGTGTATAATTGTCCCCCGCGAATCGATCACCTGGTTGAGTCACAGTTACGGTCAAGGCGACTGTTAACAGTCGGGCAACGGCCTTCGTTATTATTTATAAAGCGAGTGATAAAAATATCGTCAATTTTCGGGGGGCTACCTATTTATTGTATGTACATACATACATATGTGCATGTGTATTTGTGTATCGGCTTGAATCATTTGGCAAAGCTGGGTAGCTGGCTGAGAAATTGAGCTAACGTTGCCTGTTCATAAAAAAAAGCTGTTAATTTTTTGCACCTTATCAGGCGCTTTATTAAAGCAGATTTCTGTCGACTTGATAAAGATTTCATCAGAATTTATGATAACACATGACGTGCCTCCCCACCCTCCCCATTAGTTGCTGTGCCGTGAAAAGAGTGAACTTTCAAATTAAGCTAATCCGCTTTGCAGATACAAGCAGCCGTATTCGGCCACATATTAACACGTGCGGTTTGTGCTTTGTGTGAATGTGTGAAAGTGTGTGTGTTAGTGAGCTCCTTAAATGCTTAAAGTTCATTACTAATTGCTGTGAACAACAACAGTGCTTTTCGCTTCGCTCTTGTTGTCAGTGCCGTTAGCTGTTTGCATAACGGTTAACGGCAGGGACAGACAGTGGAAATGGGTAAACGAGAAATGAAAACGAAAACACATTAACATTTTGCAGCCAGACAACGAATTCAAAGTGCAAAAAGGAGGCGTGTTTGCGTGAAATAATCGACTGGCTGTAATCTGCTTTCGCGTGATTGACATGATCGAGCGCCGTGATAATGCAACTGATAAGTGTTCAATTTGCGGTGTATCTCTATAGCATGTGGTTCTTCTTTTTTTCTTTTTTATTTTTTTTTTTTGTCACATGGTGAAATTTTAATTAGGAAGATTTGAATGAGACTCACGTGTAGAGCCGACTGCCTTGCAGCTGGGCGATCAGGCAATGGCAACGCTCAGCGAATTTGCGTGTCATTTGTGTGCCAATTGCCAAAGCATCATCCATCGAAGGCTCCATCGAGCTGAGTTTGCGCTGTTGTTGTGCTGTTAATGCAGCCGTTGTTGTTGTTGTTGTCATTAGGGGGCTGCCGTGTACAGCTTTATCAGCTTCTGGCTGCTGCAGCTGCTGCTGTTGTTGCATTTTACGAAAACGTCCACAGAATTTGGGAATTTTCAAAATGTCGCTGCCTGCGCTGTTATTGTGGGTGGCTGTTACAATAGCTTCTGTTGCTGTTGCTGATTCTGCTGCAGCTGCATCTGCATCTGCAGCTGCTGGTTCTTCCCCAGTCACTGTAACTGTCTCTGTTACTATTTCTGTTGTTGTCAGCTCCTGCTGAACTGTATGTGTGGGCTTAATATCAATATCAGTGTCGCTGTTGTTGTTGCTGCTGTTGCTGCTGCTGCCCACGTCGACGTCTTCGACATCGCTGTTATTTTGTGATTGATCCTGTTGTTGCTGTTGTTGTTTCTCTTGTTCTTGTTCCTTGCGATGCTGCTTTTCGCGCTTGCGCATCGTATATTTTACGCTCCTGACGGCTTTCTGGGGCAGACCGAAGGCCATATACCGTTCGATCTGTTCACTTTCAATGCCCGAATTGTGGCACATGTTTGCATTTGTATATTCTGCTTAACGGTTCTTTTGCACTTCTTTTTTCGCACTGTTTCTGTTCTGTTACTAATTCGATTGCTTTTAGTTTTGCTCGATTTTGCTTGCTTTTGCACTCGAAAAAAATTACAATTTTTTTTTATCTGCAAATTTTGATGACTTTTAGGGGATTTTTTCTTTGGGTTTCGTTGTAATTGTAGGAGTAGTTGTTGCTTTTGTTCCTGTTATTGGTGGTGGGTTAGTTAATTAGTAAAATATTGTTGCTGCTGTGGATTTGGTTTAGTACGCGCGCGGCTTAAAATGGGGCGGGTAAGGTGTGGGGCTATTGCTGTTAGCTGCTGCTGCTGCTACTGCGGCTGCTGCTGCTGCTGCTGCAAAGTCTACGCGACGAGTTAATGTGTGCGATTGAATGGCTAGCCAGCAGCGGCGTAAGCTTATATAGCGCCTGCACAAGTGTGTGTGAGTTTCAGTTCTTGGACGACGAGCAGCGCGCTCTCTCTTCGGTTTCGGTGAATATCAGCCACGACAATGGCGACTTCGACTGCGACTGCAACGTCGACGACGACGACGACTACGACGTCGAATGCGCTCCCACGCACTCGTCGTGCACTTGATCCACATTGCACTAATGCTAAGCAGGTGGGCGGGGCAAGCACTGGCACAGGCACAGGCACAGGCACAGGGACAGCCTGCAGACAGCTGTTGTTCGTGCCAGTCCGTGCTATAAAACTGAATTAATAGGTGCGATAGAGAAAGAGCGAGCGAGAGAGAGAGAGAGAGAGAGAGAGAGAGAGAGAGAGAGAGAGAGGAAGAGAGCGAGGAAGTGAGCTGTAGCTTTAAGAGCACACACCTGTTGCACATGCGCTCTTAAATGTTCGGCGAAGAGCAAGCAATTAAATGCTCCTTGGCACGGTGGAATCGTTATGCGTACTTTTATGGCAAACCCGTCCCCGGAGCTGGCCGCAGCTTGGGCCTGGGCCCAAGACCCGCTCTGGGGATGCGGACGTGCCACAGTCCCAGGCATAGTTAAGCAACTGCCAAATGGGCGTCGTTCTCGGTTTTCTATTGCTAATGTTCGCCACATGTGCATACTTTCTGGACGGAGGAGGTGCTGGTGGAGGTGGAGCGGGAGGTGAAGGTGGTCACCTTACATAACTAAAGCGAAGCCAGACATGCCTAGATAATTGTTGTTTTCCATGTTTACATTGTTACCAATTGCGCTCACACTCACTCACACTCACACTCACCATTCCAATTAATTAGAAAAGAAAAACACACACTAAGAGAATTCTTTCGACGTTCCTCCTTTGACGTCATTGGGATTTGGAAGTCACCGGCCTCTTGGTAAGCACCGGTGACAATGTTGATGAGTAACTGATCTGTTTTGGCTAAAGATCAAAGCACACGTTGGGAAAATATTTTTCTGATTTGCGACATTTCTCGCTTTTTAATTGTGTATAAATATTTTTGGTTTAATGGAGATAATAGGTATTACCTGGTGTTAATTGACTATCTAAATGAAATGTTGATCACTTAAAACAACGAGCAATTAAAAAAATAACTAACATGCACTTGTTTTGTGACAAGATTATTTGTTAAACTTGTTCAATATTGATCTCTGATCGTCAGTCTTACGATTTAATCTTTGTTTTTTGACTGATCGAGGCAGGATAAATGTTACTTCATTAGCATATAGTAAGCATGTTCGATCAATATTACAGATTTCTACAGATCTACTGTGGAACGAGTGACACGTTGAACTCTGCATTTCTTGTGATCTTGATAAGAAGTTATTTGAACGATCTTGACATTGGCATTTGGCTAAGCGATCGTCGACTTTGATTCATATTTCATTCATTATTTTTGTTGATGGCACACAGCTACCTCGTGATAATCAGTGAACGTGTGCCTCATGCCAAGGAGATACGAGTCGATATTTCTGATCATGGATCGCTTTCTATATATATACAACATTCAATTGCCGCAGCGAAAACAAATTTGCGCATCTTGCGGCGCGGCCGATAGCCACATTTGGATTTAGCGCCATGAAGGATTGGTGGGGGATATGGAAATCGGGAAGGGGCCTTAAAGGGAGGATCAACGTTTTGATCAATGGCTACTGTCGGCTACCAAACTGCTCATTATCTAACTGCGGCAAGTTCCGTTCCAGTCGATTCACCTGCCCACCAATCTGATCAAAAACATCGACAACCTGTCGGACTTCCAAAACGTCAGAGCTCGTTTAGCATATCGTTTATTGCTTTATGGAGGTGTCATTTTGCATACAAACTTGTAATTAGTGGACTTTTTTGGATTCCATATTTATATATATATAGATATACATATATCCGACTGGCTGATTCTTGTACATTTTGGGATTTCGGTATTTTTTTTTCTCCAACGGCGTTTGCATATCTAAAATTTTGCTTGAATTTCTGCTCACTCATCATGCAGTTGGAGAATTTGGACTTTGGGAAGTTTTAGAAACTTTCCTTCCGACGTCCGTACATTTCCTAACGTGGTTCAAACTCGTTGAATCGATGTATGTATGTATGTACATACATATGTATGTGCATATGATATCCTATATGTATGTATATCCAAAAAAAAAAAAACCGAATAGCAGCAAAATTGACCATGATTATTAAATTTAGTCAAACGTTTCTCAAATTTGAACGGTCTGACCTTTATGAACAAAACAATTTGAGTTCTTTTTATTCGCGATTTGCCCCTCTCTGTTCTTCCCTTTTACTCTAAATATATTTGTCTATCTATCGCCCCCGATGTTTTTGCACGATTGCTTTGATACTATGTTCAGAGGGGGGTACGAGGGAAAGCGGTTTTTGCATAAATTACGCATTTGCCGAGTGCGGAGTGCCGAATGCCGAATGTCACGTAAGCTGAAGAAGAAATGGACCAAATATTTATTTGAAGGCCACTTTTGTTGATCAGCTGTCAAAATAGCCATGAATAATACCAGCTAAACATATAGATGAGCCTTCAAGCAAACGAACTAATTATTAATCATACACTTATTTAAAAAAAAAACAACTCAATTTACCGTTGAATTTTATCTTTTCTACTTTCAATTTATGTGCAATTAAATAGTGGTTCCGGTTATCGGAGCAGATCAATAGATCAAATCAATTAATATTCAAAAAATATATCTCCATTCATTCACATTTATGTTTTTATTTATATCTTTAGATAAATGGCAAACATTTTAATACCTTAAAAATAAAAAATATCGTTTTGATAAGATTTTTGGGTTCGGCAAATCTTGACCAGATTTCCAGTTTGGAAAGTAAAGATTCATTCTATTGATATATTAAATAAATTTAAAAAAAATAAATAAAAGAAATGAAAATGTGGCAAGTAAAAATAAATGTTAGTAGACGCACAAAAATAACTTCTAAAGCAGCTAAAAATATCTGAATTCAATTTTATACATTTATTAAGTGATAACAAATAAAGAATTTCGACTACTGCAGCCATAATTGGACATGGTCAGAGTCGATCCACTCACCCAGATATGCGAAAAAGTTACCCTCAGTCGTTCCTTAATCCTTCTATTACCGAAATGAGTCACTTGCTGAAATGTCTATGATTCACCTGGCACACAGGTAGGCCTCTTAACTATTTCGTGAATTTTAGTGGAATTTCTAATCAATAATCGATGGGGACAGATTTTAATCAGTTGACAATTTTACATGTTTACTGCTCATTGCATTTTCTATTTATTGATGTTCGATAAATTCGACAATAAAACTAATTGCTATAAAAAATAACATAAACGAGACTTTGTTTTCAATTATTCTTAAAGCTAAATAATAGTTTTTTAACGGCCCACAAAAAGTTTTTATCGTTGTTCGATCATTAATTTGGAATCATTTTTTACCAGTTATTTTTATACCGGTTCACCTAAAGGTGAACTTTGTATTATTATAATTTATATCAAAATAAATGTTCGATTTTGCTTTTGTTCACTAAATACTAAAATGCAAATTTGCTTTTAATCAGAACTTTATTTACATCCGCATAATTTAGTCTCCTAGCCAAGCCATAACGAACTCTTCCATCAAAGCCGCTTATGAGGGTCATTTGTTATTCGTCATTCGTCATTCGTTTGGTTTAGTTTGGACTCCGGCGGAGTTTCCTCCTCAAGAAGTGTGGACGTGCCTCGTTGGCTTTCGCGTCATCTTCTTGCGTATTGCTCGTATTTTGACTGACGCACGCACGCACACACGCACACACGCACACAGAAGCCACCCCCAGCTAGTCATGAGGTGCTGCCGGCGTTTGCGTCAGCAGCAACAGCGGCAACAGCGGCAGTGGGAGCAGTGGGTGCCGCATCTCCGTCAGACATCAGCTGTCTCTCAGCCCATGGCAGACATCCAAATCTTTCACTTGCTTCTTCTTGCTTTCATCAGCATTTTTGGGGCTCGTTCTTTGCTGCGATAGCGAATGTCGCGCGCTTTCGCTCAATCATTGCACGGCTGAGGAAGGTGAGAAGGGGTGAAGGGGAGAAGGGGGTGGGGCGGTTGTTTTGCACCTCTAATACGGCCCACGTGAGCGGTGGACGTGTTGTGGCGCGTGAATCACATGGAAAAATTAGCCCGAATTGTTAGCCAAATTGATTAGCGCTGATGAAAGAAATGCGCGATCAAAATTCATTGAATTGTCCATTCGCTCTTCTCTTCTCTCTCACCCTCTCTTAGCGGCCAGTCTTTATCTGCATTTGTCACTACTCAGCATTATAAAGCTTCGATTCAGCCTGATCGAAAGTTATTGCATTGTCCAACGTTCTCTTCCACTCTCCCTTTCACTCTTACGTTATTCTTGCACTTATCGGCTGCTCTTTGTCTTGCACCAAAAGTCATTCGAGTGCCTTAGCTCTGCTTCCACTCTCTTCCAATAAAAATCTCCCCCCTCTCTCTCCATCCCTCTCACCCCTGCTTGTCTTTATCTGCATTTTGCGCTTCTCATCATTACCATGCGCGGATCGTTCCATAATGAAAGGTTATTGAATTGCCCATCGTTCTATTTCATCATATTTTCTATTCCCTTTTGCCACTTATTTGCTCTAATGGCTTGTCTTCGCTTGCCTTTTACATTTCTATTTTACACCAAGGCAATGCCGACGCCCTCTCTCTCTCTTCTCTATTATCCATTTGCCTTGCCTTTATCTGCATTTTGCACTTCTCAGCATTATAATGCAATTGTTGTTTCTTCTGCTGCTGCTGCTTTATCTGATAAGCTGCCGTCGAGGGCTCAACAATGAACCATCGCGCCGTTGCGTCGCCTCGCTGCCGCTCATCACCTTCTCCCCTCCCCCCTTTCATTGGCTGCTGTCTGTTATCTGCGTGTGCTTTAAGCTGTAAACAGCTGATTGTTTTGCCAACTTGTTTACGAAACTGATCGAACTTTTTGCTTTCAGCTAGCAACACACGCCTAAGAAATATATACAAAACAAGTGTCTAGCTTTTAATCGGGTGTTGCCGACTGCCTAATGCTGTGTTTACAGTGTTAAGTATGTAAGCGCTGTAAACATTAAAGAAAAATGTTCTCTGGACATTTGGATTGTGTGACTGCTAAATTATAACGAAAGGCTGAACTCTTTTATTTACCCTATTTCGAATATAAAAATTAAACAGTTTACACTATACTCGTTTATATATTAAACCTTAGATCTTTAGGCTAGAAAAAAAAAAAATTAAAAGACTAATATACTCTTCTCAAATTTGGGAAATAAGTTTATAAACAAAAAATACTGGCCTACGTGAGAGGAGTCTATGCTATGGCTTTACATGCCTCGCCTTATCAAGGTCATAATTATTTTACTTAAACAAGTCCACAGGCCAATAGATAAGCCTGCAACTCTTTAGATTTTTAAAGAAACGACGTGGTCTGCAAGAATTGTTTATAAGCAAACTTGGCCAAGAAGTGACACACTCAATGTTGTTTATACCAAGTGGGGATCACGATAATTATTGGACTAGGGGAGCAATGTGCCATCGACCTATATAGCACCATATAAAGAAAATCAATTGATTGTTGCTGGCGCCTAGAGGCAGTCTCTTTTAATTGTCTTATTTACAACAATCACTGTAATAATTTTGGTATACCATACATATATATAGATTAAGTTAGTGTTTATAGGGTATACGAAGCGCCGAACATGCCAGGAGATCCAACAGGAAGTACCTCCATGTCGCTGCTTAGCAATGGCGTCTTTCACTTGTGATTCGGAGTACGGTGTGCAATGCGCGTGGCAGTATAGATTACGACTGCGCTGCCGGCGTCGCTGCTTGTGGTATTGGTTTCGAATTGAATTGCGCTCTTAAAGCAAAGAGAGCAGCGCCCGAGTCTCTCTTTCCTTTGTGCGCTGCTTAACTGTTTATCAATAGTTCAATGGCTCTTGGAACAGCTCAGTTGGTGGTGGCTGGGCTTCTGCTGAGGAGCGATCACCTATATGGGTATATCTATGTGTGCGTCTGTGTGTGTCACGCGTGGATGTGGGTGTGGGTGTGGGTTTGTCTCTGTCTCTGATCGTATTAACTTCGGGCAGGTCAGTGCGAAAGCATTGTAAAGAAGGAAACTGTGCCACGATTACCGCAGATTGACATAAATAAAGCGCCATCTAGGCAATGGATAAACTGCGACGGTTTTTACGAAGCGTACCACAAGTCGGAGAATATGGGAATGTTAAATAACTAGTTTAGTATTATATAGGTTTGGGGGTTTTTCAAACACTTTGCTGAGGAATTTATTATTTACGCTAACAATGGAGACATTCCAGTCTTAGCAGTAGACATCTTAACAATGCCCAATCAGAAGTTATATAATTTAAATACTAAAATATTGAAGTTTATGTACGTTAACAACAATACAATGTAATCTAAGATGTTACACAAAAAAAAAAAAAAAAATGAATCAGCAAAATCAATAAGCTAATTCTATTTAGATCCATGTTAATACATTTTTGTGGTCGAAAATTGTATTGCTCCTAACTTGAATATCTGTTTGCCACTCCCCTTTGTGTATACGATTAAGAGCAACGGTGATTGCGGAAACAGAGTATCTGCTTACGGTCGGGTCAACTGCTCGCGTTGCAACGGTTCTTCTGGCTCATTTAGCAATAATTGGCCAATGGCCGCATTTTGTTTTGTGTCAAACTGTGGCAACGTGTTTTTTCTTTCATCTTTTTTATACATATATGTAAGTATATTTTTTTTCTCATTCTGTTTCGTTTTGCAATTTTTTGCTTTCATTGAATTAAATTGCAAATTGAGCGGCGCAACGGATTTGTTTTGCTTATCTGCCCATTGCGTAGATAATCGCACGCAGCAACAGCCGCGCTCAGCAGTTCATCTTCATCAGCGATAGCCTCAAAGCTAATCCCATTGGACACACACATATACAAACGCGAGAGAGAGGGAGAGAGAGCGGTCTGCGAGCGCCAGAGTGGGCGGGAGAGAGGGCAGTCGCGCTTTAGCTTTGCCGTTCCGCGCCGTTCCGGTTTGGTTCATTTAAGCTTGATCTCTTTTGCTTTTTACCTTCTGCTGCGCGCGCGCGCTTTACTCTTTGAAGAGCGCTACTGCAGCGGCGACGCGAGCGGTTCCCACTGTTCGTCTGCTGGCTGTAGGCAGCGAGCAGTGGCGTACGTGACTTTAGCATCAGCGGCGATGTCCGCCGCCGCCGTCGCTGCAGGCGCTGCTGTTGCAAATCTCGCGCCACATGCGGCAAGCCGGTCAGCCACAGCAACAACAGCAACAGCAACAACAACAGCAGCAACAACAACGGCAGCAAATAAACCTGCCCGGATTACAATTTGTCCGCCAATGAGCTAAACTCTTGATTATTTTATTTATTTATTTATATATGTATGTTTGTATGTTGCATTGCAAAAAAAAAAAAAAAAAAAAAAAATACAAAACAAAAAGGAAAAAAAAAAACAAAAAGAGGAAAGGCAATAAGAGAAGCAACACACGAAGCGAAAGCTGAACATATTACGCAGACTGTTTAATACTCTATAAAATTGCGTTAATCCAGATAAAAAGACATTTGGAAATAATTCTCATTATCCGCATGCCAAAGCTCACCAATTAAACTGCTTGAGAAAGAAGAAGAATATTTGTAACCCACTTTTCTTGCTCTCTTACTGCTAATGGGTATCTGCCAGCAAGCCAATTTAACATTCAGTTTAAAGCGAGGTTAAATATCAAAAAGCAATTCAAAATTTTTGACTTTGACATTCCGAATGTAGTTTTTCAAATAAATTATAAATTGAAATTGAAATTGAAATTGAAATATTTGTTAAAGTAAAGCTATCCAATTTTTGGCAGAGCATTGAAAAACTGCTGGAGTTTCATGTCGCAGCTTGATGTCTGGCCTGTGCCCCACCATGCCCCACCTTGCCCCACCTTGCCCCACCCTGTGGTGTTGCTAGTTGGTGGTTGCTCGTATTGGATGTCTAGTGTCCGCGTCAGCAAAAGCGTTTAGTAAACTTTTTGCATAGCAACGGACAACCGAAAATCCGCTAACCAACTGGCCATGTGGCTGGCCATGCGACTATGTTTTGGCCCATTTAATACCACCCGCTGCCATGTGGTCAACAGCAATCGTTTGGCACATGATTTTATAAAGCCGATCGGAGCATCGTTCGCACTTATCGAACCAGCTGATTAACATCATGTCAACAGATTCCAGAGATCTCGAGTGATAAGCGATCGGGTGATCAGTCGATAGTCAATAATAGTCCTACTATTAACTCTCAGTCTATAAATAACCTAAATCAATTAGTTGCGTAACTGATGTCTAGCGCATTGGAATGCGATTCTACGATCTTATGCTCTGCGATCAGTGACAAACGATCAACGATCGTTCCTTCATATACACAGTCTTTTAATATCATTGAATGCACTTATGTGATATCGTTATCAGCGATCGTCAATCAGCTGGCGAGCCTTGCCTTAATTTAAAGTGGGTCTAAAATATGATTTCCTTGATTCCATTAAGAACCAGTTATTTCTTATTTAATACAAATAGCTTTCCAATTCTAATCGACAGTAATGTTGTCTAAAATACGATAATTGATTGCATCGAAGTCGTCTTCTTTTGCCAAAATTAATTATCTGATTATTATTATTATTATTTTAAGTCCATTCTATTCGTATATTTAGGTGACTATTCAGATTGCAAAGAGTAATATAGATGCGTTTTGCTAATAAAAATCTATTTTAGAGTTATTTGTATAGATTAATTAAAGTTTATGAATATATGCAGCATATATTTAAACTAGGAATACTGGGGTGAACCTAAAAGATCTGCGGTATTAAACAACTGTTAGATTTTTATATGGATGTATGCAGAAACAATGAATGTGAAATCTCGCTATCGTACAGGGTATCTCTTCAACATCAGGCTCACTCAACGTTATTTTCCTATACTCATAGAAGCAATCGAAATTGTAAACAAATCGAATAAATCATTTCTCACAGCCTTTCGGACTTAACTTTCAATGTATAAATGGGTGGGGGTAACATCTGATAATTACCTGCAGTAGTATGAGGGGAAAGGAAATGCCAGACATTGGGAGATAAGAGATAAGAGATAAGCATAAAATAGACGGGTAATTGAAATACGCACTTCAATCGAAAGCGAAGCTGATCACGTGAACAAATTAACGCGTTGATTAAAGAACTCCGAAAGACATTCGGAACAGGGTATTTTGCAGGGAAGATCAGCAATTGCCACAATGTTTATCCATGTGGATAAAAAGCCGGTTTACTGCGTCAATAACAACATTTAATTAATCTCTCCCTCTTTCTCTCTCTCTCTCTCTCACTCTTTCTCTCGGTCGATTGTCCTTGGCAGATGTACGTGGCGCTCTTTCAGCCGCTGCGAGTGACGCGTCAACAGTTCCGGAAGGTGCTCAACTGCATGAAGGTGATCAGGGGACTCAAGTACCAGGAGGTCTATGCACAGGAGAAGGTTACCAAAGTGGACAGCCTGTCGCTGGTGCTGAGCGGCAAGTGAGTGGCTAAAACTGTGACTGGGATATACGGGATATACGGGACATGCGAGCGTGTTCGATGGCGATCGAATCTTGATCTTGATCTTTGTTGCTCTGTTTGCAGGTTGGTCGTCTCCCAGCATCAGCGGGCGCTGCACATTGTGTTTCCCCATCAGTTCCTAGACTCGCCAGAATGGTTTGGCGTCTCGACCGATGATTATTTTCAGGTGAGGCTATCGATCGGGGGGGTCAACTAATCTGTGTGGGTGATCTAATTAGCTCTGCTCGAGCAGGTCTCCATTATGGCCATGGAGGAGTCGCGCGTCCTCATCTGGCATCGGGACAAGCTCAAGCTATCGATAATGGCCGAACCGTTCCTGCAGACTGTATTTGATCACATACTGGGTCGCGATGTGGTCAAAAAGCTGATGCAGGTGACACAGGTGACACTCGCAGCGCATTCTATTTGACATGCATTGTTTATCGACCTGCTAACATTTCGTCCATCACAGGTGAGCGAATCGATAGCCAGTAACGGTTTCCTGCCCTCGGGCGGCTACGCGGAGGATGCCGAGGACAAGCCGATGCTCATACTGAAGAAGAGCGTCGATGTGGGCCATGGACTGACAGCCCTAATCAATCGCCAGCTCCAGGGTGAGTCCGCCGATCTATAACTACATATAATTCCGTTCTATCCATAATCTATATTATAATATGGCTAACAACTCTTAGCTCTAACCGTCTCACATACGCCCCTTTGCTATCCGTCTCGCTCGCTCGCTCTTTCTCTCTCTCTCTCTCTTTCTCTCTCGCTGTTTCTCAACTGCTCTCTCGCTCTCTGTCTGCCTTACTCTCTCTGTCTCTCTCGCTCGCTGCAACTTTCATTTTGTATAACCGTCGCCTGATCGTGACTCTTTGACTACCCAAACATTAATCCCCAGCCTCTTGCTTTGTTGCACGCTTGCGCTGAGCGCCACTGGGAATGGGGCGCGCGCTTGTTGCATGCCACATCAACGATAAACGGATAAATAAACAAATTCGAAACTAACCCGAACAACTATTTTGCCAACATTAAATTACAATTTTTTTAATGCTTTGGTTGTATTTGTATTTGTATTTATATTTGCTTTGCATTCGTTTTATTTGTTTTGTATTTTGTATTTTGTATTTTGTATTTTGTTCGTTTGATTTAGTTTTGCATTTTTATTAACTGTACAAATGTTGATGTTTATGTTCGTTTTTTACAATTCGCTATCTAATTTTAGAAGAGCATGTTCCTTTACTTGGTCGCACGTACAAACACACTAAGCAGCAGCTGCCGCCGCCGCTGCCGCTGCCGCTGTCGCTGCCGCCAAGTGGCGCCACATTGGCGGACACCAACGTTGATAGCTGTGCCGCCGCTGCCGCTGCTGCTGCCGTTGCTGCTGCACGAGATGATCGCAGCAAGCATTAAAACTGAACTCGACTCCTGATCAAAGATACTGCACATCCACACTCAGCCACTCACGCACACGCACACGCACACGCACACGCACACACTTACCAACAGACATGCCATCTATTTGTTTGTGGCAGCAGCCATCACCAAGAGCCACAACAACAACAACAACAACTGCCAGCACACAGGCTTGAGAAGCAGCATTACAAGATACTGCGCAGCGAGCTCCTCTGCAGCATCTGCATCACCCACAATCCACAATCCACACTCCACAATCAAAGTTGTTTATCTATCATCTATCAACGATCATCTATCATCTGCCATCTATCAACGTCAGCGTCATCGTTATCGTCATCGTCATCGTCATCGGCATCGTCATCGTCATCGATCCTCGAACTCAAATCAACGCACGCACTCGCACTTGAATGTTCGTCTAAAGTTTAAGCATAACACTAACTAATGTTTAATCGAACAGCCGTTTAGGCCAACTTGTTGCCAGCCACTTGTCGAAATTGCGCTTTTTGTTTATCAAATGTCAAGTTGAGCAAACGCAGAATCAAGTAAATGAAAAAAAATAGCAAACAAAAAAAAAATATATATATATATATACAAAATTTCCATTACACATGTCGGAAATATACAAATATAGGAACAATCAGTTAAGGCTGGCGCTAAATAGGCGTCCATTGATGCCGATCTTTGGGGTTTAGCACCCGCTTCCACTTACGTAGTCATTGATCATGCGGTCTAAGCGATCCGCTGTGTTAGCCAGCTGAATTATAATTGAAAGTGTTGCCAATCGTTGACTGAGTCATGATCATCGCGAGCAGTCGTCACTGTGCAGTCTCCACTGTACTCTGAAGATTCTGAATTGTGAATTGTGAGCAATGTGCAACAGATTTAATTTGGCTGAGATCCAAAGTTCGAAGCCATATTCAAGTGATCACTGATCACTGATCACTGATCACCAATAAATTCCTTAAGCAAAGCTGATTACATTTATACATACATACATAATATATGCTTTCAATAAAATTTATTCAAATATATATAATATTAAAAGGAATTTCTATACAAGTTTCGACTTCCGTTCCACATTTAATGGAAAATTTTTAACTGTGCGGGCACATTAGCAATTTTTAGTTATTAATTTATACATATCATATGTGTGCCTATCATTATCACATTTAATATTATTATTATTTTTTTTTTGTATTTTAATTATTATTAATATCTTAATTGTTTTTTCTCTTTATTTTGCACTATGTGTTCTTTTTTGTTAATGAGTTTGTTGATTGATTTGCATATTAATTCGATTTGAAATTGAAAACAAAATGAAGAGTAAATAAAAGCGTAATTTAATTGTAATTAATATCTTTACCCACACATATACATACATACATACATATACACACACTCAAATGCACACACACACACACATAATATACTAAGCGATATGCATATATGTAGCCCTGGCTGGGCATATTAGTCGATGTACATATATATATGTATATATATATAACTGTATTATACACCTAACATACTTACATAGAATTTAAATCAAATGCGGAATCAATGTGAATGTAAACAAGCCAAAAACAAAGAAATGAAAAATAAGTAGAGCAAAAAAAAATCTAATAATAATAATAATAACTGAAGCTTGAAAAAAAATTTAACCAATTTAAAGTTGATTTAATTTTTGTTTATTTTGTTTAAGTTCTTATTATTTGTTTTATTTTCGCCCACTCTTCACTGTTTTGTTGCTCCTTGGGTTCGCATGCAAAGCACGTGCTCGAACCCAAACACAACGAAACGAACAACGAACAACAAAAACAATAACAAAAAAAAAAAACAAAAAAAGAAAAGGAACGAACGAATCGCAACGGAATGGAACGCGTGCCTTTGGAGCCCATTGGCGGCTGCTTGCGAATCATTAACATTAATTTTGCTCAAATGGCATTGATTTGTTTTTTATTTTAATTCACAATTAAATCAATAGTAATAATAATCGTATCGCAGAAAAATATTTGTTATTTAATTTAATAATTTCGCTGCTGCTGCTGCTGCTGCTGCTGCGATCACAATCAAGCACAACTTGTTTTTGTTTTTGTTTTCGTTTTCGTTTTGGCTGCGTGTGTTGGGCCCGCTTCGACCCTCGCACCTGCCCTGCCCCGCCAAGCACTAGCCAAATAATAACAACAACAACAACAACAGCAACAATAGCAACAACAACTGCAATTGCGATTATCAGCTTGAAGCTATCTGTAAATACTTTGGGCATGCCCATAAACTAACACACAAAGTGCAGCCGACGGAGGCTAGCTCCACTCGAGCAGCCCCTGCCCCGCCCCCTCGCGCCCACCTGCCTCTCTGTGGCACTGCACCGCACAATGCGCATTGCAGCGAATGTATGCATGTATGTGTGTGTGTGTGTGTGAGTGAGTGTGTACTTAAGCCACGTGCCATTGCTGGGGAACGAAGTGTGCAAACAACTGTGCCAATTTATCATTTCAGTTTCTGTTTCGATTGGCTTCCGTTTCATTTTTTCTGTTTCTGTTTCTGTTTCTGAATTTTTGCATTGTCTCTGCTGCAGTGCAACATTGTTAACATGTATTGTCATTGCCTTTAGCCCCAATTATCGTATTTTAAAACTAGTTTAGAAACGTGAGTAGAACGCAATAAATGGCTAAAACCATTAGCAGGCATTGGATTAGATAATATTTATATACAATTCTGTTCCAGTTGGATCTTCATATCTTAGATCAGTTCTTCATTAATTTTATATTTTAAAATGCAAAGTAAACAAAATATTGAACAAAAATTGAAGTATGTACATTGTCTATTAAAATATTCCTATTTAAATACTCGTATATTATTTTGTATTCAAAATAAACCAAAGTAATTCCCTGATTAATTAAATGAAATATTTCCATGCCAGATTAGTTATTGCATCGCTAAAGGCAATCAGATTTGTTGAATGGAAACTTTTCAACTTTGCGAACAAACTAAAACTGCAAATTTATTAAATTAATCAGCATTCAATTTTGACATCTTATCAAAAAAGTAATCTATACTATTCATGCAATCATATATACATACATATGTATGTTTCTATAGGAAATGGAAAAATGATATCTTCATATTCCAACGTTCCCTTTTATGGTTGTGATATTTGCTATCAAAGCGTGAAACGAATTGGCATTGAGTGTTCCAAGTAGATTCCGTTTTCGCATTCTATCAAAATATCCGAAGTTCTAAAGACAGAAATAGTTTGTTGTTAAAAAATTATATCCATTATAAGTTAATATTACAAAAAAAAAAAGTTTAGTAGTGATATCTTAATATGCTTAGGTGCAAATGAAAAACTGGAATTCACCGTTTCTCACTTTATAAGGCATTCAATTCGGAACTAGTTCTTTATAGTGTAGATTGTAATTGACAGACGACAAGCAGCAAACAACAATTTGTCATATTTTAAAAATTAGCACGTTTATAAATAGCGTTCAATTACATCGCATAGTCAAGCGATCTATATTCGTACACCTGTATTTAAGCAAGTGTGCGGCAGTGTCTGTGCCTGTATGTGTGTGTGTGTGTGTGTACACATACTTAAAGCGCTTCCATGACACACTTATCAAACGAGCTGCCAATACGAGTATTTACGCAAATTATTTGCCATTGGTAATTTGTTTAGACAAAATCTTGAAATTGTTTACAACTCCCCTCGACTCTCTTCCCCCCTTTGCCGCACAGTTTCCAGCAATAGATTAAATATTCTTTTGTCTACTTTATAATCGCTGTTGATCGTTAAGCTTCTGACAACTTCCCGATATATATTGAACGGACGACTTGACCTCGACCTTTCGATAACTCTTAATAATAGCTTAATAGCTTTTTCTTTTGGCCTACATAAATATGTATGTAAGTGTGTGTGTGCTTGTGATTCGCACTGTTTTAAACATTTAAAACATATTTGTATTTGATTTTGATTTTGATTTTGATTTCAATATTGTCTAATGAATTTATGAATTTTTTCAATGATTTTCTATATTTTTCTATATTTTTTGGGCGCCTATAATTTTGTCGTATGTACTCGTAAAACGTCGTATGCTATATGCGATATATATATACGTATATGTATTATACATATACACCTGTGTATACGTATATATATTTATATATATGTATGTGTATATATGTATCTCGTTCATAAACGTATATCAACAACAACAACAACTACTACAACAACAACAACAACAACAACACAACTACAACCACCCAACCACGAACAACAACAACAACAACAACACCCAACGGTAACAGCTCTGCCCAGGATATCGAAGTATTATGATTGTGGTAAGTTTCCAGTATTTCCAGTACCCTTTGCCACCCATAAAAAAATACCAAAAAAAAATATAATCGAGCCCCAATCCCAGTGCGAAGAAACCAGCCAGCGATTAAATGCAAATGTAGTTGTAGTCTAACTGTCTAACTAATTGTCTAACTATCTAACTATGTATCTGCTATCCATCTACCTAATTATCTATCTATCTATCTATTTATGTATCTATCAACTATCTGCTTATCTAGATAACTGTTTAGCGGCCTGTTTTGTCTGTCTGTCTGTCTGTTTGCCTGTGTGCGTGTCTCTTTATAGAGCTGCGTGCCTTTCGTCCGTTTACCCTGTCTGTGTGCGTGCAAGGTGTGTGTGTGCGTGTGTATGTGTGTGTGCGTGTTTGTAGTAATTGAAATTATTTTGTAGTAGCTTGCATGCCCGATTTGATTTGTACAATTTAAATGTATCTCGTAGACCCTTTGACATTGTCATCAATAATTGCATATACCCACTGCCTGCTCAAAATCCGTGGGTATGTGTGTGTGGTTGTGCGAGTGTGTGTGTTAACATGTTAATTGTTGTGGTGTGTTTTGTTTATAATTGTCTTTCATTGTTTCCCTTGTAAAATATCGTATTTTACTTTAAATTCAAACTTTACCCAAAATGCAAAATCAAAACCAAAACGAAAATCAAAATCAAAGTCAAAAGCAAAAATAAAAACAAAAACAAAAGCAAAACATTTCTTATTCACTTCTCTTTGCAGCCGGCGATCCCAATTCCTGGCGTCTGGGGCGGATCGACGAGACTGATCACGAGACGGCCGTGTGAGAGCGCTTCAGGATATTCTGGATATTTATACCTATATATAGATATATATGTATGTAACGTGTGTATATAGAGGGCAGCCCGCCTCGGAGTGGGGAATTGTTTAGACTTGTGTTTTTGAGTATTATTAGAGGTATTTCCTAGGCAATATTTGACATACGCATACGCATACGCATACGCATACGCATACAAACTATATCTGCATTCAGTTAAGTACATACGTATGTAAGTTATATAGATGTTATACTATCTGTATTTCGGGTACAGTTGATTGATCATCATTGAGCAAATGTATTTTTTTAATAATTAGTATCTTAAGCATCCACTACACATTAATTAAATATAGTATTAGTTTGTATGGTATAGTTAAGTCTTGAGCTATATATACAATATGTGTGGGTGGCCATTGGATGCCTGAGCCATTCACAGTTACAGTTACAGTTACAATTCAGCAATAGTTCAAATGTGTGTTGGCAACCCTATTTTTCTCAACTGAGTTACACTTATTTATACATTGATATACATAGGTCTGGAGAGAGTTTGTAATTTGATTATATATATATATATATATATATATATATATATCTACTGCTAGATATATATATTGTATTTATATATTACTTTTTTTTTTTTTTAACTGAGCTGAATAACATTTCAGGCACTTGAATTTACGATCTTAAGTCCCCTCAAAATATTCGATTTCCTTTTTTAAAAAGGATGTCCAATGTCTTAATAGAAAAACTAACGATAATATTTGCTTACATTCGATTCCTTTTCTCCAATTGGCAATCAATGTATTCACCATTAGAATCAATTAAATATTAAGTTTAAACCAAAGCCTTCACTACCTTAGAGTCTGCTGCAAATATTTAAAAGTTTTTCACTGAATTGTTGATGCAAATTGAATTATTGTAGACGAGTCCAGCTTTGATGCCAAAGGACATCAAGCGTGGAGCAGTGCAAAATTTCAGACAACATTAAGGCAAAGACATGATAAAAGTCCATTGCATACTTTTTGGCGCTGCATAAAAAAGGCTCTGAGTAGCAGAGGGGAAGTAAATGATGTGTGCCTACAGGCACGCCCTCAACTCCCCCAACAAGAAAAAGCCATCCCCCAGCCCACCCGAATTAATGAGTAAATGAGCAAAACGCACCCCATACACAAATTGTCTGAAATTTAAGTATTATATTGTTACAATTGATTTGAAGTATTATAAATAAATATTTATGTACATTTATTGTTGTTGGCGCGAATGGATTTTTGTCAATCAAAATTAACTTTAGACGAATTCAAAGACAATTAACAGAAAAAAAAACGATTTTTAACAATAAGTAAAATAAACAGAGAAAAACAAAAATGTGTTGTTTAATTGAATGTTTAGCTAGCAATATGAAATAAATAATGAGAATAATAATAAAACGAAAATAAAAAAAAAAATTAAATGAAGAAAATTATATAATATTTATACAAGTAAGCAACAAATATAATTTACATAGGTGTGTTTATGTATTCAAATTGAAATTAAAAACAATAATCGATGGATGAGCTCTATTAAAGATATAATATAAATATATATATATATATATATATATATATATATATATATATAGAAATATAAATTAAGAAGAAAAATAACGAAAATTCTTAATGAGAAAAAGTTAAGTTTTTTAAGCTAAATTTCTGTATTCAGTTTATAGAGAAAGACAAATATACAATGCAAATATGTCCTTGATCCTGGCTTTATTTTAAACATCCTTTAAGCAGCAGTTCAAACTGTGAACTCGCGAGGTTTCATACCATATGTGTATATAAATGATATATATTATATATCGTAGAAAACTCATTTTTCAATAATTTCTTATTTACTTTTCATTCAAATATGTTTCTGTATGCGAGTCCAACTTACAAATTGTAAAGTTTTTTTTACCAATTAACTGGATCATATAACACACATATACACACTCACACAGATATATGTTTTATGTATATACCCAAGGAATTAAAAAGTTGCTAACCAGTAAAGGATACAAGGAAATAAAAAGTTCTCTGTATTTCGTACCTTTGAGCATAAATAAAATATTTGAAAAATAATTTTTGGAAATCATTTATTAAATTTGCGCGATATAAAAAAGGGACATAAAATATATATTTAACTAATGGGGGATTGTTTTCGTTGCTGGTGAAAGTAAAACATAAGAGTATGAAATTGTAAGATGAGCTTGACCAAAAGTTTGTATTTATCCAAAATTCGTCTTTTATTATCATGATCATTATATATATATATATATATATATATATATATATATATATATATATATATATTATATATATATATCAATATTCTATCTATCTCTATATTCCATCTATCCATTTATCTTTCCATATATCTAGCTATTATGCTGAGATAAATGGAAAGATGGTATATATATATATATATATATATATATATATATAAGATGCAGAGCAAAGTGCATGAATAGAAAAATCCATGAATAAAAGAAGTAGAAAAATATAAATATATATAGATAGATAAATAAATATACGTGTTTACAGGTAGAGGATTTATAGACATATTATAAATAGACTTAAAGACAGTTATTTACGAATTATATAAAAATATACATACCTGTAAATAGATAAATGGACAGAATTACAAATAAAAGCTATACAGATTTATATATTTATATAGGTATAGATATAGATATGAAGTTATATGGAAAACTAGACATTAAATATGAAAAATAATATAGGGGTGCTTATATATATGGATTGATAGACAGACATTGACAACGATAAATAGGGAGCAGTGCTAAGTGAGTGCATTAGAAAGATATGTGAATGTAATGAAAAAATAATAATAGGTAATAGATAATAAATAATACATAAAAGATGTAGATAAAAGATTATAAATTAAAGATATATATACGTATATAAATATATATCGAACATTTGATGAATATATATATGTATAGTCCATATTTCTATTTACCTGCCTAGTTTTCTACATATATATATATATATTTTTATCCATCCCTATATATCTTACTGCCAATATATATTGATAGCCTATCTATAAATAGATTTATATAGCATCTTACTGTAAGCACGTATTTTTATTTATCCATATGTGTATTGCTATACATGGGGTAATTATATTAGGATCGGATCGGCTAACCCATTGTTATGATTGAAGTTGAAGCTCCAATTTTGAGCTGATAGTACACCAAAAATCAAATCCAGTTTATAGCGCAATTAAGACTTAAATAAATCAGATTAGCTTGTCTTACATAGCTTACCTTTTGGCTTGTTAAGAAGTCCACATAAATGTTACATAAGGTGAGAAAAATATAACATAGGCGAGAATAGTAAGATGAAACTTAGGTCTCTTATGCTTTAATCTATTTATTTTAAGTAACAATATTTCTATGTTTTCTCTTCTGGGTTTGTTTTTGTGTTTCAGCCAAATTAGGTCAAATTTGTCAGTTGCAGCGCTTTGTAGTAAAGTAAACTAAGGGCAGAGTTTCAAATAAAGTTGCTCTATGCACAATTAACACCTTTGTTTAATCCTTCAGCATGAGGCCACGCGACCTCTGGATAGCTAAAAATAGAATACAAAATAAAAAGGCGGCTGAGGGCCTCGCTGTGTGTATGTTGATCTATGTGCTTGTGTGTGTGTGTGTGTGTGTAATGTTTGGGCTTCAACCAGATACACAGGCCATTGAACACAGGCACAAGCACACTCCGGCCAACAGGCGAAGGAGCACTACGGAGTGCTTTGAAGTTGCAAATGGCTGCGGGGGAAATTAGAGGAGCGCTGCAAAGTATGCTATAGTTTTTTTCTCTCTTTTTTGAAATTTGTATTTTTTTTCAATGAACTACAGCTGACGAGCTGACACAAATGCTGCCCACGCTTTGACCCACAGAGTGGCTGTCTATCCTTATGGGAGGTTGTTTGTCTGTCTAGGTGGTTGTCTGGCTGACAGCCGGTGGTGCAAGTAATTAAAGTTTTGCTGCTGGCGGTGCTGTTGGTCAAAAGTTGCCGACTCGAATGCAAATGCCATGCAAAAATCGTCAAAGAAAATAAACAAAAAAGCAAGGCGACAAAAATAAAGACAAAGAGAATGATGTGCAAAAAGTTTTGCAGCCCAAAAGTTGTACAAAAAATGGGGAATAAAAAATAATGCGGGAAATGCAATAATCAAATTGGCACAAACACAATTTAAATATAAAAATACTTTTAAGAGGTCCGGTTAAGCGGTTAAGCTGAGAAACAAACGAGAATTTACAGACTGCCCAATACTCGCTCATCTACCTGGGGAATTCTTTTCTTTTCTTTAAATTATATTTAAATATATTTTTGATGTGCTTTTCATGCAGTAAAGAGTTTATTAATTATGTATGATACCCTGCTAAAAACGGTTGAACGAGTATTGATTCTGACTGCAAGGTTTCTAATTTATTCAATTCGGCTTTAATGGAGAAAGGCGGCTAATCAGAAGTATTTAAAATATATTATCAATAGCAAAAATGACATCTGTAACACTTAACTAAATGATTTGGGTTCAATATATTTAATATATATATAAATATATAATCCATGGGAGCAAACAGAGTATGAAATAAAATACAGACAAAGTTTTTTATTGCACAGTTTTGTGGAAGGAATTGAAGCAATCTATAAGTTTTTTTAAATCGCCTCATATAGATGTGAATACAAGGTATAGTTTAGGTAAAACTCTTAACTTGTTTCCTAACACCATTGACGAAGAAGCCAAGAAAAAAGATGCATTTCAAGTGCTTTTTATTCAAATGCAGTTCGGGCCGTAAACAGAGTGAAAGGAGAATTTAATTTTAATAGAAGCGGCAGCAGCAATGTTGACCCGTCCAGCTGCGTGAATTTCAAAGCACCTGACAAAGTTGTCAAAAAGCGAGGCAGACGCTATGGAAGGCTCCCGCTGTGCGTCTGTGCGTCTGTGCGTCTGTTCACAAAGGACTCTCACCTGGATGGGCTTTTTATAGGAAAACAGTACACATACACATACATACATACACGGATGTTTTCTATTCACTTGCTTACTTTGTCAAGGGCTTGGCAATGGCCAACGGAACAATAGCATTTGTCACGGACCGAGCAAAAATGGCTGCAAGTGTTGGCCAACAGCGAGTTCGAGTGGTGGCCAACAGTGCGTATGAGTGATGCGAATGCATTGTTCAAGGCTATGTATGTAAGTGCATTTGTTGCTCACTGTAAGCTATCTGTTTGTTCTTCTGCATGCTCGTACACTTTGCTGCCACGCCTACTCTGGCTGCAGCGCCCCATGTGCGGTGCATTGTGGTTTGCGCATATTGCAAGCCAAAAACCACAAAATGTAAAGCAAAGGGAAAGCAAAAGCAAAAGCAAAGGCAAAAGCAAAAGCAACTGCAAAATCAAAAGCAATCAAAGGCGATTGAAAGAGATATGAGTTATGGAATTCCAATAAATGAACTTCATTTCTCTTGGTGAAAGGCAACAAATATTTAATAAATCCTGCTTCTTGATTGGACAAAAAATGTTGCAAAGCTGCGCATTTTGTTGCATGAATACAGATGATGTCCTTTGGACAGCACAATGTGAGTCCCTCGCTTGCAGCCCTTCTATTAATGAAAACACCTCGATGCAAAAAGAATTCTTCATCAAATTTGTTTTCATAAAAATCCAAATGAAATAAAAAATTGTTGCGCTGGCACACCGAATTTTTAGTACCCTAGTGGATGCTTTTGGACAGAAATTAGATTGGATGACTGATGAATCTGATTATTTTCATAAAATAACAAATAAAATATAGAGCATGCTCGCACGAATCGTTGCTTTGGCACACCGAATTTTGAATACCCTAGTCTATGCTTTTTAGAGATAAATTAGATAGAATGCTATATGGGATGACTGACAGATCTAGTGAACAAGTCTAAGATTCGAGTACGAATATCTTACAAGACAATTCGTATAGCTAAGCAGCCCAGTTTAGAGTTAGAGTATTTGTAAGCAAATATCTTTATGGACATTTGTGCGCCATTTAAACAGCATTTTATTCAATTAAGCCACATTATATGGAAAATACCATTGGGTAACGGTAATACGAGACTAATTGAGCCAAGCATTCCTGAAACCAACAAAAAAGACGAATCGGAGTAAAGTGTACAAAAGTAGTTTCCATTTGCAGCCAAAGGTAATTGGAGTATAAAGGTATTTAAATCAGGTGTGCAGCAGGTTGGAGACATTTTGAAGGGGGTTGCAGACATTATAGACATACACAAGTATAGGCAGCACACCACGATCTTATAAATTGAACTCATCTTGAATGAGTTCGGTGTTACATAATTAGTTAGTTAATTAATGGATTAACTACTTTAACTGACGTTTAAACTTTAAATGATATTTTTAATATTAGCCAAATGAAAAATATTCAATAAGAATTCTCTTTTGCTTTTTATGTTATTTATATTATTAACCAATTGAAGAATATTTAATAAAAATTCCCTTTTACTATTCGAATTATAATAAAGGGGCTGTAAATAATATATTTGCTCATTAAACCAATTAAAAAATGTGTAAACAGGCAATATGTTACACACATACAAGAGCATTTTTTACAATTAATTCGATTACGTTTGATTTATATGAAATTCCTAGGGTATAAATATGGACTCTACTATGCAACTCGAATTCAGCTATTGAAATAAATTATGAGTTGCCTTCTTGTATACTAAATTGTGTGCTTAAAATTTCAGGCCTCAATCATTTGTATACTATACGAAAAAGCAACGCACGCTACTCACTCCATTTACATGTACAGGGTATACAAAAGTTTGTTGGGCTTTGGCTTTGATTTGTTATTAAAATCGGAGCGCAAACTGCAAACTATTTAAATTTGCATAGATTTATCATAAAGATTTTGGATAGATGCAGTACTGATGTAGTACAGTCTAGTGTGTGAGAGTGTGTGTGAATGGGTCTCACACCCAGAATGTTTAAAACAGCATCCAGACGAACGCCGAAGGGTATCTTCGCTTCGGTCAGTCACGAGTGAAAGAGTGCTGCTTGTTTAGCAAATTTACATATGTACACATATGATATTACCTATCTGTGTATGTATGTATGTGTGTATGTTGTTGTGTTGTCGAAAATTATAATCATCGTCTTCGAGGCAGAACTTTTCTCCTGGGGGTAAAACTTAATCCTTTACCATGGATGGAAAATGTATTAAATTGCATTATTTGTGGCTAACAGGTGGAAAGTTTCAATAATAAAGCCTAAAAACATATAATTGCATCAGCTCATGAGTGTTGCTCTAATTGGATTATATGTGTGTGTGTGTGTGTGTGTGTGAGGGTGTGCGTGTGAGGGCGTGTGAGGGCCTGTGTGTGCGTGTTCGACTTTCATTTAATGTAATTTGCTTGCAATTAATTTGCTATAAATTGTACCGTTGCTTAGCAAAACTCAAACATGACCGTTAAAAATGAGTTGCAACAAACCTGTGGCAAGGTGTTGCTGCTGTGGCTGTTGCTGTTGCTGTTCTTCTTGTTGTTGTTGTTGCAGCAGACATTTGGTGCGCTTTGACTTCCGCTCCACTTAAAAGAGAAACGCAAGCAGCAGCAGCAGCAGCAGCAGCTGCTGCTTGCAAATTGGCAGCTCGTAATTTGGGTTAGTTGTCGGTTAGCCGACCCTTAAATCAGTTAACGTTAATAAACACACTCGGTCAGTCCGTCAGGCAGTCCGTCAATCATTTGGTCACTCCGTCGCACAGTGGGGCCAGCAGTAAACTGCTTCCGTTTCCGCTTTGGATTTGCCGCTGCAGTTGCGCAGTTTCATATCGTTGATGATGTGGTGCTGGTGGTGTCGGCGGTGTTGGTGGTGCTGCTGCTGTCGTTGATGTCGGTGGTGTTGGTGGTGTCGCTGCTGCTGGTGGATAATGATGACAGACTGCGGGCGCACAGTGTGCAGATGGCTGTGGTTGTACTTGTGGATTCAGATGTGTCTGGCTGCCGCAATGTTATCGCTTCGCTGCCTCTTGCTGCGAGTGGGTCACTCGAGGAGGCATTGAAGCATGCCACGTGAACCCAGCAGCGACCTGGCTGCCACCCTCAGCCACCCCCACCACTCCAACACCCACCTTCAACCCTAATCCAAAACGTTAAGCTGCCATCTAACAGGGCTTTGGTCAATAACCTTAATTGCTCAGCAGTTCACACACACATACTCTGACAAAGGCGCTAATCAAGCAACATGTGTGTGTGTGTGTGTGTGTGTGTATCGCCATGCAAATCCATGTGTGTATGTGTGTCACTGTGCTATCGGGTGCACCGTTCATTGGCATTCGCACATAATCAATATTTTGTACAGTAACAAAACATTTTAATTGAAGTTGCCAAAGTGTCAAAAATGTTGCCTGACACATCATCGATTTTACACCAGGCACATACACACACAATCACACACACACACACACACACACACACACACACACACACACACACACACACACACACACACACACACACAATCACACACACACATACGTCATACACATACATACGCTGGTGTAAATATATCTCAACATTTTTAAAGCCATCAGCGATAATTTGAACATAAATATAAATGAAAACAATAAAGCAAAAAAAAAAAAGAATTTTATTGCTTGAGGGCATCAAAAATGTATCTGAAGACCAAGCAGCTTACATTTCGAGCTGTTTAACAATTACAGGGTATTTTTATGTCAGTTAAGAGAGAAGAATTACAGTGCAACCTTAATGTTTGAAGCTGTAAAACAAATAATAAAAATAATAAATTTCAAAATTTTTTAAATTATACAATAAATAAAATACTTTCAGTCGCGTTGAAGAACTGATCTACCCGATGTGCCGGTATGCTGGGTATCTACGCACACGTCGCTTACCTAAAACTCTGTCACCCAGCTTCGCATAACTTTTGTATTCGTTTTAAATTCTTTTTATACCCTGTTCTCAGTGCAAATTAAAAGAGGTTTTGTGGAAAGATACACGTATGTGAGCAGAGAAAGCCTCCATTCCATATATAAATTATAAATATTCTTGATGCAATACGAACTCGGAACATACATGTATGCGAATGGCCTTTCTCAATGCAATTGCTTAAAATGATCGATAACTTGTTATGCTCTTGATATCGATTGATACTTTTAGTTGTTGTCTAGTCACACTTTTACAATATAGAGTGACCGAAATTTGGTTTATAGACTTTTGATTTGCACCTTTGCCATAGATATTAAATGGCTTTCGCATACTTTTAGCAAGTATGAGAGTTGTCCTAAGGTATCTGGTAGTCGGGAACACCCGTCCACAGCTTTGTTTCCTGCTTGTTTACTTGCTTAGTTGCTTTGCAGTTAAGTGTTAGCCTCGGGCTGCTGCAGTTCGTCTGTCAAGTAGTTAGTTTTGTCCACTTGCTCTAAAATGCGAAACTCTCTCCTTGTGGTCTTGTGTAATCGCATGTGTGTGACAGTGTGGGTGCGAGTGTAAGTGTGACTTTACTTTGGGGCAGTATTATGATATTTAAGTTGCAGTTGCGTCCAAGTTCTGAAACCTTCTCTGCGATAAGTCGCAGCGAGCTGCAAACATTTCAAGGCACTTTAGAAAGTAGATTAAATATTATCAATTTTTACCTTCCATTTTCTTTTGTATCTCGTTTATATCGATTTCTTCTAGTATTCGTATAAGTAATTCAATAACATAGAGTGGAATTTAAGCCTGACTGAAGGGAATCCTTTAATTTTATTATCCTGTGATTATCCTGTAAGGGTCCTTGAAATAGGAACGAGTAAATAAACATAATTCTATATTGATTGCTAATTAGAAATATACCATATCTTAAGTAAGGTATCAAACAACTATTTAGGTGCAAATTGAAATGCAGAATGACTTTTTAATATCTTGTTTAGGAGACATATAAAAGGTATATAACAAATAAATAATAATGATGAAAACCTTTTTTGATCACGATAGTTGCAAAATATTAAATTTTAGTTAAGTGAATATCAATATCGTTATTAGAGATAGAGACAGCTATTGCTATATACGCTATGGAATGAATGATACGTCGCTAAATAGAGAGATTCTCTTATTGTTATCTATTCTACTCTTATTTTGCTTTAATTATGTAATAGAATTATACTTTATTCTCAAAGGGAAAATGAGAATATTATTTTTGCTGTCAGTCGCAGCTTTTAGAGGTAGAGATTTATTTTTTGGCAATCGTTTTTATCTGTTGCAGATACACAGATTCATCAAATAGGTAAATCGACCAAAAATTGCAAAATTTTAAAATGTATACTTATGTTGGACAAGAATTAAATTTTATTATGCAATGATAAACTTGAATGAGAATACTTGAAAACTATTTTTTAGTGATGTAAGTAAGGTTTTAATTCTGGACCTTATGACTTTGCTAGCTTTCTAGATAGAATAGATATCAGCTGCAATTAAGAGTCTAGAATTTGTATTAACGCTCCCGGGCAGAAAATCGTAGGAAACCATATTTGCACTAAAGATTGAACAGTTGTATGCGCTACCTCTTGGGAACGTAGCTACTGAAATAGTGCAACAAGTTTTAACAAGTAAGACTTCTCAAGTCGAGTGTGTCCGACTAAGAGATACCCTGAACTACTACAAACGCCGCGAGACTATAACTTATTTGTTAATGATCCGATCTCAATAAATTTTTGGAATATGTTAATAACACTAAACTATGTATAACGAAGCGCAACTTTCTATCTCAAAAATGAGTTTTTTCCCAAAAGCGGGGTAAAGGGTGAAGTATCTAAAATCTGAAGTGTGCAAAAAAAGTGTGTTTCTTCTTTAGATGAATACATAGATAATAAGTTTGATACCTCTAGCTCTTATGATGTTGGAGATATGCTCGAAAAACCACAACGTGTTATCGATAAGAAGCAATCTGGAAATACTTATCGATGATAGATAAAAAATCAATATGCGCGGAAAAATTAAGCTTTTAGAAAGTGAATGATTATTATGAAGTCGGGCCCGATCTTACTACTCAGATATACATACATAAACAATTGAAAATAGATAGGAAAAGTATGCTTTACTTAAACTGGAACAGAGTATCATGCAGTCAGTTGCAATCAGATTACTTGTTTATATATAAACGATTTATCGTACAGGTTTCGGGAAGGACTGTTAGTTGGGCATATCCGACTAAAGCGCTGCAAGCTGTGTACCCTACGAACTGATCAACTGCCCATCATTTGTTCCACTTATAGAAAGCTTAATAAAGAACACCTGTCCTCTGTCTACAGAGTATCTATTAGTTGTGTAACATATGTAATGACTTTGCTTATGCAAACGTTGAAAAAAGATAATTGTAAATAAATAAATCTTTGGAGTATCAGCTGGTTTTCAACCACACAGATTCTTACAGGGTATATTTACGTCGTGCAGTCACGTCATTGAGCAGCTGAGCTGATTTTTGGTTTTTCTAGTTGCATACTCTCGATGAGGGCCCACAAGTCATTAAAGGCCAGAGTTTGACTTGGCTAATCTCTCATTTGTTTAGCACAGGTCAGCATTGATTTTTAAGGTCAAAAATGACGTTGTTCCCCGTGCCCCTTGGCTAAATACATACGCACACACACACACACACACACACACACACACACACACACACACACACACACACACACACACACACACACACACACACACACACACACACACACACACACACACACACACAGCAGCACACACACACCACAAACACACACACACACACACACACACACACACACACACACACACACACACACACACACACACACACACACACACACACCATCACACACACACACACACACACACACACCATCACACACACAAACACACACACGCACAGACACAGGCAGAGAGACGCACATACACACACGTACGAAAGCTAATCAAGTCGCCAGCGGCCAGAGCGGGATTTGTGTCCATCCTTTCTTTTTGTATCCTTTCAAATTGGAGTGCAGTGCGCCAGCTGCTGATTTTATAAGCTGCTGGCAGAAGCTACTCAACAATTCCACACTTTCACTTTGTGGCACAGTCACGGAGGTAACCACAGTGCACTTAACTTTCTGCACCTATGTGGCAGGCACACAAACACACACATATACACACCTACACACACACACTCACACACACACACACAGACATGCGTGTGTTTGTGGCTTTGAGGTTATTCGGATATTCGCAGTTGCTTAAAATGTGGCACAATCATCGCATAGACTCAATCGCAATCACATGTGGGAATTCAATTAAATGAACGTGCAAAAGAGGCGGCTGTAAATGTTGAGATTTGCAGAGAAGTGCAGCAAGCAGCATTATTGCACACGCACACAGTCTCAGCCGCATACATATGTATGTATTTATAAATAGATCCCAAAGCGTCCGGAAGTCACTTTCAGCTAACAACGGAAGTTGCAAACGACTGCCGCCGCTGCTACAGCTGCTGCTGCTGCTGCTGCTGCTGTTGTTTTTGTTGTTTTTGTTGTTGTTGCCGTTGCTATTGCTGGTGTGTTTTATAATCGCTTTTGAGCTGCGTACAAGCGACGTCGCCGTCGCCGTCGCCGCCGCCGTCGCTGTCGCTGTCGCCATCGCTCGGCTCTGCAGCCAACGAGTCTCGGCTGGCGCTCGTGCGCCCTTTACCCGAGTCCTGGCAGCCAAAGCCGGAGCCAGGGCCACAGCCAGAGCAACAGCCGCAGCCACAGCCGCAGCCATGGATGCTGGCACGGAGGCTGCCACTTGGTTGCATGTTCAGTCATTGAGAAGGTCTTCAGCGCGTCGCACACGTTGACGGCAACACATTCCACATTTCCATCCAACCAGAAAGTGAATTCTGTTCTTTTTTTTTCCAATTTTTTTTTGCTACCTTTTTGGCGGGCATTTGCTGAAAAAATTTACAGTTACACATATAGATAATAGTTCTTTTTTTTTTTTTGTATATTTTTTTCCTGTGTTCTCAAGTTTATGTCAAGCGTCAAACCCAAAGCTGACAAAATGCGTGATCATCCAGCGGTCCCGAACGTGTTTAGAGCTGCTTCCTCGCACAGCATCAATAGCATGGGCGTTGCAGCCACGCCTTGTGGCACCAACAAGCAGCAGCAGCAGCAGCAGCAGCAGCAGCAACAGCAACAGCAGCAGCAGCAACAGCAGCAGCAGCAACAGCAACAGCAGCAGCAGCAGCAGCAACAGCAGCAACAGCAGCAGCAATTGCTAATGAGCCAGGTCAATTATGGTAACAGCAACATCTACGAGCAACAGCAAGCAGCTCAGATAGAGCAACAGCCGCAACAGCAGCTGGCCAAGCATCAGCTGATCACCAGTGCATCCATCGAGCAGCCTTATCAGTCGCAGCAGCAGCAGCAATCGCCATACGCAACGCTGCCTCGCGGCGGGCAGCTATGCACGCAGCTCCAATATGCACAGCAACAGCAGCAGCAGCAGCAGCAGCAGCAACAGCAACAGCAGCAGCAGCAGCAGCAGCAGCAACAGCAACAGCAACAGCAGCAGCAGCAGCAGCAACAGCCAGGTGTTATCAACACGATTTCTGGCAGCATTTCAGCAACTGGCTTTGCAACACTAACGGGCAGCTTTAGCGATGTGCAATTGAACAACTTGCCACAAAACGTCAGCTGCGGCAGCAACAATGAGAGGCAGCAGCAACTGCAGCAGCGACAGCAGCAGCAACAGTTGCACTTGCAGTTACAGTTGCACCAGCAGCAACAACAGCAACAACAGCAACAGCAGCAACAGCAGCAACAACAGCAGCAGCAGCAACAGGATCCGCCGCAACCGCAGCAGCAGCAGCGACAGGTGTCCTTTTCAGAGGCTGCTGACGACATCGTTGAAGTCGTGGATAATAACTTGGCCAACACCAGAGGCGGTTACCTATGGCTTTTTACACCTGTTGCGGCAACGTGAGTACACTTCTTTCTCTTAAATACCTTAGTTAACTAACTATAGCATACTTATGAGCGCGCGTCGACTAGTTTTTCCTGCTCATATATTTCATCTTACAAAATTGACTTTAGATGGAACTGAACTTGAGCTCTTTTTTATTTACTAAATTTAATTTTTTTCTTTCATTTTTTTTATTACATATCTATAGAATATGCATACTGAGCATTAATTATCTTAATTATTATCTTTTTTTTATTTTAAGTCTTAATCAAATAGTATGTAAAATAATATTAAACACTACATTTTCGTTGAATGGCTGTTACTATCTATAAAATATATATATATTTTGGGAAAATTCTGTGGTGTAAGGAAAAACTTAAAGTGCATTTTGATAAGTCAGCCGTAGGCGCAATCCTCTTACGCATCCTGCTGCATCGGACGAGTGGGTGGCGTGGGGGGAGGTTGTTCGACTCCGGGCCAGATTTCTTGGTGGGCAGTTCGATAGTTGAATAATGAGAAAATAAGAGGACGAGAGGGCGATAGAATGAGGTTGCGAACAACAATGGATTGCATTTCACAATTGTCTTCTATTTATAGCAAATTTTCATGGAATTGTTATGGTCTCTTATTGAGGCTCATTTCTGAACAACTTTGTTAAGCAGATGGAGCTGGAGACCACACATGTATATACAAACACGCATATATAGATATGTCTGTCTGTCTGTCTGTCTGCCTGTCTGTCTGCCTGTTTGTCTGTCTGTCTAAATGCTTTGATGTACTTTAGCTTATGAAGATTTTGTCTAAGGCTTAAGTTATGCAAGATTTAAGCCTTACAGATGTATATTTATGTGTAGATACTGAGGCTTTGCAAATTCAAAGCGAAGTTTGAAATTAATTTCAATTGTAAAGGTCTTAATTACACTGAATACCTCCATGCATCTGCCTCATGATGCAAGGGAAACAGTGTTGTAAAGGGAATAAACATTTATATATTTGAGCCTGACTTGCTTCATCCTTTGTTCATAAATTAGAGGCAAAATAATTCACAAATGTAAAATGAAATTTAAGACAGTTGTTAAAAGCAAACTGAATTTTCACCTTATTCATTTATGAAAGGGATTTTCACAATTTGCGCTCTAAGCAGGTAAATTGATTAACAATTAGTTCGCAGAATAAACAGTTAGAGCAAAGATAAAGAAATCTTTGAAATTGCGACAAAATTGATTGTGAAATACAATTAAAAGTTTGTATTTAATTTCTGGCCCATCACACTTATTTATTTTGCAAACAATTTTTCTATGGGGTCGGCTAGAAATTCTTTAAGAGACACTACTTATAAGGCGTAGGGAAGGTGGGGGGATGGAGTCTGGCAGAGGGACACCACTTGGACAAGTATGGAAGTATGGCAAATATGACAAGAATTGTGCCAGTGCAAAGTTGGGAAACGAAATCCAAATTAAGATTGTCATCGAGTTGAAGGAGTGTGGCCGAGTTTCAAACTTTTCGAAATTAAGCTCAAAAATGTGTGATCCTAAATGTGAAATAAAAAGTGTAGAGGACGGGTTTCCTGTCCTGTTCTCAAGGAAACGTTATAGCCAGGCATGGATGTGATGGCGAACGGAAGGGTCGGGGGGGAAGCACACTCTCTGCAAATAGTTTGCGAACAAATTAAGCCCACTTTGCAGTGATTTGTGTCGCTAACACAATTATTTGTCAGCGGCGAGGGCGACAAGTGGGCGTGGCCCAAGGATGCCAGAATGCCGCTGCCTGTGGCCGGGACATCTTCCGCTTCTTCTTCCTCTTCTTCTTCTTCTTCTTCGTCTTCTGCTTTGTCTGCTTCTCCATCTTCATCTTTATCTTCTTGTTCTGACAGCGCAGCTGATGCCTTCAGTGGCGCTGTCCTGTGCTCCTTGGTCCTGGCGTCTCCAATTCTGCTTAGTCCTTCTGCCTTGTTCATGTTTATTGTTGCCGAGCACGTGGAAATACGTGCAAAATACACCTTGCGTTCCTTGGCTCTGTGCGAAGATGGGAAGATGGGAAGATGAGAAGATGATGACAAGGCGAGAAGGCGAGAAGGCGAGAAGCCGCTGCTTCAGTTGCTTGACAAATGTCAAAAGGCAATACAAACGTGATTCTACATAAATATATATACGCATATACGTATATATATATATTTACATATAATATAGGAAAATATATAGACATAAACGAAGTGCTGCACAGTTTTTGCTACGGCTTCGCGATGCTGATTGAAGAGAGTTACCTTTCAATATATATTTAAAAAAAGGAAAAAAAAAGTGTGAAAAAGCCAATCACAACTTTATTAAAGGCTGTGTCTTACGCTTTGAGAAGCTAGTTGCAGGTATGCAAATAAGACTCAATAGGTGCTCGGTCATAAAAATGTTTAATTTGGCTGCCAGGTGCGCAGACATAACGGTTTTGCATTGCTATATATTAGTCACATGCTGTACTCTTGGCCTGCCAGGTCCTGATCCAAGGCTGCGACTTGGGCTCGGGCTCGGGCTCGGGCTCGGGCTCGAGCTTGAGCTTTGCCTCTGGTCCTTCATCTCGCATTTGTGCGCATTTTTTTCCAGCCAACAATTTGCGAGGCATTTATTTGCATATCAACCAGGATGTCTCTGGAAGCCCATTAACTTTTTTTTTTCGTGCTCACCTTGCGTTGGCTCCGCCTTTTGCTAGCTAAATACCCTGTGTTCAGTGCGCGAATGGGGTATATACTTGTTGACACATTAGATACCTGATGCATTTAATCAACTGGCAGGTGTTATTATTGTTGCTAGTATTACGATTACTTAGTATTTTTATTATTTTATTAAGATTAAATCAGATTGAATAAAATTACATTTCATTTAAGTCAAACACCTCGGACGTACAGGGTATTTCGTAGTCGATCCGCGTTGACTACAGCTAAATAATTGCTTAATAATTTTGCTGTATTCATTATTAGTATATTGAACAATGTTAACAATGGAATCTGACAAGGTATTCAGTACACAATGCACCCCTTGATGATAGGAGACAGGATACAGACAGTGCGGAGGCAGGGTGAAACAATGGCGGACACATGGATAAGTAGTATCTGTGCTCGCACAGATAAAGCGAAGCACTTCAACTTCTAGCGAATGCAATTATGAATTGCCGCCTGTTAATAGATTACGATTTACAAAGGAAGTGTATAATAGTTTCCCTCGCTGGGGGGTGAAATACCCTTCATATTTTCCACCTGTAAATCATATTTTAGTAATTTGAATGAAAAGGCCAGCGAAACAGAAAGGGAAAGGGAATAGAGAAAGAGAGTGTGCGAGAGTGGTTTTAGGCAATTAATGAATTTTAATACAGAGTTTTCCGACCTCTAAAACAAACTGACAAATTAGTATTACAAAAGTTTCAGTTCACATATATTCCACAGATTTTTGGATGTTCATGCTTCGTAATTCATTCAAAAATACCAAAAATACCAAAAATAATCAACACAAAAATGCATTTAATATTATATTTAAGGTGAAATGAACATTTTAGTTAACTGTATGAGAAATTATGCATAAAAATACCTTCCACTTGGAATACGCCAAAAAAGATGCTTTAATTATTGTGCGAAAGTTGAATTCAGGCATTCGACTGCTGTGCCATGGCATGCATACTTCAAATACCTGTTTGTTCATTTTATGCGCTGCTGCTAACGCCGCAGACATCCCATATATTTTTTAATCAGCACACACACACACACACACAGATTATTACTTGTGTATGTGTGTGTGTGCGGCTGTTTGGAGCATGCATAGACTGCAACAGCGAGTTTTGGCATCTATTACAGCTTTTCGCTGGCAATCGTTATCGCCGCCCTCGCTGGGCCCCAATGGCTCTTCACTGAAGAGAAGCTGCCGAATGCCAACTACAATGGAACGGCGAACTTTAATGCATTGGACGATGGAGCCTATTTGACCAAGTACACCAGGTCTAGCCTCTGGGTACTGTGCACCACGCTGCCAGGTGAGTGATAATCCAACCATTAAATTAGAATAAGTGCGAAGGGAGATGACAATGCGTATACGTCATGTGACACACGCAGCATTTTGGCTGTCATTGCGCGTTAATAAGGGCACAGGACACAACTAAATGAATGAACACAAATACAAACAGAAACGGAAACGCAAAGGAAAGCACAAACAAGCATACACACACACACACACACACACACACACACACACACACACACACACACACACACACACACACACACACACACACAGCTGCAGTCAATCATCACGCCAGTTAGTCAGTCAGTCAATCAATCAAGCAAACAAATAAACGGTGCCACTGCCTCCAAATCTCTGATTTATTTTTTGATGACAGAGCCGGCATCCAAAACTTATGCAATGGCCGCCGCGCTTCTCATATATTTAGCTCTCCACTTACATGCATACATATATATATATATATATATATATATATATATATTTTTTATTTTTTTCTTTTCACACCTTTTTTGTTTTCAAACTCCAAACTCCAAACTGCAAACTCCAAACTTTGAGCATGCTACTCATATATCCTATTTCGTATTGAGTGTTAAGACTAACACAAATTTAACAAGATTTTTTCTTTTCAACCATATCAGTTCAGGATTAGAACTCGAATTTACTTTTTAGCCATTCAAACAGTTGGCCACTTGTCCATTTAGAAACTGGGCCCAAATGCACACTGAACCGTATTTCTTTTTAAGTGGTTTGCTTTAAGCAAACACATTTCTAGGTGCATAAATAATTTGGATTCTACCCACAGGAGGAAAATTCAATTAAAGTCCGTATTGAATGAGAAAATATTTAGGAAAATATGTTAAGCTTTTTATAATATATGACAAACTGCTTTTGGATTGTTTATGGAGTATGAGTTTATTATTAATTATTATTATAATTATTATTGTTCATTATCAATAACATTATCATTATCATTGTCATTATCATTATCATTATCATTATCATTATCATTATCATTATCATTATCATTATCATTATCATTATCATTATCATTATCATTATCATTATCATTATCATTATCATTATCATTATCATTATCATTATCATTATCATTATCATCATCATTATCATTATCATTATCATTATCATCATCATTATCATTATCATTATCATTATCATTATCAGTATTATTATCATTATCAATAACATTATTATTATCATTATAATTATCATTATCATTATCATTATCATTATCATTATCATTGTCATTATCATTATCATTATCATTATCATTGTCATTATCATCATCATTATCATCATTATTATTGGTATCATTATACATCATATTATAAATACTAATGCAGCTGAATAATTTTCATTTTTATAGGTCAAGAAAAAGATTCATATAACTGCGTCAAAATTGACTTTTTCCCAGAGGAAGGTTATGAGCCAGATCAGCACGACTCCACTTCCGCCATACCCTGTAAGTTAAATGTTTCTATGCATATATCCTGCAAGTAGAACGTTCGTTTAAGCCTCCTTTATGTTGTTATAAATGTAATGTGAGTTAACCAATATTCTGGCTACTCACCATTAACTGTTAAATAACTGTATTTCAACCCTTGGGCAAAATATCATCTATCATCAAAATGCGCATTGTACTAATTTGTAAAATGGAAATGCAAATATGTGCACTTATTTGATATTTTTTGAAAGGGGAAATACGAATTGAGATATTAATATTTAATAATAATTTAACCAGAGGCTGTTTACTTCATATTTGGTTACCTTTGATTAAGTAAAAAACAACAACAAAACATTCGTAAATACTCAAATGACAATTGCAGTAATGTAAATGCAAATGCAAATGCAAATGCAAATGCATGACTGCATGTTAATAAAGAAAATGTACTTTATTTATTTATTTTCATTTTTGGTTTTTCGTTCTTTTTGTTGTTTGCAATATTCGAGACATATTAAATACATCAAATTTCAGTAAAATAATTGATTGGCATACTCCCACATATATCAGTTTAAAGGCCATTTGGGTAGCTCTCACGGCCAAAAAGGTAACTAATTGGATTCGTGTGCGGTGCAATTGAAATGTGAGGACGATCGAAATATTATCTGTCTGCTGTTTAATATGCTGTAAAACATTATTGTCAATTTTCATTTCATAATTTTCCCTCTTTTCAATTTCATTTCATTCCATTTCGACAACAAAAACAACAATACAAAATCTGAAATATTTCATTAGTTTACGCAGCAAAAAGCGAAATTCAGTCTTATTTTAAAGTTGCCGCGGGTGACAAATTGTTATAAATAAAAAAACATAAAAAAAATATATATATATATGTATATACATATATATATAGATAGTGAAGTAAAGTTCACATTGTTTGTCACATTTTCACATTTATTTTGTATTACCTTCCATTTTTATTTCTATTTTATTTTATTATTTTTTTTACTTATTTTTCCTCTGCGCCGCGGGTTGTGAAACACAGAATAGAATCGAAGCTCCGACTTTTTAGTTAAAATTGCTTTTGGAATTGTTAAAAGGGCGCACAATGAAATTATTGTTCAACTATGCAACAGGCAACCATTCGCTACTGTATACTCTGTACTTTTTGAATGCTTGCAAGTGGGTATAACGATTGACTATCTTGTTGCGCAGCATTAAAGTCGAGTTCTGGTAACTTAGAAGAAAATTAAGAATAAATTTGATTGGAGATTAATGGTGTAATATAATATTTGTAGTAAAATGTTATATATTTTAACTTAGGTGAACCGAATCTCATAAGAAAACAGACTAGAATCGGTTTGTTTTGTTGACTTACGTTGAAAGTATATGTACATTGAAAAGGTTGATAAAACTGAGATTTTTTATTTTATATTTGTATGTACATATTATCGAAAATTACATTGCTCCTTCCTTCGTGACTTGAGAAACCGTCGGTTAATCTTAAGACTTGAGCAGCTAATCAACTGCACGGCAACATTACTATCTTTCTATCAAAGCACAGACAATCTATTTGTATATTTATATTGTATATATAAATGTTCATTTTGTGTAAAGAAAACTCAAATGCAGAGTATTCACTGCTCGAGCAATTTAGATTCGAAGACTCTTTCCAGATTTTTACATTTATTACAAAATGTTGAACATGCGGTTCGTGAAATCAATACCTAATTAAATCTATTCAATTATATATATGTATGTATATAGATGTACATAGGTATATACTGCTAATAGTCTTTCAACCAATTTTAGAATTTGGTTTCATTCAATACTTTTTCTCCTAATTTGTCCTTGTTTGTGTTATTAGATACCGTTACAAGGACCTGTCCCATCTTTATGGCCGCCGGCATAATGTTGACCATCAGCTTCATTATCTATATGATACCCACCTGTACGCATCGCAACTATTTATTCTATTTCAGTTCCGGAATCCTGTTCGTCGTCAGCGGTAAGTAAACATATTTTTGACAGTTCATATATATTTTAATTACCAAAACTACTCAAGATACAACACTTATATTGTAAGCTAAACTGATACAAAATAGATAGAAAAGCAAATCTGTGAGTTTGACACTTGTCTTTAAATAAAGTTAAATCGGCAAATTATATAAAATATATACATATATATATATATATATATACATAGAATAATAGATCCTAATGTGATATAGGAGAACCTACATGTAAAATGTGAAGTCTCCAGCTCATATTGATGCTGGATGATACAAACGGACAAGGTTTAATCCACTCGGCGATTGGTCCTAATCACGACTAAATATACTTTACAGATTCGGCACGCCTGATTCTGCCTATTACATACATTTTCACACAAATTTAATAAACTATTTACCTACTTTTAATGTGCTGAGGGGCTAAGAACAACAGCATTAAACATTAAGAAAACTCTAGACGAGTATGCTTGACTAAGAAATACCCTGAACCCCGTGCAGTGCTGTTATATGTATATCAAATGTTGCTTACTTCTATGCATGCATACAGACGAACATACGCATAGACTGACATGCATGAACAGCGTTTAACAAGCGCACGTACACATACACACACGGCAATGCCGAAAGCACGCCACTAGTGACGAAAAATTGCGAAAATGCGCAAGGCTATAACTTTTTTGTTTCAAGTCCGATCTTAATGAAACTTTGCGTACACGTCAGTGCCACATATATGCGTATACCTCTCGATACCTCTCAATATTCAAAAATGATATATAGATAGTTTGATATCTCTAGCTCTTACGACGTAGGAGATGTGTTCGATAAACTAAAACGTGTTATCGTTAACAAACAAACAGAAAGAGTTATCGACAGTCGAAAACAAAATCGATATGCGCGTGCTATTGGAGAATTTACTTGAATAATTTCAACCACGCGTTCTTACATACGGACATGGCTCAATCGACTTGGCTGTCGATCTGTTGATCTGCTGTTGATCATAAAATCTATATATACTTTGTACAATTTCACAAAACCATTATACCCTGTTCATCCACTTTTAGTGTGTTCAGGGCATAAAAGCAATAGCATCAACAAAGGCATACAGCTAAATCCCTTTGCTACGGTGTACTTCGAAAGCGCTACAGAGTTAAGACCAGTAAGCTGCAAAAAAAGATTAAGTAAAATAAAAGTTTAACATTTCCGCTAATTTAAAGGAATGAGGCACAAGAAATACTTAGACAAGCGCATCAATAAATCAATGTGTGCAGGGGCGTAACTTGGGTGTCGGGCGGCCAGTGAAGAAAACAATTTTCCCGCCGTATTATTTGCGGAATTTACATTGAAAGTAAACTAAACTTAGTCTAGAAAGCTTTTTCTTTTATTATTCGTTAGAAAATTTTGCTGCTCCTATTATTAACTATACATAAAGTCTCATTCTGAACCAAGCATCAATTCTTGCAACCTTTTTATTTTTTGGTATTCGTTTTGAAATTTTTCCGCCCCTACCAGGCTACTCCCCTAAATGTCTGCTTACTTGCTCGGGCCTTAACGTTTTTGCACTCCAGCTAAGGCTTAGATATCCTTCCTACTCGTTGAACTATTATAAACTATGGTTTCACATCAGCGCGTGAAACTCTTAAAACTTTGCAAGTACTTTTTCCGTAAAAGATAATAATTGCGGTAAAAATGTTTATACAGCAGTATTGCTACACAAATCAACTAAGGAAATTCTTGAATGTGTTTGACTAGGAGATACCCGAAAGCCCGTGCACATGAAATTTACGCTGCAAAAATGGCAGAAATTTCGTGTACTTCCGATTTAGACAACTATTACTAATAGGTAGACTCTGTTTCCTAAACAAAACAAGTAAGAAGACTCTACGCGAGTGTGCTCGACTTGCAGATACCCTGAGCCAGAAAAACCAACTTGATATGTTCATCTAAATGTTCTATTAGAGTCAGCAGATCTTTCATATGGAGTACATGAAATCCACTCGTAAGATCAATGGTCTTCCCCGTCTGATGGCAGATTAGTGCCCACTATAGTTCTTTAGGTTTTCAAGTTTGATTACATATTTTCTAATATTCAAAACCTATTTATCTTCCTAGTGTCATTTGCTAAAGCATTTCGCTGAGGATTTCTTTAACGTTTAATGAACAATTTGTCTTAAGTTTTCATTTTAGGATGGTGTTAAAAGTCGATAAACCATAATAAAAAAAAAGGTAGTAAAAAATTGTATATCACAATGTCTAATTGCTTTTCAGGATTGATTATGCTCATCGGATTGATTGCCTATATATCCATACTGAAAGCAGAAATCGGGTCGAAGCTGCGTCCACGGTCAACGCTGCAGCCGGCGCTCTTCAAGGTCAGCTACGGTCAGAGCTTCTTTCTGATTGTCTTTGGATTCATTGCCACTGAGTTTGTCGGAGTACTTAACATTTTTCTCTTCATAAATATGTACGAATTGGAGGAGTACAGCGTAAGTACAGCTGCACGACGAACTCTTCCGCTTCGGTAATAGGTAAACCTGTTTAAAAGGCTGTGCCGTTTCCTTTTGTCTAACCACTTCCGGTTCACACCGAGAGCGAGGGCAAAGGTCAACATGTAATTCATTTCTAGCGGTCCTTAGATGCAGTTCCTTGGTAGGAACAGGGGTTCAGTAATCTGTGATGCTTCTGAGAATCCAGTGGTGCTTCTTTCATATTGTCCAACAAATACAGCGGCTAAAATTGTTGAAGTAACTAATAAGCAGGATAATCCCTCGAACTTAAAACTAAGCATAGGTAGCATCTGGTTTAACAAATATCAAACTACGCCTTAACCTTACGGATCCTTGCTGAATTGCATCAATTGGTAAATCTTAATAATAGTATGGAACTCTTAGGGTTCAAGGTGTCTATAGGAAGACTCTTGAAACATTATCCGTAAGGGTTTCCACTTTTATAATATCGATGTCTAAAATCTAAAATCTAAAATCTAAAATCTAAAATCTAAAATCTAAAATCTTACTTATTTAAATTGATCACCAACAACTCGATGTTCTAATTGTAGCAAACGGACGCAACCGGCTACCTGATACTCTGTTCCTGTTTACTAGAAGTACATATTATTCTATTTGAAATATTTTATAACTATTAAACACTTAAGAATGTTGCTCAGTATTGCTCCTACTTGTTGATATCTATAAAGTAAATATATATTTTTATATATACATATATAAGATTAAACTCCTCAGCAACGTTCTTATGTTTTTTATTTTATAGATATTACATATATGTATATAAGTTGGAATCGTCCGAAAAAGTGTTTCGCAATTTGCTGACTTAGAAGAGAATTAAGTTTTTTTTAATCAAATTTGCGATCTTTTAAGATGTCCCAAAAGTTTTAAAACCATTTCAAATTCAATAATTGTATTAAAAAGTAGATAGAAAAATGCCAAATTAATATGTAAAAATTTGTATAATATTTAATATTCCGGCAAAATCCAAACCGATCGCAGTCTTTATTAAATACCTTATGTAAATTTATGCATTATAAATTTAAAACTTAATCTCTCGTACAATACTTGTCTTATGCCTCAATGGAATTCTCGTTTAGTTTATAGTCAAAAAAGCAATTGGAAAACTAAAAAGTTTCTACGATTCCGCTTACAGTGTAAGAGTCGAAAATGAAATGTTTAGATAGTATAAATAAATTGAATTGATATTATTTTTTGATCTTTTAAACCGTTTCAATCAGCTACTATCATGCATCAGGTTTAGCAATACAAACAGGGCTAACCAAGAGCTGCAGGAAGAAAATGCCCATGGCCATTCTTACAGGCGTTATAACCAGCCAGAAACTGCAGCAGCTTCCAACCAGGAGGTGGCTCTGGTGCCACTCGGTGCCCAGCGGGAGCCGCCGCAACGACCCATCCAGCAGGAGCCGCAGCTCCGAGCTGGTCAGCAACAGGTACTACAGGTGGCGCCACGTTCAAACATGGCTCGATTAAATCAGGTGTACGATGCCGGACGTGGCCCCAGCCAGACCCAGACCCTGCCCACATGCCTCAAGCATCCGAATGTCGCCGTCGGTGGCTCCAATTTGAATCTCTATCTTCACAACGATTTGGACCGTCGGTAAGTAAAAACTTGAGTGCTGTTTGGAATATTGTTGAAGTCGTTGAATTCCGTATTTACAGCTTCTACTTCGAGAAGCCGGCGGTCTCCAAGTGCAATCTGCATTCGCGCAGCTTTGCCAAGTCTTTGAATGAATTGTGTGTGGAGCCAGCTTTGCCAACACCACCGGAACCCCTGGCACCTCCACCACCAACCTTTGCGGATTTGCCGCAGGAGTTTCCGCTAACGCGCTCCGTGTCTACCACGACGGACATCTATAAGGCACCGCAGGTGGAGCGTAAGCAGTTACGCAACATGGCCACCAATACCCGGACGCATCACCACGACGAAGATGAGCAGACGGTTCTCCTGTGCGGCCTGAAGCGCGGTCTGCGTAAGACCAAGGACGAGTTGTTCCAGGAGTTCTGCAAGAAAGCTGGCATGCGCGCTAAGCCGAAGAATATTTACTACATTCCCAGTGAGGATCCGGACGATGCTCCTCCCCTACCGGATGTCAAAAAAAGGCATAACAACGTCGATGAAGACGATGCCGACGGCGATGAGAATGGATTCCGAAATTTTCGCTCCGGTCCAGCATTGGAGGAAGATCATCTTTATGTAGTCGGAGGTGAGTAGATAAAAGTGTTGTGCCTGATCAATTCTTTTCTTTTGAGAACCTATTGATTCAATGCTATATGATAGACTGTTAAATCGACTTTATTTGATTAAGACATAAGAGAGTCGTGACTTAGTACCTAAATCCATATTTAGAAGAATACCTAATGTAACATCATCCACCGGACAGGAGAAGGAGGCCCAATTTTTCCTCGACGATAAGGTTTTTGCCTTTTCATTCAGTTTAACTATCATATTTGATACATATGTGATGCTTTAAGGATAATGTATTGCAACGGTATCATATAAGACTATCGTATAATCCCGCTAGGATTAAAGCCACTTTAAGGAACACACCTGGCAATCAGATGATCCTTTAATCATACCAATAACCCATTTACAATAGTATACACTCGTCTACATGAATGCATTAAGCTCGAAAGCTTTGGATAGTTTTCGGGCTATGTAAAGTAAAGATATTTTAATTATTCAACTTTTTTTTCCCCTATAAACATTCCGAAGTAATGAATTTGGCAATTCCCATAGAGTGGGACTGGAACATAAAGTCTATCAATTTATTATTCCGTCTCTTCTGCAGATCATGCCCAGCTGGTGGTGCCCCGTCGCGTGTCCATGTGCGTGGAGCCGGTTAATCTGCCGATGATGCAACCGCAGTTTCCGCAGTTGCGGAAACTCAATTCGAATTTGTCGTTGCACACACCCCAGGCGGAGGTTTGGCCTTGGATGGCGCAGCAGCAGCTGGCCTCGGAGCACGGCCAGAGTCGGACACTGCCACGCTGCTTCTTGCGTCAGCCGGTAGGCAGCCAGGATAGCTTGGGCTCGCTTCAAAGCAGCTACAGTGTCAGCCAGCAGCGTTTCTCGCAGCTGATGCACCAACACCAGCAGCAGCTGCAGCAGCAGAACCGCTATCTATCCACTATGACGCTGCAGCGACCGGTCGACGAAGGGCTTCTTCAGCCACAGTTGCCGGTACACTGGCCGGCAGCTATTCCATCCTCGCCGTCCAACTACGGCGGCCGATACCAAATTCCGCAGCCGCTCTACGGAACCACGATTGCCGTACCGGTGTCAAGCAGTATTGTTGTAACCCATCCACCCAAGTTTCAACGCGCATACGCCTTCGACGGCACCCAGCGTCGGGGAAGCCAGGTCAGCTGTACTGTCAACGAGGCTTTTGATCTCGACGAGATTGAGCGCGAGCGCCGTCGCTCCCATTCAAGTTTCTTCGGCGGTCCGACCATGCCGAACACCCAGGAGCAGTATGATGTCATCAACGGTACCGCAGTTTAGGGAGAGGGGGACCTAAACGGTCAACGGCAACAACAGATTTGAGCCTGAAGATCAACGGAAACCCAAAAGAATATTGTCCTAGTCGTAATCCCAGTCATAGTTTTAACTATGAACCGATACTTAATTATTGAATTGAATTGAATTGAATTTTTAATCTCTGAGTGTGTAATATTAATCCCATTCTGAATGTGTAGTTGAAATTTGAGCCAAGCACCGATCTTCGAGATTAGCTGGTTTTACATTATATTGTATCTGAGTGTCTATTAATATGCTGTATCGTAGATAAAAAGACTGCTATGACTGTTCTATTCTAAATGGATTGTTGGAGAACATAAATTACACTTAAGTACACTTTCCTCTTAACTTTACGTTTACGATTGGCCTAGTTTTTGGATGAACTTTTTAGTGTTTTACAAAGATCGTAGGTCAATTACCAAATTATAAGTCATATATAGGTTTATATATTATATAGTTTGAATATATCTATCGCTAGGCTTCCACTGAAATGATCGATCACATAGTTGCAGAAAAAAATATAATTAAGCCCAGATTTAGGTTTGAATTAATCCCTTCGTCATGTTCGATTCCAGTAGTTCACTTAAAATCATTATTAATGATGTAATAGCTTTATTTATCAAAAATGTACACAATCCTTAATGCAATTTTTTGCAATTATATATATAAGCCATGTTTCAAATATGTTCAACAATATAAATCATTAACTTTCGACTGGATTGGTTTAAAACCGATTTGAAGTTTGAAATGTTATGATATGATTTATAATTTAAATCTTATGTTAAACAAAACCTTTTGTCAAATAAGTAATGTCAAGTTAATTGTTATTGAGTAAACCTAGCCATATCATCTTAACAATATTATTTTATCTAATTTAGGTAGGTTAAAAAAATGTGTGCAGTGATCAGAGATCGGAGCGAGTATAAAGTTAATTTAAAATTAGGTTAAATATTTGAGAGGTGCAAAAATGAAGAAAATAGGAAAGTGGAAACGAAATAATGATATTATTTTATTACTATCTCCAGCTATCTACTAAAATAACTGTATACTTCGGGTACCTTCCAAATCGCATATGAAACTATATTTAATCCAACTTTGCTTAATACTTATTTAACATCATCCTCGATATCTGAAGAGCTTATTGGTATATAAATAAATGGTATTCTAAATATATTGATGTAATAATTGGGCAAGATTCAAGAAAGAAACAAAAGCAACTAACCCATAATATCAAGAATATAAACTATTAAATATTGGTGTATATACGAGTGTGTCAATCTTTATTGAATAGGCGGGGCTCTACTGGGGCGATAGCTTTGCTAGCCAGGATCGCAGTGAGAGAGCTGCGAGCGTGTCCAGCAAAACAATCGTCGCCGTATCATCACAGATTCATGCGCTTCCAAAACTCCAGATTGTGCGACGACGCCGGACTGGAAGACGCGTGCGATGCAGATGAGGCATTACTTACCAGCTGGGCGTACACCTCCCGCATGGCAGTGGGATGGGTGTCCGGACTGCTGGCCAGACTGCTTGAGTTTCCCGTTGTATTGCCAACATCGCTGATCGCGTCTAGCAGGCCCAGCAGATTCGGTCCGCCAACAGCAGCTGGATTTATTTCCGTTCTGCTGCTCGGAGCCGTATGCGGTCGCTGCGTCGGGGCCAAAGTTGGGCAGGTGGCATTCAGTGTAGTTGTGGGTGCGCTCCATGGACGCGTTCCGGGCTTCGTTTTCAGTATTGGCAAGTCATCTCCACTGGTCGGACTTGGAGCTGATGGCTGCGTACCAAACAACTGATGCATTCTGGCCATGGAGCGCTGCAGCTTGCGACTGGCTGGCGGTGTAACTGCCTCGTCGCCATTCTCCCTGCGCCCACTGCTCGCTCTGTCCGTATCAGCCACGGAGGTGAGCGTGTCGCTGCTAAGTAGATCAGCCTCCAGCCCAAGGCCGAGCTGCGATTCGACGGTCAGCAGCTGAAGGCTGGCGGGCTTTGAGACACGCGCCAGTGTCGCCTCCACCCTGCTCAGCAAATTTTGGGTTTCGTACTGCACCTGGTCGGCCAGCAGATTGTTCGCCACCGCTGGCTGATTCAGCTCCAGTTCCAGCTCCGGACTTGCAGCCGCTGCTGCTTTTGCCATCGGCAACGGCAACGGCAACGTGTGTGCCGTTGCTTGCAGCTCCGAGAAGAGTTTTCGTCTTGCCACAGCAATGGCATTGGTGAACTGATAGCTCTCCTGATCCAGCTCGGAGCCGCTGTAAATGGGTGAACTGACTGGCGGCAGCGACGCGTGCACTTGCAGATCATCCCGCCTGATGCGTCGCTGCCACTCCCGAAAGCTATCCAATGTCCGATGGATCTGTTGCCGTTCCCGTGCACAGCTATCCCGTATATTGAGCTTCTGTTTCTGGGCGCGCGCACGCTCCAGATAGCCCATGAAGCTCTGCTCTAGCATGTCGCTCTCCTGCTCCAGCTGCAGCATGCGGTTTCTGTATGGATTGCAAAGTCAATTAGTTGGCTGCATGATAAGCTTATTTAGTTGTACGTACTTGGCACTAAGCAGCGCTTCATTGAAGCTCTTCCCAACTTGAGGTCGTGCCTCCGATATGCTGGGCTTACTCTGCCAATAGGTGTTGGTAGCCACACTGGTCAGCTGGGGCCTGGGTGGCGGTAGAATTGTAGCGGGAGCAGGAGGAGCAACGGCGCCTGTTGTCGATGCACCCAAATCTTGTAGATGACTTTGAAACGAAACAGAGATTCCTTTTGTTGATGGCGCAGGCATTACTGATGACGGATTTGATTGATTCGTGGACATAGATGGACGGTAGGGAATGCTGTTCAAATCGATGGCTGCCGGCTCGGTCCACACAGGTTGAATGCGTGCTGTCTGCTCGGCGGCCAATTCTGTTTGCTGTATCTTCTTGGCCAGCAACTGATGGTGTGCTTCGTAATGCTCCAGCAGCCGGAATATTTTGTGCACCAGTTCTTGCGCCTCCGAGGAGTGTGAGTCGCGCTCCACATGCCGGCACAGCGTCTACAATGCAATTAAATTAGAAATTGAAATCGAGATTTCGAGGGCATACTCACTCGCCACGAGCTCTGCCTGCGACTAAGGCGCATTAGCTCCGCATGGTGACGCAGCTTGACTTCGAAGAGCTCATCCAGGCGCTGCTTTTGCTGCTCCAGAGCTTTGTTCAGCGACAGCTCGACACGCTCCAAAAAGATTTGACCGCTATGGCTATGCAGCATCTCAAAGATCCACTGCTCATAGCTACGAGATGTCGTTGACTTAGGAACGGATGCAGGAGCTGGAGTTGAAACTGTGACTGGAGCTGGAGATGGAGATGGAGCTGGAGCGGGAGCTGAAGCTGTTTGAGTTGCGACGTCTCTTGAGCACTGGTCTCTGCGATCCGTGCAGGTGGATGTGTGTCGCAGGCGCAAGCTTTCCGTTTGGGTAGTGCTCGTCCGCGTTGCAGACGATGGCTGCAGATTTTCAGTTTGGCACGAGATATCCTGCATCTCCTGCTGCTGCTTCTGGCACTGCATGCCTTCCTGTACGCCCATGTAGTGGCCATGGGAGAAGCCCTCGCGGTAGCCCAGCTTGAAGCCCTTGTGTCTGCCCACGGCGTACTCCTGCTCCATAGCCAGGTTGAGCACATTGCTCAGCGTTTGCACGCAGCCCGCGAGCTCGCTCACCACACCCTGCAGCCGGTCAATCGTTATATACATGCAGTCCTGTTGCTGTTGTCCCTGCTGCTGCTGGAATTTTAGCAAGGCCTGCTGCACCATCGCCAGACTGGCGACCTGTTCGACATGCAAGTGGGGCATCTTCGGCACCGATGGCGAGTCCGCCGGCAGTTGTATTGGTCCAACCGGGGAGAGCACTGTGTTATTATCCTGCGTGACCACCACCGTCTCCTGCTGCTGCGGATGCAGATGCTCGGGCATCTGTATGGCTGTCTGTCCAGGCCCCAGCATTTGTCCGATGCCCATCAGACGTTGGCGCTCCAGCACCTCCTGTTTTAGCAGCTGATCAAATGCTTGCTGGGAGATGATTTCGACGGGTGGCGCACAGGATTTGCTGAGAGCGTCCATGAAGTGCATTAACTGCGACAGCTGCTGCTCCACCCCATTCAGCGACTGCGAGACGCGTGGTCCAATGAACACAGTACTGCCATCGGCGGCCACAACCAGCTCCTCGGCCTGGTATAGTCGACTGGTATCCACATCCGGGCTACTCTGCAAACACGCCGATGGATCCGTTTGTGAGCCCTCCGCTCGGCTTTCCCGTGCTTTTTGTGTCATGGTGGATTTGTTCTCCTGTGGCAAAATCGTTCGATGCAAGTCCACCAGAGTCTTGAGTAGCGCCAGCAGCAGGGACTGTTGTGGTGTGCTATAGGCCTGCACTACCGTCTGCTCGAGCTGCGGATGCATTTCCCGCTGCTCGCCAAATACGGCAGTAAGCACTTGCTGCAGCTCTTCCTGGTTGAACCGGAACTCGGCCCGACCCTGGAAATCGGGCAGCGTTTGACGATTCGGCACCTCGCTGCAGAAGACGGAAAGCGTGTAATGGCAGTTCTGCTCATAGAGAAACTCCGCGACGAGCGTGTGCAGCACCAATGCCATGGGCGACAGGAGCAGGCTTTTCTGTTGCTGGCTCATCTGTGCCGCTGCTCTGCTTAGCACCTGACCTGGCTCAGAAGAACAAAGGATTCGTGAGTTTCCATGGTACATACGTAAGCGCAGCCACTTACCAATGGATTTGCTGTTGAAAGTATTGATGAGATCCATGCGTAGATGCGCGTGCATTTTGTCCTCGACACCTTCTTGGGCCATCCACTTGCGAAACTCCCTCTCGAAGTCCTGATGCGACAGCTGCGATAAATGCTCGAGCTGTAACCGCAGTTTCGCTGTCTCCTCGTCGTCTGTGCCGGAGCTGGAGCTGCTGCCAGAGGCGGGTTCGCCGGCGGTAACAGGAGCACCAGAAAAGGTGGCATTTCCACCAGTAGGAGTCGCTTTTATTCGAAGGCTTTCTGGCTGATTGCCGCCTTTAGACATCTGTTGTCTAACTCTGTCATTGTTGGGCTTCTGCAGCGTACGTGTTGCTGCCGACGTCGGCGTTGGCGTTGGCGTTGGTCTCCTTAGTGCCGCAGCTCTCTTCTGCTGCGCCTGCGCTTCCCTTTCCTTTCTGGCCGCCTCGTGCTTGCGTTCGCGTTCGCATTGCGGCTGCGGCTGGCGCTGCTTTAGTCTAATTGACTCTTCTTCTTTGCTGCGCTGCCTGACGGATGTCGGTTGTCGGGTGCTGCCGGCAGTGCTCGTCGCAGCAGCAGCAGCAGCAGTTGGCTTTTGCTTTGTTTTCATTCCGTTTCGATTTTAAACACTTGCAATTTTGTGCGCATCGGTTGAAGTTTTAGTTTTCAGCTTCAGATTTTCGCTATAGCTTCAATCACAACAATTTTCTTATTTAATCGTGCACATCTTTTGTGTTTTACTTGTATTTGTGTTGCTGCTATTATTATTATAACTATTATTGTTGCTGCTGCTGCTGTAGTCGTGAGTGTTGTCGTTGTTGTTGTTGTTGAATTGCTGATGTTGCCGGCAGAGCCAGCGCTTGGTCAATAAGTGTAGCAGCAGTTGCACCTAGCTGCAGCCACCACCGTCAGGTGGTCAACTTTGACAGCAGGGGCAGCGCTGCCTGCGTCGCAGGCAACCTGCAGGCGGCCAACCGAAACGCCGCAGCTGCGGATGCACTCGACGTACTCAGTTTAGCTGTTCTCCAGTTGCTCATTGCAGCACTTTATAGAATACATACATGTACACGGTTGTACATGCACGAAATGCTTCAGCGTTACACAAGTGCCATATGTTATGACTGAATTTTCACTTTTATATAGCGCACGCACACAATCATAAACTCCACAATCACATTCGGCTTACAAAATATTCAAATCTGTCAAGCCCAATGTATGGTTTTTTGTTTGTTGACAAGAATCGTAAAATTTAAGCATTTGAATTATAAACGCCACAAATTGTGTAGCAACGTTGTTGTTAACAGACAAAAGCTGCATGTGTTGCCTATCGATATATCGGCTGTAAATTCCATCATATGGGCCTATCGGTCTATCGCTTTCGGCGAATAACCAAAACAACAACAAATAGAATTTCTCGTTTAGTCAGCAAATGTTTAACAAAGGCAAGCATAAGGTAAATAAATAAATACACAGTACAACGTAACAACATAAACGTAACTGTAAGTGTTGTGCGTGCAACGGCGCATTTTTGAATGGCGTTGCGTATAACGCTTTCCTTTGTGACGTGGCATCATAAATTATTTTAGAATAATCTTCGATCGCTCATTTATTTCATCAGCAGTAAAAACGCGCAGTCATTGTAATCAGGAGCACTGCCATGTCGCAGATTGATAACATCTTTAATCAGGTGCGTGCGCGTCTGCAGGCGCAAAGCATCAAGCTGTGGGAGGAGCCGTACTATTCCGATGGCTTAGGCAGCATTGAGGCTTCGATCGAGGTTAGTGCATTAATTGGAGTCAATGCGTAAACTCTGCTAACTTATTGCTTTCCCATCGGGCAGAGACTGGCTGATGACTATAGTGCCCAGCTGGGCATTGACGCCTCACGTTGCAAGTGCGTACTCACTGAGCTGCAGGACAACGCGCTGCGCAAACTGGCGGCACGTCGAGAGTTCACCGAAACGGGATTGGCCACATTTAAGGTGCGGCGCGTTGACAATCGAAACGGGACGACTAGCATACTGGACATCAAATGCGATCTAAACGAACTGGGCTCAACGCTGCAGCAGGTTATTGCGGCCAAGCTGCAGCTCAGCGATTCCAACCACGTCAAATGCATCTCGGCGGGAAGAATTATCGCTCCTAATGCGACGCTCGCTGCGCAGCAGCTTAAAAATAACCAGCAGCTCATTGTGATCGTTTGCCAGGGTGACGATCAGAACGGGGCATTGCATGAGCGGATTGGTAAGATCAAAGCAGATGTCGACGCAGTGGTGGCATCCCAGAGCCAGCTAATGGAGGTGGGTACATTGTGGAGTTACGACATTTGCTGAAATTGAGCTTTGGATAATTGGCAACAAGAAAGAAATCCTTAGTTAGCCATAGAAATCTTCCATCTTCGTTTCATAGCTCCAAAAGGGTATTCATGTTCAATTAGAATTTAAAAATGTTTGTTACCCGTTTAGATGGAGGATCAGGATGGCAATCCTGTGTTTCTTCCGCCAAATGAGAATCGCGCGCTACTAACGGGCATGGGATACTGCGAGAAGGCGCGCGCGGCAATGCATCGCGAGGATTATGAGGAGGCGTTGCTGTTGCTCCTCGAGGCAGATGAACAGTTCAGCGCGTGCAATTCGAAATTCCTCGAATCTGTGGATAACTATGCTCTGCTTAATTTGGATATTGTTTGGTGTTACATGTGCCTTAAGAATGTCTCACAACTGCCGGATGCCGATCGCCGTCTGAGCATCTGTGAGCGTAGCTTCCAGCGAAGCTATGGGGAGAACTTTTCGCGCCTCTATGCGCTTAAGGGTCGTGGCTGTCCGGAGCGTGCGCTCATTATGCGGCTCCAGCTCCTCCAAGGCGTCGTCCTATTTCATCAGAATCAGCGCGACGCCGCCTACGAGCGCTTCGAAGCGGCCGCCGCTGTGCTCAGCGAGCTCAAAGTAAACGATGAGCAGCTGCTGCTGCTGGTCGAGATGGGCTTTGAGGTGAGCGAGGCGCGTCTGGCTCTGCGCTCCAGTTCTGGCAACGTTGAACGTGCTGTCCAGTATATTCATCAGCGGAAACAACAGCTGGCCGATGCTCGCAAACAGTCGAAGGGGGAGCGTGCCATGCATCGGCGCTACGCCAAGCAGGCGACCAAGGACAGCGACTGGGTGAATCCGCGCAGCGTCTGCAGCCTGACCGAAATGGGCTTCGATCGACGTTTAGCGGCGGCGGCGCTGCGCCGCACCCAAAACGATGTGGTTCGAGCAGTAAGTTATCAATCCTTTAATCCCCATCTTTGAGTGTACATGAACTCTTTCATCTTTTTAGGTGGAAATGCTGCAAACAAACTCCGCCGAGCTGCGGGAAACTCTTCATGAATCGCAGAGCGCGGATTCAGTGCAGCTGGCCGCCTTAATGCAGCTTGGCTTCAAAGAGCCAGCGGCACGCGCCGCTCTGGAGAGCGCACAAAACAATTTGGAGCAGGCGACGGACTTTCTTCTTAAGGCTATTCAAAGCGAGGAAGAGCTGATGCAGACTGTTGAGCGTATGACACAGCTGGCAAGCGATGGCATTGGGAATGATGGAGCATCCACTTCGCAGGCGGCCGCACCATCTGGCTCGCTGATAGATGCCGTGTTGCAAAAGGCCAAGGCCGAGATGGAGGCATATAAGGCGTACAAGCGCTTGCACGCCGATCTGACGCACAGTGATCAGGACTACCTGGATTTGCCGCTGCTGCAGGAGGAGCAGCTGCTGGCCGAGTACCGCAACTTGCTCGAGCAATAAATGGGAGTCGGTCATTGCTTATTTGGTGTTTGTTGTTAGTGTTAAAGCCAATGAATTTAATTAAGTTCGTTACGGCGTGTACGGCATGTACGGCACGCTATATAAAACCAGTTTAATACATGCGGATAACTGTAATCATGACTTGTGCATTGCCAATCGGTGACTTGTAATGGCACTTAAGTGACGTTCGTCTCGCTGCTTCTGATCCCCGCTTTCCTGATGCCAACGTCTAGCGATCTGTCAACAGTTAACATTCGCACATAGTGTCCACATACAGACACATATATTTTTATAAATATATACAAACATATATATATATAAATATATATATAAAGATATATATATATATATAATGTAAATTGCTGTCGCGAATCAAATTGTTTGTGTTTATATCACACAACTTATTAGCGTCTCATGTCAATTCATTTTATTTGCCCAATAGACTTTGGCTCGTTGTTATTCTGCTGCCTGGGTGCTATTTCGACCTTGCACAATACCAAAGGTTGCTTTTACCTTTTACATTTGATAAAAAGAACGTTAGAAATTTAAATTTGAGTTAACATTTCGCCGCGCTGTTTAGCATTCTGCTATGCTGCCTGACAAAAGCTGTGTGCTGCCAAACGATCACAGCATCTCACCCGCATTTTCGAATTTTCTCGATCCGTGGTAAAATGCAGCATAAAAAATATATTTTTTATAAATATGCTATTATTCACAATAGATTTTACTGTGTTTTTGATGTTTTCATTAAAGTATGTAAATGACATCAGCTACGGACAATTATCACAGCAGATGAGGCGGCTTAACGTAACGGCCAACCAAGCGTAGCCCTGAAATTTGGGATTGGGGATTAATAGGTAGTACACACATATGTATATGAAAAACACAGCTCTATTGTTATTGTCAATCAACTGTCTTTTATAATTTCGAATGTAATCAAATTGGTTAATTAAAACGATAATAATACACGCAATAATGTTCTATTCTATAGGTTTATCTACAATATCAGCGTTTTATTCTACATTACGGATTTTTGTTGGGATTTGTACGTATATCATATCTAAGCGTGTTAAACAGATAAACAAATGTATAAAATGAGAAAAAATCCTCGAGAGTAATCAAAGTAGGGAGCATACATGATTATAAATACCCGACAAAGATTTGCAATTTCCCTTGAACAATTTAACTATTTATGTTAAGTACAGGGTATATATAAGTGTTTAATTGCTGTCTAGAAACCTAGTAAACCTTCAACCCGCGCAAACTTTTAAGCAAGCCTTTTATTTTTTAGTGTAGATTTCGAATTGTAGACTTTAATAGCTTAGTAAATGTTCTAAGTTTTCCGAGTCTTTCGCATAACTTTAATTGCCGATTGGCATCTTGAAATGCGTTTAGTTTGCTTTTAGAACAATAATAAATTAATATATTCTCATACTCTATAATTTGGTGTGTTTTGATTTATGTTCTAACAATAATTTTTTTTATTTACTTTTTATTTCTTTGCGAGTGTTTTTAAATAAAAATATTCGACATTTGTGAATATTAATTTTAGAAAATTTTACTTCCAAATCTTTTGTTATGATTATACACCATAAATTAAATTATATTATATATATGTATGTATATTACATATATAAAATTATTATTATATGGACATACAGTGGCGAGCAAAAGTGAGTGAATGTTTACAACTTTGACTTTGGCCGTCCAGCAAACGCAAACCATGCAAGCAAATCCAAAAAATGTTTTTGTTTTATGTATATTATTTCATTTATAACAATTTAGAATAAAGACATAAAGTTAATTAGATAAAATCAAAGAGTATGAAAAAAAAAACCAAAATAATCCACATAAACTCATTTTTGCACGTTTGCTACATTTCCCCTATTTTCGATTTTCTACTTTGCTTATTAGCAAAAACCATGCGGATTCATGTCTTATTTATGTTTTGTTGTTCGTAGACTAATTTTAAACGTTTGTCGTGCGATTTGAAGCAAATTTTTCAATTGCTAGCAAATTTTAAAGAAATTATTAAAAGACCCCATAAAAATGAAAAAAATATCGTTAGAAATTGAGAATAGTGTTGTGTGTCTCACCGAGAAAGGCTGTTCTTCACGTTCAATATCAAATAGACTTGGAATTAGCCAATCGGCTGTGCTTGCAGCTCAAAAAAGGCGAAATGTGACCCCCAAACCGCAGATGAAAGGTCGCAAAAATTGTGAACCGACTCCGATGCTCGACGGATGATAGCAGAAATGAGAAAAAACAAGCTGCTAACACCAAAGGGTGCTTTCTTGGCGGTTGACAAAAATGTTAGCGAATGGACTGCTAGACGAGCGCTTCACAACATAGGATACACCTCATCAGTGAAAGTGGTCAAACCTGCATTGTCCGATAAGAACGTAAAAGCGCGTTTGAAATTTGCAAGGGAGCACAAAAATTGGACCGTTGATAATTGGAAACGCGTTATATGGTCGGATGGGTCCAAATTCAACCGCTTCCAGTCGGATGGAAAGCAATACTGCTGGCGTAGACCCGGTGAACGTCTTCAAAAACACCATGTCAAGCAAACCGTCAAACACGGCGGTGGAAATATAATGGTTTGGGGTTGCTTTACATGGTGGAATATTGGTCCTCTCCACTTAGTAGAAGGAATTATGCGAAAAGAGGACTACTTAGAAATTTTGCAAACCCATCTTCCCAATTTTGTAGACGAATATGCTTATCCCGAGGAGGAAATTGTTTTTCAACAAGACGGGGATCCCAAGCACACAGCGAAAATTGTTAAGGAATGGATGGGAAAACAACATTTTTAGTTGATGGAGTGGCCAGCACAAAGTCCCGACCTCAATCCATTTGAGAATCTCTGGTCAATTGTGAGGAGACGGCTCGGGCAGTACCACGCCGCCCCAACAAACATGGATGACCTGTGGGAGCGGGTTAAAACCGAATGGTTTAAAATTCCGAAAGAGATAATCAATAACTTGGTGGAAAGCATGCTAAACCGCATTAATTAAGTTATTTCTAGTAAAGGTTTAGGGACCAAATATTAAAATTTCTTTGATTTTGTTATTTTTTCGAAACGTGCAAAAATGAGTTTATGTGGATTATTTTGGTTTTTTTTTCATACTCTTTGATTTTATCTAATTTACTTTATGTCTTTATTCTAAATTGTTATAAATGAAATAATAAACATAAAACAAAAACATTTTTTGGATTTGCTTGCATGGTTTGCGTTTGCTGGACGGCCAAAGTCAAAGTTGTAAACATTCACTCACTTTTGCTCGCCACTGTATATATAAAATATGTATGTATATATTTTATATATGTTCTCTGAGATGCTTAATCCGTCTCCATCAATTTATCTTTGTGAAACAATCTAAAAATTATTTATGCGTACGTGGAACTATCAGTACTATTATTCAAATCTACTTTAATACAGCTATATGGCTTTGATGATATCTTCATCTGATCAAAGCCAAATCTGTTATCAATTAATATACTGAAGCCAAAATTATGAAATTCTATAAAATTCACCATATTGTAGGATTAACGGGAACTATTAAAATTACAAGGGTATTATGGCAGGGTATCGTAAGTGTAGACTTAATCAGTTTTATTTTCTAGTTCTTTTGGTTCGTTTTGACTTTAATTCCACCTTTTTTCCACTATTTAATATTTAACATTTTAATGGTTCTCGCAATTATGCGCAACTGATACGCAGCGAAGCGCAGCTTTTGGCCATTTAATACAAACGGATTTCACGTTGTTTTGGTCAGAATGGTTCTGCTTTTGGTTTTTGGTACGAAGGTACTTTAATCGTCTGGCCTGAGTCGAACTTAAATAATTGTTTCGCATCGCTTTATTAGTTATGCCAATTTATCTGACCGAAGATCGTTCAAACATAACTCCTATATAATATATAGTTTATAGAGATTAATGGCTGAACATTAATCTTTACATTGTTTACAGTTGATTGGGCATTTTATTAGGTTTCCACGTGGGATCGATTACTTGCTTAAGCTCAGATTATCGTAAACTAAATCTTATCAAATTACAATTGTTCAGTTTTGAAACATTATGTTATACTTCTGATAGTCTAAATAAAGGTTCACATGTTAAAATTGTATTTATTTATTTTATTTTTTCAGAAATCGAAATAGAAACAAATTGATAAAGTATCTCGTTATAACCATTTCATTCGATCTCTCCACAATGCATATATATACACATTTATGTATACATATGTATATGTATGTATGTATATAGAAAGTGCAGATACTAACTGTTATTGATATGCAATTGGCGTTACAGCTGTTTATTAACCAACTTGAATCGGCTTCAACCAGAAATAAATTTTTTGCTTTTTTCTTTTTTTTTTTTTTTTGCCTTACAGCTGTTTTAAAATCAAAGTTAACGGTAACGCTTAACGGACCAAGAACAGGCTAGCAAACTATTTGGAATTGAATAATATTTTACAAATGTGTCATAGTTTTGGATAATTTGATTTCATTGCGTCCTTTCGTGATTGACTTCCAGTGGATCGTTCATTTAATAGATACGGATGGGCGAGCCTAAACGTGAATATCATTCATTTAAAAGCAATGCCAAATTGATAAACATCGCTACAGAGTTAAATCAAGTTCCAACTCATTAACGCCGCTTGGTACAAAGTGCGGCTCCGAAGGCCCTATTTGTGCTTCCCAATAACGATGACTTTTAGTTTTTGTATTTTGGCAGATATTACTATATAGAGAGGCTGGCCAAAGAACTGTAATGTCACGCATTAAGGGGGCAGGCGGATATGTGTTTGGGATAATATATGGAATTACGGTATGTGAAATGGTGCAGCAATTAATGGCATGATATGCGACATCCCAATTACCTGCGTTCTGCGTTCCGAGTTCTTCTCTGTTTTTGTTTTGGACCAAAGTTTTGGCCCTGGAAAGCAGCTGCACGCAATATGTTTAACAAATATACAGTTAGAACAGATCACGGAAGAGCGTTGCGTCGGCGGATGAACGGTGGGGGGGTGGGGTGGCGAGGGGAGGGGCAGCCCGGCTGAACGAACTGTAAAGCGTTGCGTTGGCCAGGTGAGAAGCAGCCCCACCAGCCGATCGCCGTTTGGATCGTTTGGATCGTTGGCGGCGCCGCAGCTGCGGAATTAAATAATTTTCCGTAAGCGCGCTTTGTGAAGCTCAGTTCAATTGCGGCAAGCGTTGACAACGGACGTCTTTTCACAGCCACTGCGCAGCGCTTTTTTTAACGGCAAGTTACACGACGCAAGCGCAACAGCCAGAACGCCAACAGAGGCAGCGACAGAGGCAGAGGCAGACGCAGAAGCATAGGCCGAGGCAGAAGAGAGTTCAGTAAAAAAAGAAGAACTAGATGCAAATGCTGCAATACAGCGATGTGAACAGAGAGCACGAAATTGGCAACAACTAAACCGTTGTGCGTGTGCGTGTGCGTGCGTGCGTGTTTGTGCTTGTGCATAAGTGTGTTAGTGTGTTAGTGTAGAAACAGCAACAAAGCTCGATCACAACAAAACGCAACGTATTGAAAGTAAAACTCGGCGTCTCTCTCTCTCTCTCTCTCTCGCTCTCTCGCTCTTACGCCCAAAAGCGAAAACCAATACTCAAAATACCATTAAAAAAGAGGAAAAAGCAAAAGAAACAAGAAAACAAACAAAAAGAGTGAAGCGAAACACAGCCGAAATCGTAACTTAGTTTATTTTTTGTTTTTATTTTTGTTATTGTTTTTGTTCCCATTTGCCTGGGTGCGTGCGTGTGCGTGCGTATGCGTGTGTGTCTGTGTGTGTGTGTGCGTGCGAGCAGACAGACGAAAAATCGTTTTGGAACAAGTGCAACGGGGCTTAGTAAGTCAATTGAATTGCATTTAATACCAGTTTAACTTCCTAACAACAAACACAAAGTGTGGCAATAACTGCCCGAAAAAAGCAACAACAACAGCAACAACTGCAACAACAGTAGGCAAAAGTGGAAGTAGAAACCGAAGTAAATATAATGGACTCGGATGAGCAGGGCAAGAGGCCAGACAGGGGTGTGTGGGGGGTAGGGGTAGGGGAAGGGGAAGGTGGGGGAGAGGGTGGTGTTGGTGTTGTGGAAATGTAAACGTAGCTTTGATTAAAAGCTTCGCGGCGTTTGTGACTCCCTCCGCCCCTCCGACTGTCCGTTCGTCCACGCGTCCTCAGCTCGACAGCTGTTTTTAACCGCTATCGCTCTCGGTTTACTTTTTCCTTCTTTTTCGCTCATGTTGTTATTGTTGCTCTCGAGACACGTTGCAATTGCGCCGACTGCGATTGTTGTTGTTTTTGTTGTTTTTGTAGCTGTTGTTTTGTTGCTATTGTTATTGTTATTGTTGAGCATTTGTGTATTCGGCTTATTGTTTTATCAGCGGAAGGGCCTTTCCTCGCAGTTGGCAACTAAAGAAATACCTCGCTCAACCACTGCAACAGCTTTAACAGCTACAGCAACAACAACAACAACAACAACAACAGTAATGACTGATATAATCGAATCTGATCTTAAAACTAATCTGTTCGGTTCCACCTAAGCCATTCGATATGCTTATAACTCGATATATGTATGTACATACATATGTAAAAATCTAAACAGTTATAGTTCGTCTTTCTTCCGTTAATTAATCCATTTGTCAAGAGTTAAGCTTTTTGTTCTTCTTCTTTTTTTTTTTAACGTTTTGGGTTTCTAGAATTGCTTCTTTTAATGAATTTTCAGTTTGTATTTCTCGGATTCTCGGATCTTAAAAGGCATACATTTAACAAATTCCAGAAATAGCCATTAAAATGTTCTTAGTCTGTGAATTAGCTTAGTTTCATTTATACATACATATGTACTTTCAATAGTATCCAATTCTATTGGCTCTATGTGTTTTGTTTACAAATATGTATATTTTCCAATCGTACTTTTCTATATACATGTGTGTACACAAATGTATTTCTTTCCATTTCAATGCGATCTTGATTCTTGGCCTTAACTTCAGACATTACTAACCGGTTTAAGCTGCGATTGTTATTTCATCAGATGATTTGAAAAATTTCTTCTAATACATGAACAAATCCTGAGTTTTTTTCTTCTCTTTTTTTTATTTGTATATATATTTGTCGCCAGCTTCTTAACTTGTTTTGTGTTATTTGAAATACCAGGCTTTAAGCTTTCCTGAGCTTATATCAAGTGAAGCGTTCGTCTAGTGCTTAATTAGATTGTTTGACGTTCATTACCAATATATCTTTCTATTGAAGAAGTATTCCAACTCAAAACCGAAATAATAAAGATATCTGCAATAACTTAATTATATAAACTGTGTGAGTATTAACTACTGTTTTCCGATATTGTTAGCGTCAGCAGTTTTTTATTGGAGTACATCAAATTTTTTTTAAGCTTCTTTATTGACCAAATTATATTTTATATAAGTCGATCGGAAATGTTGCACATAGGTGTGAATGCTCTAATCCGTCGGAAATAATCATTAAAGCTAGTATTCTTCTTTACTTAATCTTTAAATTAGGGCTGATTTCTCATACGATCTGTTTCTTATGATCTGGAATCAGAATAGGCTGAAATCTCTTATTCAAATCAGATCCATGTTTTATAACCGTTAAATCTGCTCAAGAGTATTCTAGATTCGGTGTCAGAATTATGTTCTTCTCTGTTCTCTTTGGTATGCATTAACTGCACTCTGCAGATTCCCCACTAACTTGGCCCTTGAGGCAGTTTATGGCTAGCAGCGCCCCCTCGACCCCCCGACCCCTCTACAGATACTCGTTTGCATACACAGGCAGCCGGGCTTAATTGCATTGCGACGGTTGCACGTTGACCTTGCAAGTTGCTGAGCAGGTTAAAAGTAGCCAGTTTATAGACATATACACAAATATATAGGTGTACATATATATATATATATAAATATATAAATTAAGAATCGACAACATTTCCTATGCACCCAGTTTAGAGTTTATAAATACGATCTTTCAATCATTATTATATATAAATGATACAAATATTTTGGATCAACTATAGATACGAACGATTCTTGCCAAGTCATGCTGATAATGGGGCTACAAGAACGTGGAGTCGTAAAATCTGGGCAGAGCCACAATCAGTCTGTTGAACAAATGAAATTCCGGGAGTTCAGAGTTTTATGGCAGACGCGCGTACACACACACATACTCACACAAGCACACACAGACATATTGAGTGGGACAGAGATGTAAATTTAAGTGGGGATAATAATCAAAATAATAAACACATTATAGTATAAAGTTCGGACAGGTTGTTGGGGCTGGCGATTTGCGATTTGCGATTTGCGAATTGCGAATTGCAAATTGTTAGCGAATGCATGAAACGAGTTTTCTATTTATTTAGTTTTATTTATATTTGATAGTCGTATCATATTTCCTCACCTCTCAGGTGCTTCAATCTCGCTTCGATTTGAATGTGCGATATTTTTTCATTCAGTTAGTTAGTTAGTGGCTGCTCTTGAAGACTCATGGCCAAGGTCGGAACTAAACACACAGCAGCTTGAGCTCCACAGCTCTACAGCTCTAGAGCTCCACATTTAGTCATAAATTGTGCTAAAAGTGCCTCCCAGACATATTTATCGAGCCGACTTTTTTATCTTGGCCGTCTTATTTGTTTGCTATTTACTATTTATATCTTGGTAGCTTGCTTCGCTTCTTCTTCTTCTTTTTCCTTTTCTACTTCTTGATTTTTTGTTATGTTGCGGCTTGTAAAACACGTTGTTGCATCGTCATCGCAACTTGCAACTGTCATTGGGCTTTTTGTGTGTCGATGAGTTGTTGGCCCTAACCTGCGGTTCGTGGGCGGCGCATTGGGAGTTGTTTAAGCCGCCAGCTTCAAGGTGTTTTGGCCTGTTCTAATCTTAATTGGTGCAGTTGTCAGTCACCAATTGGGGCCACTCGTTTTGACGGCGCATCTCCGCACAGTGGGACAAGTTGTGGGACAAATTTTTTGTTGCTGCTCATAATAATTGTCGCCGAACCATTTTATTATTAGTGTTGTGTTTCCAATTTGCACGACCGTTTACTTAGTTGCACATTAAAGCTCTAGTTTGTTGACATTCAGTTAAACCTAATGTGCCGTAATTTACCTATAATTGCGCACTCTGGCAACGCCGCGTCCATAAATTTGCAGCAGAGCGCATCTGTAAACTTGCTTTTTAAAAGTCCATCTCAATGGGTTTCTTGCTTATAAACATTCTTTAGCTTTGCGCAATTTAAAATTCGTTGCAACACTCGTGTCAAATATTTACCATGCGAATAAATTGCCTCAACACTGATGTAAGGTTGAAGTAATTAAAATCTCTAAAATATTTGACAACTATAAGCTTTATTAATTTTTCAAATTGTTTTAAAAACTTTAATAAAAATAACATTTTGATTGGGCGTAAAGTTTTCAGCTGCTGTCTGTAGATATTTTCAAATAATAGAAACTTTTGGGAGAGTGATTCGATTTAGAATGAACAGATCGGACTAGCTTAAAAAAAAACTTTTCGTATAGCTTCATTTTAATAATATGAAAACTTAATAAGACCAAAAGTGCATTTTCGATATATAAATGATTTTTTTCATGCAAGACTCTTTGTTTTTCTGAATGTATATAAAATCCGATAAACAAGTGTAGTCCATCGTCTCTGTTCTATATTTCAATACCGCTGAACAAGCTGTCGGATTTAGCATTTCAGATTAAGCTATTTCAAGTTCGCCGATAAAAGAAATTTATTAAATGCTAATTGTCACGTAATGTCGTTTTTAATGATGTCATAGGTTTTTAAGTCTTCCAAGATATAAGTATATGCACCCACTGAAATTAAATATGACAACCTTCATTTTGTTCTTAGTACAGAGCTATTAAAATAAAATCTTTAGAATTGGTTTGGTGTAAGAACAAGAAAAGAATTGTTAACGGAAGTTTTTTTCTCAGCCCTTATTTAAAGTCCCTTCAATTAATTTCATGCTATTTTAAATTTCCTACAATTAAAATAAGTTGCTTGTGTTTTGAATAAAAGTTAGTTTAATAGTCTTATAATTATAGAAAAGAGTTTGCAATTAGGGACTTCCAGATAAACGTTTACCTGCCTTAAATTAATGCCTTTATAATGAGATCTAACACTTTCGATTAACTTTGATGGCCATCAGGCAATGAAACATAGAGGATTGTTTACGATTCGGATGTCTTGAATTTAATTTGAATTAATTAAAATTATAAGCCGTTGCAATTCGTGAAGAACCCTAATCGTCTGTCAGACTTACAAACAGGTTTGACAGACAGTCGGCAATACCTAGGGGACTTTTTTTTTTTTTTTTTTTTACCTTTTTTATAGCTAATATATTTTCTCACAGTGTACTCGGCTAGTCATTCTCCAGGTTCAAGGGGCTTACTCGGTTGATAATTGAAAACTGCTTCGCTTGGCTTCCAGTCTGATGTGATGGTTGTAGTGTAAAACTGTGGAAATTCCCAGTTAACATCTTGGTGACTGATTCGTGTGTCTTCACTGTACTTTCTGTCAACACAACGATCTCTTTATTTAGATACATAATTTCGATTGTATAATGGTGTTCGGCGTTTCTCACTTTGATCCATTTAAACAACAAATTATTGATGATCTTCATGTCAGCACTCAAATCTTGATTTTAAGTATTCTGTGAAGCAGTTGAAATGTTTGTTAAGTCTCTGCATATACAAAGAAGAAGGATTGTGATAAATCGATGTGACATTTTGTTCACTAGTGTAGCTTGGTTGAAGCGCGGACCCGACTTAGTGCAAGCTTCGAACCCCGAACCCAACGACTCTTTGTCTGAGCTCTACGTGCCCGGACTCTCTAATTACGAGTGCGATCTTTCACACAGATATTACCCATAGTTATATTGTAGTTATCCGAATCTGAGTCTGGATTCAAGCTATTTCCGCTAAACCTGGGTTTAGGCTTGAGGTGGAGGTGGACCGGGCCAAGTAAATAAAAATCTCACTTATGTGTTAATTACAACTAGCAATTGTTTTATATTTCTATTGTTGTTGTTCGCCTTGTTTCTCAACTTTGTTGTAATTTATTAGCAAAGTCATTTACTCTTTGCGATAGACTTGTCGACTTGATATACACATACACTGGGAGAATAAAGGTTAAATATCAATATATGAAATTTATGAAAAGAATTGTAAGAAAGACACATGAAATTTTAAATCAATTTGAAATTCATTTCTTGCGGCTTACAACCTTAGAAATATTAAAGGTCGTTAGTCTAAACACTAAATGAATATATAAATGAATATAACTTTCATACTTTTTCGATTTTGGAATTTATTCAGCTCGGCTTTTAGCTAAAGATACAAACTAAGCTGATTAATATTTGAGTGATAGCAAAGAATAACTATCTATTATAATGGCAATATACCTATATCGAACGGAAGCATCAGCAATTAGTTGTTATTGATAAGCTATGACATCAATAATCATTTATTTTTAAACGGGAATATTATTCTATTAGAAAATGTTTATATATAAACAACTATTTTATTCTGCCTAACGGTTCGCCTTGAGAAAATCAGTGCTGATTCCCCATTGATAGTGGCTGCGATTTTTCTCAATAAATAAATAGATGACACAGTTCCAATGAAAAATATTTATAATTTTAATAAACCCATATAATTACGCATTGGGCTAACGGCCTGCATTTTGATTTGATTGGACGTAAGTAATCAGATAATCAATGAAAAACATTAGTGTCATAATGTCATAAGCTGCTGGGATCTTTGAATGGGGGCAACAGCTTTTCGTACACACATACACACACACACACACACATTGTGCACATGCAATAAACAAGCGAAGAACTGGTTCAGAAATTGTGAGCAAATCGGAGCAAAGAAATTTTGTAATCGCTTGAAGCTGAGTTAATGCAAATGTTGTCAACACATAGAGCTAAAGCGAATGAGATCTTAAAATAACCTGTATATATGTGTATATCATTTTTTTTACATAATATCTATTGAGATCTATTGCGCAAATATAGATGAATGTTAATTAAGACAGGAACTGCAGTTGAATAATTGGCATTTGGGTTAGGGTTTAAGTGTAATATGCTCTTAATCAATGGTGCTACTTGACCTAGTACAATAATTAACTTGGATGATCGATCAACTATTTTAATCGACATTGCCTTTCTGATTTGAAATAACTTGTGCTCAAGTTCCAATGACAACTGGAATGTACAAAAGTCTAGAGCATATCATTATTTTTGTATAAATATTTTTTTATGATTACTATAAGCTAATAAACTGTTCACTTTCCAGTAGAAGCTAGTAAAAAAGTTTTCATCTGTCCGATTTAGACACGTCTTTATTGGTAGCACTTCAATTGCTTTCCATCTGAAACTAATGATGGAATTTTGAAGCACAATCAAGTACCTAGGCTTAAGCTAAGGATAATATTGATAATTCTAATCCTAAATAAACAAAAGCAACTTCAATTACCTTCACTTAACCAGTTATTTAGCCTGCAATTAAAAGGTCAATAGTGAATCAAACATCTTCAGCTCAAATGCCTCATTGCGCAGCTGTGAGGCCGAGGAAATGACTTTGACACAGAAACTTGAGGCACGAGTAGAATATTTCACACAGGAAAATTTGTGTTTCTTTTGTTTGGGTTTGCGAGAATGTTGCACATTGATTGAGCAGCCAATGGCAGACACGATTTTGGTGGAGATAAATTCAGAGATTTAACAATTTAACAATTTATCAGACAAATTTGGCATTTAGCAACCCTCTGGGATGCCAAATTAATTGAAGCTTGCAAAGACAAAAAAAAAAAAAAAACAAATAAAATGAAACCCAACCAGTTAAAATCAAAAGTCACAAGTCAAACTTTGCATACAATTAAAACAAGACGCCCAACAGGTTTATTTGTTTCGCCCCCCAGCGAAACCTACAAAATATCCATATTTTAAAAGATTTGCATTATTTGGGAATTACTTAAACTCGATAAAGAGTTGCTCAACTACAGACGACTGTAAACTTTGTCATTTGAATTTTTAAACTGTATTCTATATATTCTGTCTGGCTTTAAATCCCAATCACCGGGGAAAAAAAGTCATGGAATAACCTGAATAAGAACCCACATAGTATAGTAAAGTAACTGTTAATAAAATGCATAGGGAAAGATTCGTAGGGCTTTCAAAAAATCATTATTATGTTCATATTTCTATAAAATCGTTCAATCGATCAGATTTAAGTCGTATGTCATAGTTAGACCTTTGATAAAAGGGACTTCGATTTTCCCCACTATTAAGTGTATGCAATACTTACCACCAATGTGGACTGTATTGTTGGCTTACCCCTATGATTATCTATAAATAGGGAATATAATTTTTACTATATCACTTATTTCCCGACCATTTACTGCAACATGATATTAATTGAATTACAAAGATATGTGCAATGGATGCAATAGAAGCTGGAACTAAGTGTCAGAGGTGATCTACAATGTTGCATTGGGAGTGAGGTACACGGGTTAAAATCGAGTCTTTTATACGCGTTGCACCTATTAAATATGGAAGCATTTAAGATTCAAGGTGAATTGCAAGCTGACCAGAAGCGAACTTAACGGATATGAATTAACAAAGCGATCAAACTAATAATGGCTAATTATGCATTGTGAGGAAGTTACTAGCTTTGTACAAAGTTGACAAATCGCAGTTAAACTTATAATTCTCTCATCCACTTAAAGCAGGTGATAAATTAGCCGAAATTAGACATAATCTGTATTTAAATCTTTAAGCGTCGGAAATACCTGAAAATCTATTAACCCTACAAAGCCGGTGCTGGCATCAACTCGACTTACTAAAAGCAAAACGAAGTACTTTGCTTTATCGCTTTATCTTAATAACTTCGTTGGGGAATTTTTTTCGACAGTAGGTTCGTAGACGATTAAAGAAGGCGTCTTCAACCCGACCGAACGGTGTTCTATATAATATTTTGTTTATATCTTGTAAGCTGTGGTCAGTGTTAAGTTTCATCACACTGCACTTAGGAGCTCAACTACTCTTCTGATATATTTATTTAATAAGATATTCAAGCGGACTAGTATAAATTTGCATATCATAGCCAATGAGTATTCAATTTTCGTAGGATTCTCACACATTAAACAGGCCTTCACAGGAGTTAAGTAAAGGATCTTCCGTAAGTTTCCTGTACTGAACACCATGCAGTGCTGTTTTGATAAGGGGTGCAGGATATAAATAGGTTCTTTTCTTCCCAAAGTTCCTGTGAACAAACAAGATAGAAGAAGAAGTCAACCTACTCGTTAAATTATTTAAGTAAGCTTCCTGTCCAATATGACCGATATGAGGTTTGACATGACAATGAGATCATTTGCAACAACTTTCAATACCATCTATTTTTGTTGTGAATTTTTGGGTGGGTTGTTCCTTTGATCTTAGCTGATCGTATTCCTTTTTAATTGCAGAGTTCACAACTAAGAAATGTGTCAATGATCTGGTCTGTCGTAGAGTCAACAGAGATTAACTGCGGGAACCCCTAACGGCACTCTTTGCACCTGGAGCAAAAGGCTGCAAGTGGACACAATGTCCTTCCGGATAAGAGAGGTTAGGGCACTTCTGCGCAAGGACGTGCTTGTGCGATGGCGCCAGAAGGGCTTGACGCTGACTGCGATCGTCTGGCCGTTGGTGACGTTTATGTTGATCTACCTAATACGGCTAAAATACGGATCGGAGAAAGTGGACGCATGTCAGTTTCCCACACGCCTGCTGCCCACCAAGAATCAGGTAGTACCCAGTGCATTTTCCTATATCTGTAGTCTGGAGAACAAATGCCTCAAGACCGATCCATACGAGGAGTATTCAAAATGGCAAGCGGCACCGTAAGTCTGCGTCTCACATACTATCTGGTAACCCATTTTGAAAGGAACATCTATTTACAGCCTGCATCCCGTGATTGACATTGTTACCGTATTTGTTACCGATGATCGGTTGTACAATGCGATAATCGAGCTACCGGAAAAAGCGAACTTCGTGAGCGCGGTGACTACGCTAGTTACTAGCAGTCATTTCGATATTATTCGGAGTAAGTAATTTTCTATTATCCTTGATATATTGGATTTACTAAATAGTCTTCTTACAGGGAACATAAGCCAAATTATTTCCTTAGTGCCCGAAATCGAGCGTCTTATGAATTACAGTTTTGATATTACGAAACTGTTCTCAAGTAAGTAGACAGCCCAACAGCTATAATTAATATTTATACTGAGATTCTTTTTCGCTTATGTAGACCGCGAGACATTCGTTAAGCTTGGCGTTTTACTGTGCGGTCATCCGTTTCCCAGAACGGAAAGCATACCTTTGGTCAACGATATACTCTACTCTGAGGACTTCAGCGAGGTTAACGACGAGGAGCTAAAGGCCATGCCAAGTGTGTTGCATTCTTATATTGTTTCGGCTGGTTTTTATTCTTTCTCGTTTCCAAACCCATAGCCAAATATTGCAAGCGTTTGTACTTGGATGTTACCTCAACGAACCAGGGGAAGCTTACCTGGAACTTTATCAAACCGATAATTCAGGGTAGAATTTTGTATACACCACCCAACGCAGATACAGAGAGTATTGTGAAGTTTGTAAGTAATCATGTTCTCTGAAAGTGCCGTCGGTCCTTCTGATAACCCTATCTTCTTGCAGACCAATGAAACTTTCGAGGAAATCGGTCGACTTAAGAACCTGTCACGCGCAGCCGCCGCCATAGTCGACAATCTGCACACGAACGCCACTTTTCAGCTGGCTTTTGAAAATCTGCTGAAGTTGGCCCGTTCACCGCTGGTCAAGAGCCTGGTTGGCAGTGATTTTGACATTGATCAGATCGAGGGGATCATGAACTATGTGCGCACCAATAAACTTATCCACCAGATTATGACTACTGTCAGCGATCTGATGGAGTGCATCTCGGTGGACCGCTTCGAGCCGGTATCTTCTGTGGCCCAACTGCAGCACCGCGCCTACGAACTAAATCAGCAGCGTCTGTTTCTCGCCGCCGTCAATTTCGAGAGTGTGGCGGGCGAGCGTATAACCTACAAACTTCATATGGACACGGATAATACGCAGCCGACGTTTGAAAACAAGAACCGGTTCTGGTTTCCGGGGCCGGCGGCCAGCATGCTGGTAGATCTTAAATACCATCGTGGTTTTGTGCAGCTCATGCAGATGCTCGACGTGGGTATTATCAAACATAAACGATTCGAGCTGGGACCAGACGAGGAGCCTGAGTCAGATCAATCCACACGACCATTAATCAGTTTGCAACGTGTGGATGACGATGAAGATCTTTTCGATGATGAGGATGAGTTCGAAAAAAGTGATTCGCAGACCACGATTACTTCGCAGTTAAGTGATGATGAACAAACAACAATCGTTTCCGAACAACAAACGGAAACTACGACGAAGGAAAGCTCCTTGCAAGAAAAAAAGGATACAAGCTCATCATCTACCATTAGCCCGGACTTTTTGCTTATAGGCAATGTCGATGCACCAAATGACGAAGTGGCTCAGGAGCTAAATGGAGGTCGCTTTAAGCGTCAAGGTCTCTTGGATCTGTTGAGCAGCTTTGGTAACGGAAATGACAAATCCAAGGGCATCAAGTATCACGTGGACGATATGCAATTTTATACCAAACAATTTCCTTATCCCGCCTATGTCAGTGATGAGTAAGTTTTAAAAAAAAAAAAAAAAAATGAGGACTACCCACTTAATATTCTAATCCTTGCAGCTTTAAGCGTGGAATCTACTTGGCCCAAGCCGTGCAGGTGTGCTTCTGTCTAGGCCTCGTTGTGGCCGTGGCCATTTGCGTTCGCGAACGTATCTGGATGCGTGAGAGCCGCAACAGCATGGTGGGTAAAACCATCTAAGAAGTATCAACAAACTCTGATTGTTACCTCTATTGATATTTCAGTTGATGCGGTCTATGGGTCTACACGCTCACTCAGAGCTGGTCGCTTGGACTATAATAAGTTTTGTGGAGCTGTTCGTCATTTTCGTGCTTGTCAGCCTTGTCCTTTACACCGGCGGTATTCTGGTTTATACCAATTGGTTCTTCATGATGTTTTATTGTTTGGTCTTTGGCGCTTGTTTGATCTCTTTCTGGTGTGTACTTAAATATTATATCTTGAGGTTCCACACTGAGTGAAGATTTTTTTTTGCTGTATTCAGCTACATGTGCTCGAACTTCTTCATATCCGCCAACATTGGAGCTGTTGCTGCGGCACTACTCTTCTTTATCACCCTCTGTCCATTTATCATAGTTCTGCTTTTCGATGCAAAGCTGAATTTGCTGCAAAGCTTTTTGGTAAATCTGTCTTTCACAACGGCCTTCGCCAAGGGATGGAGCGAGCTGATGCGCATGGAGTTGCAAGAGCAGGGCCTGAATGTAGGCCATCTCCTCCAGCTAGGACCTGCCGGAAGCGAGTGTGCACTGGCCTTCCTTATGTTTATACTGGATCTGCTGCTTTATGCGGCCATCGGCTATGGCTATCAGCGCTATAAGAAGAGTGAGTGCTGGGTGGAGCTATCAAATTAATTCGAATCGTTTTAATCGAATCTGGTTTCCTCTTAGACAACTATAGCTTCGTGCGGGTAACGCGTGCCCAGCTAGATGCCAAGCTAGGCGCCTCGCTTAGCAATGTGACCAAGATGTATGGCAACAAGTATGCCGTATCGAACCTCTCCGTGGATTTTGCGCGCAGCCAGGTGAGCTGTCTGCTGGGACGCAATGGAGCCGGGAAGAGCACGCTCATCAAGCTGCTAACGGGTCAGACGGTGCAGACGACGGGTCAGGTTTTGCTCGCTGGTGAGCATAATGTCGGCGTCTGCTGGCAGGACAATATACTCATACCCAATCTGACTGCTCGGGAGCACTTGGAACTGTATGCTCAGCTGAAGATGGATGCACCGGACAGCGAGCATGAGAACGCAGAGCAGGAGGTTCGTCGTACCCTCAAGGGCTTGAACTTTGGCAAGTACGAAAACTATTACGCCTATCAACTATCCGGCGGCTACAAGCGTCGTCTGTGCGTTGCCATTGCGTTCATTGCTTCGCCCAACGTCGTCATCTTAGACGAACCCTGCAATGGGGTGGATGCCAAGGCGCGTAAGGATATCTGGCAGCTGATTGAACAGCTGCGTCAGGGACGTGCCGTCATCTTTGCCACACACTTTCTGGACGAGGCCAAGTACCTCAGTGATGCGCTCTTCACCATGCGCAATGTAAGCCATGGCTTTTAGCTCCACTGTATCGCAAGCTAATCTTATTTCATGTCGTTTTCCAGGGTCGGATAGTTGCCCAGCACAGTCGCGACTCTCTGCAGCGGCTCTCCACCTCGGACTACAGCGTGGAGATGCGCTGCATTGATGCAAATGTATCTGCAAACATTGTGAAGGAGTCGCAGCAACTGCTGAGTCAAAGCCATGTGCTGCCTGGACGGGATGCACAGCATCTCATCATCAGCGCCAGTTATGCCCAGAATCTGACCCCAGCTGCTGTTCAATTTCTGGAGCAGCTGCAGGTTCAGGAGGCAGCGGGCATCATAACAGATCTAACCCTTAACAGCAGCTCCAGTTTGGAGCAAGAATTCGAGCAGTTGAACCGCAAGGACGAATCGCTTGTACAGGTGGCGCCAACCTCAACCATTGTGACTGGAGCTGCTGATGTGATAGATCAACCGCCTGGTTTTTGGACTCAATTCCTGCTGCTGTTGGGTAAACGAAGACGCCATCTGATGCGCAACTATCGCCTTCTGCTCTACGTGCTGCTGCTGCCAGCAATCTTCGAATTGTGCGCCATGTGGTTCGTCAGCTATCGCCTGGAAGATGACTTTGATACGGTGCTGCCCCTAAGCCGGGCCCTCTATCCGCACAGTGCTCAAGTCATGAGTCGGGAGCGACTGACGGACTTTACGAAATCCCTCTACGATGATCTAAAGGCCGACTGTGAGAAGGACTTTGAGTGTACTGAGTTCAGCAGCTCGCGGCAGGCGTTTAATTGGGTGCTCAACAGCCTGGATGAGTATCGCGGTCGTCGCTATGGCGGCTACGGTCTAAATGGCACCGGTGCCACGGTCTGGTACAACAATAAGGGCTACCATGCGATGGTCGCCTGGTTAAATGACCTGAACACCCAGTTGTTGCGCAACTCCCTTAACAGCTCTGAGTACGAGATACGCGTCGTGAATGAACCCTGGAAGCTGGGCTATGCTGAGCTTAGCACCAGCTCGGTTCTGCGCCAAGCTGGAGACTCTTGTATGGTCTTTATACTCCTGATCGCATTTGGACTAGTGGTCGCCGCTGCCTCCGTCTACTTGGTCAATGAGCGGATCAACGGCGAGAAGCTGCAGCAGCGTCTAAGTGGCGTTAGCGCTGCTACTTACTGGCTGGTGGCCATACTGTGGGACTACCTCATCATGGTTCTGGCTCTGATCGTTTGTCTAGCCATTGTGTTGATATTTAACATGCCCGTCTTTGTCGATCGCCAACAAATGGCAGGCATTGCAGCCCTATCACTGATGTTTAGGTAAGTCCCTTCCTCCCACATAACTATAAGACTATAAAAAACTGTATTTTCCTAATCAACCATTTCTTTCCTTTTACATCTCTTTTATGTTGCAGCTTCGCGTGTGTGCCCGCCGTCCATGTTGCAGAAAAGATCTTCAGCGATTCGAGCATAGCTATAGTGTCAATATTTTGCGCCAACATTATAATTCCTGTGGCTACCATGGGCGTTATTCTCATCCTAGGCGTGGTCGGGGACGGCCCCACCTGGGACACCTGGCGGCATGGGCTAAACAATGCCTTCCTCATCTTTCCTCAGCATGCCCTGGGCGACGGCCTACTTGAGCTTTGCAAGAACTACATGGTCGCAGTAGTCTTCAAGCGGTACGACATTGACTCCTACAAGCAGCCGCTGGCCAGTGATCTCCTAGAGCGTCACTTTATAGCCTTGGGCGTTGTGGGAATCGTCTGCCTGCTGCTGAACCTCCTGATCGAGTGCCATTTGCTGAGCCGCATTTGGCAACAGGTGACGAGTCTCTTGGACTGCCAGTACCGACGCGAACTCCGCAAGCTGGGTCAACTGAAGCTCGTTAATATCCAAAGCATCTTCAAGAGCTGCGTCAGCGCCGGCGAGGCTCTTCGGGTCGACAACCTCTGGCTTGCCTATCGCCGTGGACGCTACGCGGTGCGCCAGGTCCATTTCGGCGTACAGCGCGGCGAATGTTTCGGACTTCTTGGCAAGAACGGCGCCGGCAAGTCAACTATTTTCAAGATACTCACGCGTCAGCTTCTGCCCAATGTGGGACACATTTACTTTGAGCATGTAAGTTATTTTTCATTTACTCTCTACTTTATATAAATACCTCGATACAAAGATATTAAACTGTTTGTCAGTCAGTTAGTCAGTCAGTCAGTCAGTCAGTCATTTTGTTAATCAGTCAGTCATCCAGTCACTCAGTCAGTCAGTCAGTCAGTCAGTATTAGTCAGCTAAGCATTTGTTAGTCACCCAGCTATTCTCTTTATAATAGTAAATCTTATCCACATAAGTATTCAGTTTTTATTATTTTGCTTTCCACAGCCTGGTGTTTCGTATTGCCCACAGACCAATCCTCTGGATCCGCTGCTCACAGTGAGGGAGTGCATCATGCTCTACGGCCAGTTGCGTGGCATTAAGCAGCTGGATCGTTTGCTGGAGCGCATTCTGGACACTTACGAGCTGCGCAGCTATCGAGATGTTCAGGTGAAGAAACTGAGCGGCGGCAATCGGCGCAAGCTGACGGTGGCCATAAGCTGCTGCGGATATACCCCGACGGTATTGATGGATGAGCCGACGAGCGATATGGATCCGGTGACCCGCTCGTTTGTCTATCGCACCATTGAGCAGTTGCTGGCGGCACGTCGGGCCGTGCTGCTCACCTCGCACTCAATATCGGAGATTGAGCATCTGTGCCAGCGTGTCGCCGTGTTAAAGGATGGCCAAATCGTGGCCAGCAATAGTCCGGCGGAGCTGAAGGTCCAGCATGGTGGCTACTATGCCATCAGCTGCTTCTGCGCGCCCATTCAACAGGCGGCGCTGGCCAAGATGCTGCCCCAACGCCTGCCCGGCGCCTGCGAGCTGCTGCACTACGCGCACAGCCTCCGATTCCTCGTGAAGGTGCGCCAGGCGCACAGCTCGGATGCATTGGATGCCAAGCAGCCGACGCTTGCCGAGCTCTTCGAGGCGGTGCGCGTGATGGCTACCAGTCTGGACCTGCCTGCGCACTTCGCAATCAGTCGCTGTCGCTTCGAGGCGGTCTTTGAGCGCATTCTGGATAACTGCGAGCCAGCCTCGAACGGGGGCTCCGATCTGCCCTCCAAGTCGGCGGCAGTCGCCGGTACCCTGGAAACGGGCTATGTCCATTGCGGCTATGAGGAGACGACCACCTGAAAACCTGAAGGAAATGCACTATAAACAATATTTTTTTTTATTTTTTTTTTTTTATTTTTATCATAACTATAATTATAAACATTGTATTAGCTTTTTATGTGTATGTTTTATGTTTATGTACTTATTCTTACATTCTAGACAAGTTATTTGTGATAAGTTAGGACGGTCCGTTCCAGTGATAGGTTTACGCTAAATGTTTTGGTTAGGTTTTCCAGGTTTGTTTGGGTTCGGGTTTGGTCCTCAAAGTCAGGGCGTCTTTAAAATTAAGACAAGTTTAGAGCTTTAATCGATGTGTGTAAATGATAATACGGTTAGGCTAGGTACTTACATAATCTAATGTACAAACATTTTTAACCGGCGCCGGCGAGTGCAATGCAAGCGTTAAAGCCTCCATTTAGGAGCTACTTACAAGTACTTATGAAATCCAATCTTATCTTTCAATGTTCCATGTTCATGTTTTTGATATATCTGTTTGTATTTGTAGCAATTGTAAACTGTAAACGAATAAACTGACAAATTTAATTGAAATTTAACATCGAGTTCTGTTCGTATTTGATAATATAATATTTGATAATATATATACTACATAATATATCCATATTTTTATGCGTACATCTATGTCATAGTCTATTTTTATTGGAAAAGACATATACCTATATCTAAGTCACACAGCTACTAAATCATGTCTGATTTGTAGTCTTAAGGGTTCAAAATAAAGTGGGAAAATTGGAAAATAATAAAAAAATGGAATTAGTTCTACCAAAAATTAGTTACAAATGTGTCTTTAAGATCTAGAGTCTTCGAATCAAATCGAATCGTTACTTGAGTATCTTAACTATATATTTTTCTTATATGTGCATGTCAACGTATGGATAGTTCTGTTAAATGACATTCAACTTAATAAAAACATTATATAATAAATAAAAATAAACTAGTTTGTTATTGTATCCAAATGTATTTACAGAACTTAAAGCTTAAACGGAATAATAGTATTAGGCATATTATCGTGATTGCATTTCGAATAGCCTAAAAAGTAAAGGAATATTTCAGAACAATAAGCTCATTTCTGTAGTGTGTTAATTGCTAAATAATGGGTTTTTAACTATCAAAATGAGCAGTATATTCTATGATTAACTAAGCAAGAGAAAGAGACTAACTTAATGTAATTTAAAGAAATACAAATGAAAAATGAAAAAGGAGATGGAATCGAAAGTTCTAATAGCCTTTTACATTATGCATGGTTATCCTTAGCCATGATTTGTAAACTGTTAGATATAAACTTTTTATTTGTAAAAAGTCGATAACAACTGTTGTAAGGTACAGATGTTGACTATATATTCGCGTATATGTGGGTCAGTCCTATAGATAAGGAGCTAAATTACATGCAATTAATAATAAGTCTGTATCATAAGAAGTGCAAATCTAGATAATTCGCTGTGTATATTCGCTTTCTTGTAATTACAGGTACTACAAAGTATAATCCTTAAGCAGTTTTCATGCTCATGAAATATTTTTTTCCTTACTTCGGAATGCTGCAATTGGGAGTGACCGACCAGAAGATACCCGTTGCTTAACATACTCCTCTCTCTTCTCTGTACTTAATAACTTTTGTGCTTATTAACGGTGCTTTATGAATAGTTGAACGCAACTCATGGCACGCTTTACAACACTAATATACCCCTTTTCGACCAGGGCAATGGGCAAGGATTATGCGAATAAAAGAGAGCAAAGGCAGCCGTTGAAGCAAACATTTCCACACCGCGCAGCGAGCTTTTTATATTTAATTAAGCAGTTTAAAGCACCAGAAATCCGAGGACTGCTCTATAGAAAAATGTAATTATACCAAATGGTGTAACATTAACGAAAACGTGTTATGAAAGCCGTTGTGGCCACTGGGCCCCAGCCTCATTTCTATGCTCTGTTAGAGAATGGGAGAGGGAGTGGGAAGAAGAGTGAGAGAGGGAGGAAGGGAGAGGGTGCGTGTGTGTGTGGAATTTGAATGGAAGCTTTTTAAGTTTTGCTATTCCATTGTAGGTCCAGAAAGGGAAATAGCAACCGGAATAGGATCGGGCGAGGGGTTGGAGTTGTGCTCTGAAACAAGTTCTTTGGTAGATTGGTAGAGCGCTTTATACATTTTGTATTTGGTTTGGAATCTGCGGTGGGTTTGGGCTGATGTGATGTGGCCTGATAACACCTAAATTATTTTTTCAAAGGATTAAATTAAATTCTATTTGGCTGGAAAGCGAAAATACAAAAAAATAAAATACAAAAAAGAAACAAGTGAATATGCCCTGGCTGGCAAGGCGAGTGCCCGAAATTAAATCAGCGTAAAATCAACATAATTAAAAATATTCGTAATATTTCTGCCTGGAACTGGATTCGTGCCGTAATTAACATTCGCAAAGTGTGTGCGAGTGTGTGTGTACGAGTGTGTGTGCAAACGAAAATGCAGGTGTGTAGCTGGGAGTTGTTGCCTGCTGGAGTTGCCTTCATACCCTGTACTTTTTATCCTTGTGAGCAACGAAATAGTAACCCTTTGTTTGATTCGCCAAATGAATCCTTATATAGAGATATCGATATATAGAGAGAGAAGTAAAGACTGGTAAGCATTGTAATTTCTTATAATATGTGAAAAACGTTCGTATAGCTTTCTCCTTTCCAATATCTGATTTTTTATAAAGTTAACTACAAAATTTATAGCGATTGTTGAATGTACCCATTAAATGACTTTAACATTAAATGGTAACAGGGTTTCTTGATGTCGGTCATCCCTTCTTATTTGTTCGTCGTGCAGTGCAATTGAAAGCGTAAATATCTTCTGTTCATTCATACATTTATTCAACAATTGATTTTAATTAACATAAAGGAAAGAGAAACAAATTCTTTAAAAAACTCAGTTTTGTTGAATTCAGTAAAAAATGTATTATTACTATTTTTATAATCATTTTTTATTTTTTATTGCTTGAAGTAATAACAATTTGGAAGTTACTTTACTCAAACGAAATTAAATATATATTTATGTAATCTTATGACTTTTGTGTGGTGTTATTTAATAAATTCTATGTTTGCGGTATATTTAGCCTTTTCAAAGTGGGTTTACATATGAAGTGAACGTTTGTAAATAGATTTTGGCATGGGTTAACATAAGGGCTTTTGATGTTGGGTTGGTAGGCCTCACAGGACTAAATGTGTAAATAAAAAACTAACTTTTTTCAGAGAAATATTTTCTAATTAATTATTTGATTGGTTTTGCAATTATGTGTTTGTACTTCCGTTTAAAAAGCCACGCAAATTAAAATTTAAATAAAAAAAGATAATTATTTTTATGAAGTAACCTAATTTTATAAATAAATATTTTGCTAGTTGAAATCATAACAGAGGAAGTATATAATTCTATTTATCTAATAAAACAAAAGGAAGTAGGCTATGCATAATTTTTAAAAGTATTAAACGATATCAGTTAAACGTTTACCGGTGCTTGTCTGCTTGTTACGTGTTACCAATTTCGGCATGCATGTGCATGCGTAAATTAAAAAAAATCAGCACTACTCGAAGCACACTCGACTAGAGTTTTCTTACTTGTTTCTAATTAATATAAGGAAAATATACAGAGAGTTTAAATACATACATATATAGAGTTTACTTAAGATACTGTTAATATTTTCTTACACACGTGAAGAGAAAGAAAGGGATAGAGACTGAGAGACGGAGGGAGAAAGCAAAAGAGAAAGAGAGTGTATGTGAATGAGAGAGAGAGAGAGAGAGAAACTTGAACACATTGCATGCATAAGTACAGTTTGCATTTATGATCAACATTTATTCGCATGTAAATCAAATAAATTCACTATTATATTCCATTATTTGGAGCCTTGGGCAGTTCGGGGGATGAAGTGGAGGGGTTCGAGCCACAATTGCAGTTTGCATTTTGCGTGCTAAACACAACGGCAAAGTTATATCCAGAAGACGGAAAGTTGACTGTGCACACGAAATGTTCCGGAGCTGAAGAAAAAGCACATTTAACATAATCATGGACACATAAATATCCTAGCAGCTCGTCCTGGGAGTCTTATTGATATTTGATTAAAGGCAACAGCAGCAACAACAGCAGCAGCAGCAGCAGCAGCAGCAGTGACTGCGGCAGCAACAGCTAAAGTTTGCATAGCAAACAACGTGCATTCCTGGCCAAGCAAACTTGCTCACTAGAACACATACACACACATTAAAACACACACTCAAACACACACTCAAACACACACTCACCAACACACATACACACACATACACATGCATACAAACTTACTTGAGCTATGTACATTTCGTTGCACTGATGAATCAATAAAACGCCTTTTGCACCTCATTACAATCAATAAGTGCGTTGCAGCCAGCGCATGGAACAGTTTAGAAACATGAAAGGAACAGCTTTTATCCTGTCCGTATATAAGGTTGGGGATCCTGGGATAGAACTTCGAGCAGACTGCAACTTGATGAAAGTTTACTAATTACATTTAAGGAATAATCAACACAAAGGGCAACTGACTTGTGGGCTTGCACTGAAAGGAAGGGATAAATTGTCACCATACTAATAAATTAAAATATTTGATATGCAGCTCGATTTTTGTTAAATTGAAAGCAAATATATAAATATATATAATATATTTTATATGCGAAGAAATAAACTTGAATTGTATTGCCGCAGACTCGAAATTTGTAATTTAAATGTTATTAAAAAGTTTTAAGGCATCAACTAACAATTGATTTGTGGTAGGAATCAAGTCTTATGTACGTGCTTCACACATATGGATATTCACATACATGTAAATAGTAGTTTACATATATTTACTACATAAATAAATGTGTATTAGAGCTCCCATTGCTTTAACACCCATACTTGCAACTGTGTGTGTAAGTGAATGTGGATATGTATGTATGTGAACATCCCGTTGGCATTTACATAGTATGCATATGCATGTCCGTTGCGAGCGAGTCCTTTGCATACAGCTCGTAAATAAAATTTGCCTCTGTCAAGCGCAAACGATGACGAGCTGACGATGTCCTTATAAATACCATAAAGAAATTGTAGTCGTTCCCCTACAACCCCCCTTGCCCTACAACGGGCTGCAGCCGGCGGCCGGCAATCGTCCTCGGCAGCCACAGTAATGCTACTGGCCAGAAACTGACAGGAAGCCCTACGAAATGTTATTTATTGGAATTGTGTAATAAATATAACCAAAAGTGCACAGGACATGCACGATATGCAGCAGGGCGCAGGAAAACATCCTTCCGCTGTGTCCCTTGAGTCAAATCTAACTGCGCCTTTGTCAAAGAGTCAATATCTCTCTATCTCTCTCTGTCTTTACATATCTATATCTATATCTATATCTATATCTATATCTGTATCTATATCTATATCTATATCTATATCTATATCTATATCTATATCTATATCTATATCTATATCTATATCTATATCTATATCTATATCTATATCTATATCTATATCTATATCTACATCTATATCTATATCTATATCTATATCTATATCTATATCTATATCTATATCTATATCTATATCTATATCCATATCTATATCTATATCTATATCTATATCTATATCTATATCTATATCTATATCTATATCTATATCTATATCTATATCTATATCTATATCTATATCTATATCTATATCTATATCTATATCTATATCTATATCTATATCTATATCTATATCTATATCTATATCTATATCTATATCTATATCTATATCTATATCTATATCTATATCTATATCTATATCTATATCTATATCTATATCTATATCTATATCTATATCTATATCTATATCTATATCTATATCTATATCTATATCTATATCTATATCTATATCTATATCTATATCTATATCTATATCTATATCTATATCTATATCTATATCTATATCTATATCTATATCTATATCTATATCTATATCTATATCTATATCTATATCTATATCTATATCTACATCTATATCTATATCTATATCTATATCTATATCTACATCTATATCTATATCTATATCTATATCTATATCTATATCTATATTCATATATAGATTTAGACCTGTACATACATATATCTTTATATTTTTATATATATAGTTAGCGCACCTGTCTAGTCTTTCGTGAAAAGTTCTATTTTAGGAATTTAGCCATTAATCACTTGACATCTGCATTCGAACTAGCCTCAATTCTTGGGCTGATCGCTCATTTTGGGCCAGCTCTATGCCAAGTGCTCAAGTCCTCACAATTTATGTCAGCCAACCGACACGAACTGCAGAACGACTAAAACAACCAAGAAAACACTTAGCTAAACCTGTTTCTCCTTTATCTCCTTTGCCTCCGTCTCACTCTTTTTCTCTTTCTCTCTCTATCTCTGCCCTCAGGTTGACAAAACGGAAACGGGTCCTTTGAGCACCGACGCTTTGACTTTGGCTCGCACGGCAAGTGGCAAGTGGCAAGTGGCAAGTGGCAAGTGACAAGCGCACGTATGCAGCAGGACAGAGGCGGTCCGCAGTCAGAGTTAGTCACAGCTACGGACTTCGATTGCAGCGGGTGTGGGAGAACGGTTGTGTGTGTGTGTGTTTATGTGTGTGTAGTGGATGTTACCATTGGGACGTTTGGGTACGGTTCATGTGGGCTTTGGGCACTTGGCTTTGGACCGAAATTTCCCATCGATTTGATTTATATGCAAAATATTTAAATTTTATTGCCAGTTTGCATATGGCCCATGTGCCTGGGCTTAAGTGAGATCGATAGTTGAAGGTCTGTTTAAAAGGCAATGCAATACAAACACACTCGCACACACACACACACACACACACACATGCATTTGGGTAGGGGGTCGTTTAAAGACAACTATCAAAACAGCTGAGCCAAAGTGTTGGTCCTGCCCATAAATTACGCAGTTTTTGCCCATCGAAATCGAAATCGAAATTTAAGCATAGCGCACGCCCAGAGAAAGTGTTACGTCCAGCCCCACCTGCATCTGTACACCTGTGTCTTATTGTTGTTTATGTGCCGTATGTTGTTTATGCACTTTATGGTGTCATTGCTGAGCATCAGGTTTTGCGGTTACTCTTAAGTTCCACTAAATGGTTGTTGAGTATAAAAAGTGAAGTCGATGTTGGATGTATGAGTGGAATAAATATTTGAAATGAATTACTTTTATATTTTCTTATTGAACTACATATATTTTATCCATCCCGCTCTATGTAACTCCTGCTTTCCATACGAAATTTTCATTTTTTAATTGTACTCTGCGGCTTTTTTTAAAATCCCGTCTTAAGCTTCAATTTTGAGGAGATGGGGAAGGTATCTAAATCCGAGGTATACAAATGGGGATTCTCCTTTAACAGATTATATATGCCTTTGATGCTGATTAAGAATATATATATTTTGTGCATTGCATGAAAACATAATACCCTGTTTATCAATTTTTAATAGGTAGGGAATAAGGGTATAAGAACATCGTAATATGTAGGTGTTAGCTGCCTCGTTCATACGGTCTGAGCTGTGGGTAGATCTCCTATTATTTATATAGACTTGGCTGCCACATAATGAACTGGGAAGGGCATTGATGCTGTCCGGCCAGGGACAAGGATCAGCCGCAGCGGCTGCATCATCTCGGCTGACGCCCACAAATGTCAAGCAATGGAAATAAGTTGACTGCCGGGCGGGTTGCCAAGTGTCTCGTTGTATTTTTTGGATGCGCCAACACTGGATGAAACTTTGCTCATTTTTCATTACCCGAACGCCCCCCAAGTGGGCGTGTCAGAATTATGCTGATTGTTGATTGCCGGCCAAGGAAATAATTAAGCTCAGCAGCGGCAACAAACCCGCGACCTGCTCGACTCGCAGCGGGACGAGAATCTTGCCTCTTGGCTCCCAGTCAAAATTTGCATGCGGCAACAAAAAGCATCAGCCAAATTGTCAACAGAAATGCATCCCGATGTTGCAGTTGCACGGTCTTTTTTGCTGCTTCGGATACAGTTGGTTTTTGGTCCTCGCACTGGACTCGAACCGCCTCCTGTCTCTTGTTCTTGCTCTTAATCTAATTAGCAAGCCACTTGGCCAAGTTTTGATTTACATTTCTCGGCTCGATAGCAGCGAGTTTGTTGCACAAATTAGTCCTTGTTTTTGTCCCTGCCCCTTCGCTTCCTTGGCTCCGATCCTTCAAGAGTGTGAAGGCAAGAACCTTAAGTTTTAATGGGAAAACTGCGACATATTTCTTAACGTACGACTATCTTGTGGGTTTACATAAAGGAAGCAACCATGAAATGGAAAATGTTGTATTTATAAGGTTTAGTTCGCACAAATTGTCATGTTTTCGTTTTCCGACCTGACGAAATTAAAATTTTTCGTCCCGCCTTCATTCAGCAATATTAATTCCGCTTTAAGTGTTTTACTTTCAGATCTTTTAAAAAGGTCTTAAGTCATAAGGAGAAAAAAGGACAACACCACCAAATAATATTATAAGAAATTGCTTTAGGATGGTCGGAATTTGTTGTTAAAGGTGACCGAATGGAATATATGAATAAAAAGCTTCTGGGTATTGAATAATAATACTGAGGAGAAGATTTCTAGCTGATAGATCTTTCCATCTCAAAATAAATTAAAGTCTTTTGTCCTTTGACTCCACTTGTGATTATATTGTATTATTATTAATATTGGTACATGTTAAAATTCACTTTAACAAAGCTTTTCAACACAATTTCCTGGCTCAAAATGTAATTTATTTGGGCTTACCGATTTTGACAGATATCCATAATAGATAGTAGTCGGAAAGCAAACGTAACGCAATCTAATATCGCACTTGAAAAGTTTCAATTATTTTCGAGCGGCTTTGCGTTCCACTAAAATGTTGCAACATACCGGTGTTGCATGCCCCTCATCGAAGCTGAAGCTCAGCTTGGTGGACGTCAACTAATTTCCGCGCAATCGACGCCAAATCGGAGCGTCGAACATCAAATCGAAACGACAAAACAGCACTTGAAATTAAATCGATGGATGGCATGTGCCACGGAATGAAATCGCATCGCAAAGGACTCTTCCTGGGTCCAGGTTCGGCTATTCACGGCTGCAGCTGCAGCAGCACGTGGTTGCCGGCGTAGGGAACACGGGCAGTCGGACATATTACGACTGAATGAAATTTTATCGCATTTCATTAGCAGTCAGAGACTACGAGTCCAATTCCATTTTACAATTCGTCGCACTTCATTTGCAAATTTGCGAGTGCGACGCGATTTGCGTCCGATTCAATAAAACGTTGAATTTTCTTTTGTGTCCGCCAACTTTTGTTACCGTTTGCCAATTGAAAGGTTCGCCGGGTCACACCACCCACCACCCACCACCCACCACCCAAAACATTCCATGGCATGTTGACAGCAATTTGAATTAAGTACACCTCCATCTCCACCTCGTTTTCCATCGCTATTTCTAGCTTCAGCAGCAGCAGCAGTCCGCCCATAGAACTCTGTGTTAGGCTCTGACTCCCCAAAGACCATTGTCATCGCACACCTCTTAAGTCCTAATAGCTTTTTATTTATTTAAAATAAATAAACCCGGCTCAAGAGTGCTTTTCACTTGCTGACATCCCGTAAGCAAACTTATGGAATATTCCTCATCCGATAAGCCGCAAGAGCTAGGACCTATTCGTCCTGCATAAATTAGAAAGGCCTTACGATGTCTGCGGGTGTGCAAGCGTGTGTGAGTGCGAGTCGCGGCTTGACTTACTTTCAAGTTTTCGCATTTAGGCTGATAAGCCTTTAGAAAGCAATTAAACTATTAAATATCGATTAAGACTATCGATAGACAATCCTAAGGTAATGTTGGGTGAAGTTTCTAGTTTTACTTCAGTCTAAATCCCTATAAGCCCGCTAATTGAAAACCTGAGAAATGAAACTAAGCCCTTTTAATTAAATTACCAAAGCCACAAGGGAGAAATATTAATTAATCAACTGATTGACGGCCTACAAAATTACTACAAATAGAGCGAAGAGTTTTTAAGTGGGGAAAGTGTGTCAAGTAGGGTCTGCTAAATGTTGAGCTGACCGTCCAAACGGTTTATTGAAGTATTTATCAGAGTTTCCTTTTAGGATTTTATTTTAGGCCAAGACCAGGTTTTCTGAAAGTCTAGTTTGCAACTGTGAGAAATGCAAGGGAAAAACAGTTCTTACAACTTTGTTTTTTCCTGTTCCACACATCAAGAATTATTAAAAATTTCAGTCAATTTCAGATGAAACTCATATTTGGAAACTTGGATAAAATTTGAGTCTGAAAATAAATACGGAATATATTAATTTTTCTTGTTCTTCAAGGATTGTCTTGTATCTTCTTTTTAAGTATAAGGAATTAGGGATTTATTTCCTTCCTAAAATAGGAGTTTTAAAAGCTGATTAATTTGAAAACCAATTTATAGCTATAGGAGTTAGGTCTCGAATCCTAAGGTCAAGGCTAAGCCCCAGCCCTTTAAATGAGCATTATATTGTTACAGATAATAACAATCATAACAGTACTTAAAATCAAAATGATTTATTCAAGCGTTGTAAAATTTAAAAGATATTAAAATTTATAGCAGACAGCTTTGACTGGATTTCAAGAGTTAAATTTTGCGGACTGACATAAAAAGAACACAAGATAAAACCCGTTGGCAGAAGTAAATCAATGGAATGCCATTAATATGCGTGGCATTCCCAAAAAAAAAAAAACCAACAACAAAAAGAAGAGGAGAGAGAGGAAGAGGAAGACGGACACAAGCTGTGGAATCGCAGACCCGACCCAAAAAAACGCAGAGTTGAGTTCCTCCATGTTAGGGAATGGAGTGAGGACTTGGAGGGGGTGGAAGGACATGGGGTCTGAAAGCAGCTGCTGCCATGCATATGGTGGATTATGTAACACCCCCCATACACACACACACACACACATACAGGGAGACAGACAGACATAGGTGTGAGCCGCAGTTCGAACCCAAAGAAAAAATTTGTTTGCCGAGGCGCAGGCGGCATCAGCGGCTGAGCTTGCAACAATGGAGTTAACGTGAATCCTGAATCCTGAATAGCGGTTCCTGAATTCGTAACCGGAACTGGTCTGCCGCCTCTTTGGCGTGGCCGCAAGTTTTATGCGTAAATGCAAATTAAATTTTCACCGAAGATAAACAAAACGAAGCAAAACAAAACGAAGCGCGGCACAAATCAAGTTCTTGGAAAATTGTGTGGGCGGGGCAAAGAAAAACTGAGTTGTTTTTACTTATGTTTCGGAATGTTTTTGAGGTTGTCTCACGTTCCGCTGCTGCTGCCGCTTCTTCCTCTTCTTCTATTTTCTTGTTGCTTGTGCCTTTTTTTTGTATTTTATTTTATTATTGCTTAAATTTACGCCAAGAGCAATAAAATATTTTAATGGCCACATAAAATGCTGCAGCATTTGAAAATAAAATCATGGGCAGCGGACCCCTAGTCCCCAACCCCTCCCCCGAGCGACTTGAGACCCCAAAAAAGGGGCTCTACAAATCTGAAACGTGTTTCGGTTTGCTTTGTAGTCCTTGCTGTTTTATTTTTGTTTTGGATTTTTATTATTTTGTTGTTGTTTTGCTTTTATGGCTTTGATAGCCAAGCGAAAACAATTTGCGAAATGGAAACGCGTCGCGCGCGTTTTACGCGCGTTTCGCGGGCGTTTATTTACAATGAGCGAGAACACAAATGCAACTGTCCGGCAAAACACGAGCACAAACAACAACCAAACAGCTTAAACAATTTGCCAGCTACGGCGTAAAAAAATTCAACAATTTAAGCGCAACAAAATATTTATTTAGCCGATCGCAACAATGGGATGCAATTAAAAACTTGTGCAAGAAATTCAATCAACTCGAACTGACGGCCAAAATGCTCCGGAACCCGCAGACCCCACAGACCCCGCAGACCTCACAGACCCCACAGAACTCACAGACCCCACTCCATCTGCCCCCAACCTCTGCCTTGGCACCTTGTAAACACTGAGCCAATTAAACGCTCATTAAGTGCGCATTCAGCGTGCGGAAAGGGCAGCAGTTGAATGAGCCAACAAGGACGAGGGCGAGGACGTGGACGTGGACGTGGGTGAGGACGAGGATGACGAGGAGAGTGAGTGGGCGGGCAAGGACGAGTCGTTTCACTGTCTCGAGTTAATTTTAAAGCACAGCTTCCGGCGTGCTCAGGTGAAAAGCCGCCGGGTAAATAACAGCAGCATCTGAAACAACAACAACAACGACTGGGAAATCTTTTCACAATAAAGTTGGAAGTTTTTTCAGTTTTTGTGCTACGTTAAATTCTTTGTTGTACACGCGTCTCCGCATCGGAAGCGCCTCCTTCTGCGTAGGCGTGGCCAGCGTCATTAAGGAAAGCTTCCCGTTTTCTCCCTCTCAACCGGAAATGGAAATCGTTTGGGCGGACAAGCGAACCTCAGCAACTCCTCTGAATCGCTTGACCTAACGTGTTAATCGTTAATTGAGCTTCAGTTCTGGCTGAAAATCAAAATTGAAACTGTCAAACTATGGAAAATGCTTTCCACTTATTTCCCATAAACGTAATTGAAATGTTATCTTCTTCGTGGCTAATCGAGCTTAAAATGAAGTGCAGGTATACCAGACTGAGAGATATTCTTGAATCCCGTAAAAGCTACTTTAATATAAAATGAATTTCTTTTTCCTTGAGTCACTTTTATTAGTAATATTAAAATGAATGAAACATATATACATTTTTAGGAGTCCTCGATCGACGAATTGTTTAAATAGCTCTCCGAACAACGAGAATCCGGGCTCGAATCACAGACTAGAGTATCGCTGTTGGGATCAGTGCACATTTGAAATTGGGTTTCTTGCTTTCAACTATATTACCCATTTATTATACATATACTTAGGTTCTACATATACACATGTATATTTTGTCACGTGATCCGTAGAAAAATTCATTTGCAATGCGTCTTTTTTTTGAGAGCAATTATCACAGCAGCTTGTCAACATCTTTTAATCTTTTGTAATCCTAGGCATATAAAGTAGTTCTTAATAACAGTTAGATTTTATTTTATATTTTTTTTTTTATATATTTGTTTTATATATCATTCCTGTAGGAGTCACTTAATTCAGTAGTTCAGCATGATATGCTATGAACATATTCTGAAGGTAACAATTCCCTGTTTAAGGTTCTACTTGTGTTGATGGAAATAAATTCATTCCCTCTCACTCTCTCTCTCTCTTTCTCTCTCTCTCTCTGTCTCTCTCTCTCTCTCTCTCTCTCTCTCTCTCTCTCTTTCTCTCTTTCTCTCTCGATTTTCGGGCAGGCTGACATCAAGTTCTTTCTGAGTGGGCGCTTCTGCTGTTAGAAGAATGACTACAACGTCTTCTTCCTTTCTTGTCAGCTGCATTCCAGGGCCGACTCAGGAAGACGTCCCGTGAATAGATCTGCGTGTGTGCATCGTTGACGCAGTTTCACAGTTGAGTTTAAGTAGCTGCACACCGAGACAGATGCTTCTCTGCTTCTCACATTCCTTCTCAGTCTACCCTCCGGGCGTTTTAGCCACTTTCGTGTGATTTTGTCAATTTTACTTAACGTTGTTCGACTCTGAAATAAAAAGGCAGCTGCCCCGCCTCCAAGCTGCGCGTTGATGCCAGAAATTCGTGCGATGTCTCCGTCAAATGTGTCTGCAATGTGAGCATATTTGCTTGCCACGCCCCCAACCCCTTTCACCCTCTGGGACCTAGTATTTCAACGCCTTTTTGCTATTTTCCAACTTGAAACATGGTGCCATGAGACACACACACACACACACATATACAGAAATGGCTTGGGGACACGCTGAATGCAGAGAGACACACAATAAAAAAAAAAAAAAAGTAGAGAAAGATGCGACTTCGATTTCAATTGCAGCAAATGCAACTCGACAACGTTGTCGACGCTGTCGCCGCTTTGTGCACCGTCCCTGTCACAATTCTGCTTCACATCTCCCCACTTCATGCTTCTTCATTCCATAGCCTCAGCGGCTGGGCTCCATCAAAGTCAAGCAGCGCCCAATGCGCAATGCGAAGCAGAAGTCGGATGTGCGGGACGATTCGCACTCAGCCGCTTACCTTAACCGGGCACAGGTGAGGACAGGTGGGCGAAGGGTTCGTTGTTGTTGACAAGTCGATGGATGCCTGATAGATGCCGTCTTCCAAGTGAGCAGTGCGCTAATTAAGGCAACTTGCTCTTGCTCACTGGCACAGGACGCCAGCCGAGGAGCTAGCAACGAGCCAGGAATCAAGCAATCAACAAGCAAGGATAATAACAAGAATGTAAAGGGAAATGACATCGTTAGAGCACAAAGAGTGCCTCAAATTTTTAATACCCAGCAGTATGAATGACTGTCTGGCTGACTGTTTGACTGACGGACTGACGGACTGACGGACTGACGGTCTGATTGACTGAACAATTGACTGTTTGACTGTCAACAATGCTTAAGCCGTTGAAGCTGAAGGCCTTAACTTTTACTGAAGTTTCCTTTGGTGACAGGCTTAGAAACTGTAAGAAAATGGATGATTAGTTCTTAAAGATTGACTGACTTTAATGGGGATAGCATCAACATTTTATTAGCTTTAAGTCAAGGCGAAATAATAAGAACTTTCACCCAAATTGGTGACCAAATGGCAGAATAGTGAAAATAGTCTTGAAAGAAGTTCGATTCCATCCTTTTTCCACGGTTGATAGTGAATTTAAACCAGAAAAATGGAGGTTCAGATCTCATTCACTACCCATTAAAAGATATTTTATGATATATTTAATAACATAAACAAGAGACCTTAAATAAAAAAAAAAACTGTGAGAACAAAATATAAAATAGATAACTTTTATTTTTATTTACATATTGTTTAAAGTATTGCAAGATTGTGTTATAAATCTTCGATGTTTATTAAACTCAGCTTCTTGTGTAATTCTTTAACTTTCATTGCTTAACAACAACAACATATTAGAATATGTGCAATTTAATTAGATTAAGCTGATGCGCTTAATATATGTTTACCGTTTGCGTAAATTAGCTGTATGCCAAGCAGTTTTTGTGGGCTGGTCGAGAAGAGGGGCGTGGAGCACAGATTTCGCAAGCTAGGGAAATATTTTAGAGGAAAGGACATGTGTAAGGTCGACAAACAATGGGCGTGATGATTAATAGAGCAGGGTTCGAACTGGAGGGCCAAGGCCGCAAATTGATGTTGATTACAATTCATCATTAAAATGCAAATAGGCCGAAGGCAAATTGAGAGGAAGAAAAACAATGGGGTCAGGGTACCGGACGAGCAGAAGTCGTGGTGGGGCAGGATGGGAGGATGCGGTGTGGGTTTTACCAGCTGAAGCCTAAACAAACAACTTGCCACAAATTTTATTTGATGCCACGAATCAATGCCTGCCTTCTTGGACCCGACAATGGAGACCCGTCAACGGGCTTTCAACGCCAATTTGTTTACATGTCCCCGGTGGTGTCCGCCGGTCCGAGAGTCTCTGCCGTCTGCCCGGTTGCCCGGTTGCCTGGGTGCCTGGTTGCCTGGTTGCCTGGTGTCCTGTTCATCCGAGTGCTCGTCGGGTTCCGCTGATGGTGTTATTTATTGTTATCAGACACTCGAGCACATAAAACATTTTATCACTTGCCAAAGCGACGCTACGTACAATTCAGCTCGAAGGGCAAAAAAAAAATTAATATGCCTTATGCCAGAAGCCGGCGACACGACCGGAGACGCAGATGAACAGAGTAACAAAGCGAGCCATGGCTAGGGGTGTTGGGTGTTGGGTGTTGGGTGTGGGGTGAGGGGTGAGGGCGGGGGCCAATGCAGGGCGAGACCTGGGACCAGAGACCAGGCGAAACTTCATCACTCAATGCTCAAAGTGTTGAATGTGGCGAGGCGAAAGTTAAAGTTGAACGGAAACGGATATAACGCGTGGTTGCTGTCCGGCCGTTCCTCCTTTGCTGTTACTGCTGATCCCTCTCGGAATCCGGCTCCACTCCCCCAGGTCCACCTCTTTAGCCCTGGTCGCTCTGCAGCTATATCTATCTATCTTTAAATAATTTGTGTGCCCTGCGCCGGGCAACCGGAAACGAACATTGTGCAAAGGCAAACGGACGATGGCGAGCCGGAAGAAAAAAATCACATTTATGTCTAACGGCTTACTGTTTTTTTTTTTCTTTTTTTTTTTGGGTTCGTTTTGCAATGATTAATTAAGCCCGAAGTGTACGCCTAATGGCCAGACCCTTCAATCCCCAATTTCAGCCACAGTGCCACCCGGCCATTGACCTTGGCCGGCCATTGGGCTTGAGTCTTGGTCTAATTGGTAAATTGGTAATGGGGCGATGATGGCCAGGCTTATTAAAATGAAAAATTAAATATGCTGCGGTAGGAGCAGAAATTCAGCGAAAGTTTCCAGAGGCCCAAACAATTAGCCACTGTCTAATGCGATTATTTATTGCTTTTCACATTATGCTCACTTATTTAGTTATTATCTGTGCTTATCTGGATGCGCGGAAAGTGTTTATTCGCCTTTCGCACACGCCCACACTCACACAGACTCACACACATTCACACACACTCACACACTTTCACACACCCACACGCACAGACATCCGGATTTTCGGGTTAATCTGACAACCCTCTTAGGAAACTACATTTTCTGATTACATTTACAAAACTTTCGCAGCTAGACTGGCAGGCTCCTGGGCCTGCACTTATAAGCCCGAGTGGCTCAGATAGGGATACCGACTGTCAGATACCCTTTACCTTTAAGCCTAACGATGTCAAGTCTCAGGTGTTCATTTACTGTTTATTCTATTCAGTAGACTAAACTATTACAAATATAAATAGAGCTCGGCAAACGGTAGAATAAATTGTATAAATGAAAGGAATCTGAATCTTTAGACTTGGTTAGAGATCAACAGATAATTTATTGAGACTGGTACTGGACTGGACTTTCTTCTGACTATTACAAAAACTCTCACAACTTCATTATAGAAGTTGTTTTTTTTCAAATTTCTTTATGAGTAAGAGTATATTAGCTCTCAGCTTACACACTGTAACGATAGTAGTTTATAACTATAGTTTATATAGTAGCTATAACTAGGCCTAAATACCCTAATCTAGTATGTGGGTTATTGAAAAGCAGGGTATGGAATTAGCTGAACTGTTACTAAATTCGGCTAATTGATGACTACAACTCAGTTGCTTGTTGCTGGAGCTTTCTACTCTATGCTTTCGGAATTATTAAAAACCACTTTCGAGCCTGAATAATTTAGGGGCAACTACCCAGACCAAGAATAAGCACTACGACAATATTGATTGCCATTAGTTCCGTACCTCAACTTAACTCTGAGACTCGTTGCGCTTTAGACAGATTGTAGAACTTATTTAGTTATGTGTGTGTGAGAGAGTGTGTGTGCGTGTCTTGAATGGCCCACGCGCTGCTGGCAGCGGCAGAGGCGGCGACTGCGACTGCGACAGCGACAGCGTCTGTGAACGGCCAACAATTAACTTTGTTTTTCGCTTACATTTTCACGCCATTTTGAAATTTACTTTACAGTTGCAGCGTCGACTGCTGCTTTGGCCGTGCCAGTTGTAGTTGTTGTTGTTGTTGCTTTTCTTGTTTTTGTTACTTTTATTTATTTGCCATTTGCTGTGGCGCCCTCAAGCGTCGAGAGTTGCTTTTTGTTTGTTTCTGGCTGCCGCCGTCGCACACAGTGAGTGTGTGTGGAAGAGAGAGAAAGAGAGAGCGAGAGAGAGCGGATGCAGGTTGGCAAACGGAGAGTTAAGATGAGATATACTGAAGATAAGGAGACGAAGTGTGAGGCATAGCCGAGGGGCAGCTGCTGGGCTTCGCACCTTTATGGACTTCTTCATCAACGCGCTTCGCTCGGAACTTCGGTGCAAGGCGTAACGAAGTTAGCGCCAGGCGAAATGCAACCCCCCCATTCCTCACTCCTCACCCCACTCCTCACAGCAGTCGGACCCTCACAGTTACCTTAGCTAGTTGCCAGCTTTTACCTAATGTACATGGAATAAGAGGGGCGGGCTGTAAGCTCACTACAAATGGGCGTGGCTGAGTTAAGACTAATTGAGTTATTTGTGGAGCTTAACTTGGAATTAAAGCAACCGTCAATTACCGGAAAAACGGGAAAGTTTACACAATTTATACAAAAGTGAGCTTCTGCAGATTCCCTGATGTCGATCTTGAGGTTTTCTTTTCTGTGATCTTAATCATTAGGATTGGACTGGGATCTGTAGAACTGCTTTGTGAGGACTCTTCTACTCGATTCGCAAGCGTCTAATAAGTACTAAAGTAGGTTTAGTGCCGTTTATTTCATGCACATAACTGTTGTTTAAAACGCAATAAACGTCGCAAAGGAGGCTGCCTGATCGTCTAGAGGACGGTTAGGCTGCCAGGAGACCTCCTCCTGCCGCATTTATTGTGATACGCGTTTGGTATGGAAACGATTGTAAAAGGAACTCAGGATTCTTGGGACGTAGACTTAGAGCTAGACAATGGCAAAATGCCGCCGAGTGTCCGGATCAGTTGCAACATGGAAGAGCGCTTGGCTCGCACCTCCTGGAAGGACACCAGCAGCGTGCTCGTGGCATAGCCGCAGCGAGAGACGTAGTCGGCCATGTTGTCCACCATGCACATGAAGTGGACGCCGGACTCATGACTTTGATTGGCGCTTTGCTGAAGGCATCGGCCGAGTGTAAAAGGGAAATCGTCGGCGGCGAGAGTGGAGCGCAACCGCTCGGTGAGACAATGCGCCAGGCTTAGGTGGCGATTGTCTATGGAATCGAAATAGAAGATTTTGCGATCCGGCCGCGCCACCAGCAACAGCGACCAGTGCGATCCCTCGGACAGTGGCACAAAGACGAACGGCTTGGACATGAGCTGCAGCTCTCCTGCCAGGCGTCGGCGTTCCCGGATCTCCAAATGACGCATGCTGAAGGCCAGCGCCGGCGTCAGGAAATGCAGATCCGGATGCATCTTGTAACGTCGATTCTGCAAATACGCGCAATAGAAGCCGATCACACGATCGTTCAGCGTGTGCGGTCCTTGCAGGAGCTGCACATCCGAGTGGCGCAAGGATATTTCCTGGAAGCGAAGCGAAACGATTGTCTTATTTGAACTATCGCTTTCAAATTGGGAGCTACTCAGGTAGTCTCCATTGACGTTGGCCTTCGCCACCAGGAGGCGCCGAGGTGGAGCTGCTTTCTTAGTGGTCTTCTTTACTTTCTTCTTGGTCTTGGACATCTCGGCATGTATAATCTAAGCTTAAAGCTTTTCAACTGTAGTGTCAACGTATATAAAAGTATGTAGGAATGAGTCAAAGCACGCTGGGATACGACTTCAATGGAATTCCGAGTAAATTATATGTAAGCGTCTACTATATTGATTTACTGCAAATCTGAGTCTCGTTTGGGCCGAAAGGCTGAACCTTCAGCAACAGTTACTTTGTTTTTTTTTTTCGAAATTAGGGTGAAATAAGAATTGCTCCGCTTTGAATATTCATATATGAAGAATAACTCTGCGATTGGTAACTATTCCACTGCATGAACGATATCTCCAGTTCCTATAGTTTGAGACAGATGGACGAACAGCACTTAATCAATTCGGCTGTTGTTCCTGATTAAAAATATAATATTATAATGTTACGTATGTCAACACTATACCCCATTTACATACTTTTAATGGGTTGAGGCAATAAAGAAGCTCGAATATTGAAAAATAAGTAATTTGATATATTTAAAAAAATATTTAAATATATCAAAAATGTTGAAAACAGCCATATGTCGATAAAGCATTGATGGAACGCCCATCACTTTACTATATATAAGAATCAACCCGTACATAGGATTCAATGGCATGCAAAAATCCAAAGCTTAGAATCTATATAACGCAAAGATCTACAAAATTCAAGCTAATTCTAATAACTTTTCTGCTTATCCACAATAGTTGAGCTAAAATATTGGTATAAAACTCGATATCTATCGCAATAAAAATATTAAATCATCATCATCATAATGATATTTTAATCGGATTTGGCTGCTTACTTAAGTACAACAATATTCTCGCAGTAGTCAATGACCTTCAGGGGAAAGTGTTGACTTAAGATTCTAGCTGGAACCGCTTCCAGCATTTCGTAGCCCTCCCAAAGAACCAGAAACCAAAATTGATTCTTGAAGGTAAAAGCTTCACTGATTTTGATCAGCTTACGGCCCTGGTCACAGCCGTACATCACATCTCCGTCGGCATTCAAGTGGACAGCTACTTGAGGTCCGTCCATATTTTCTGTTCGAATATTTTTATTGATTGGATCAAGAAGTTGTATGCATTTACTCACACTCTTTCTAATTAATTCTTTAATTCCAGAGAGCTCTAAAATATTCGGGCAGAACAACTTTCCCAGAAGAATAAATTAATGACAGAGCCTGCTGGATTATCGACTAAGGCAATGCGCTATCGAACATTTTAATCGATAGAACGAAAAAATATTGTTTACGTATTAATTCGTTAATGATTCCAACCGGATTTTATTCGATATCACAATCGTGTTTCAGGGTAAATCGATACCTGAACACACAAAATTTCTTGAGATTTTATCAAACAAGCGTTTGCTTTTTAAGATTTACAGTTCGTAGATTAAAAAAATAATAATGAGAGACTTCTAATTGGATTGTTTATTGAACAAAATAAGTTGTACAGAAATAAAATGAAAATTGTTTCCGAAGTTCTGATTGATTCAATGTGGCATCCCAGAAACCTTTCGATTATTCTCGATAAGTGTGCATGCATCTTTGAAGAGAATTAATTTCAATCAACTGATTTGATTGATTCATTAATTATAATTAGGATTTAGTAAGAAGATATTTTTTTATAAAATGGGCCTGATAGGAAGGATCACTAATAAATGTGAGCTGTTGGAACCTCAATGGATGGGCTATACTCCGAAGTTGACCCCATTTATCATACTTCATGCTTATATTATAAAGTTTAGTTAAAGTTTATTTTCGACTTTTATTTGACCTAGCCGAATATTTGTTTATTAAATTAGATAATTTAATAAAATGATCGACATTAGGTATTTAAATTTTAATTTGCGTGGTTTTTTAAACGGAAGTACAAACATAAATAAATGCAAAATAATTAATTAGAAAATATTGCATAATAACAAAAAGAGCAGGAATTCAATTAAACAATATAACTTATTTGCTTACAAGTGGACGAGGTTAATATTGATTTAATTTCAACATATGGGGTTTAATCTCTGAAACTGCGGAAGTTGTAGTTTTTGTTTTGTTTTTCTATATACCCATATATATATATATATATATATATATATATAAAATATATGTATATATGTACGTTTTACAATATTGGTAGACCTCCATATATATATATATATATATCCATGTTTATTTGGGGATCCACTTGTAAACAAATAAACTATAATAACAAATTTAATGAATTAAATACAATATTTCTAATTAGTCGTATCAATTCAAAAACGAGAAGTTTAACGTAACGCAAAACGTAAGAGTCTATGAAATACGTATTACGTGATAGAGTAAATGCATTCGTAGCTCTTTCACACATTTTGGCACTGACAACTGCATTGTGGCTGTTGAAGCCATTAAATCGAATCGAATCGAATCGAAATGAATTGAATCGGGATCGAAATCCAAATCGAAATCGAAATCGAATAACAATTGTCATTCACTTCAGATGAGACCCAATATTCAAATGTGTTACAATATCGTTATCGTTATAGCAGATATATGTATATATGCATAACATATATGCATATATATATATGTGCATACAATTGACATCAATCCAATTGCCATTTCCACACCGACTCCGATTCCCTATCGCAATCGCAATCACAATCCCGTTGGCCACTGCACCCATCCAATGGCCAATGTCACAAATTAAAATTTATTTTCAGACAATTTTTATTTAAAGTTCTCGAAGCTGAAGCCGAAGCCGAAGCCGAAGCCGGCAAAATGGATGGAGACGGGGATGGAGATTGGGTTGGAGACTGCGAAGGAGTGTGAGAGGATGTCTGGTGTACTGACATCCAGCGAGCTGGACAGGATCGATGCCAGGCACAGCTTTGTTTGTATGAGTGTTGTTGTTTTCGTTGTTGTTGTCACATTTATGCTCACTTAATGGCAGCGACAATCGACCAACGAATGTTCTTAGCCTTGGCCAGAAACGCGTTGGCCCTGGTATTGGCCTCCCTTCCACAATGCGGAATAATAAAAACAATAACGAGTACAACAACAACAGCAACAACGATAACAGCAACGTATGGCTGAACCTTCGATTTCCTTTGCCCAGCACTCCTCTCCCTCCACCTCCCCCTCCCCCTCCCCCTCACCCTGCTCCACGAGCAACATCCGCATCATTGCTGGTCGCCAACTCTTTTGGTCATTTTGGTCGGAGCATATTGAAAAATTGTTGTTGTAGGAAAAAGCCATTTGGCTATTGTTTGTCATACTTGGGCGGCAGCCGCTTCCCAGCCATTCAACAGCGACTCCCCGCCGAATTTCTGACCCACGCCTGCCGATAACCCCGCCTCTGCCCGTGGATCCCCTGCACTGGATTTTCAATAAATGACTTACATCGTGGGCTAACTGCTGTCCAAGCTCATGTGTGCGACCAGCAGGCTAACAATGCGGGATTGCTGGAGTGGAGAGGGTGTTGGATGGGGGATTCCGCTCTTCCAATCCAATGGCACATTCAGTCCTGGTATCGGGCACTGTCCCGGCTATTTGTTTGTGCTTTTAACGAGCACAGCTGCGTATGGTGCGCGAAAATCGCTTTTAAAAATAATAACAATGTTGTTTGGTTCACGATTACAACGATGATGACGATGACCATAATGAAGAGGCCCATGATGATGGTATTAATGACGACTCTGCGGATAATAGGAGTACAGTTTACTTATACGGGTTCAAAAGTTATATTTTTATGAATTTCCTTTCTTATTTGTTCTTAAAATATCGTCAAGTTAAATCGAAAACTCCTACAAATTGTGATGGGAATAATGATGATAGTGATAATGACGATGATGATGATAATGGGCATGTTGATGATCTGCAAATTAACGTCATCAATGCAATCAATCCAGTTGACAACTTTTATTAACTGCAATTCAGAAGTTGAGGTCAAGTGAAACAAATTAAGCGCTGACTGCAATATTGAAATTAAGCGTCTAGGTTTGATGTTCGATAACTTTTTCCGTTTGTTTGTTTTCGACTGCACTTTTTAGTTGTTCATGTATGTATGTATATCTCGAACATCTTACGAAATAAAAATTAATTTATATTTAAAGGTATCTCCTAGTCGATTTGATTAAGAAATTCCCAATTTCTTATTTTAAACCCTTCGGAGTGTCAGAAGATATCATCAAGATAAATAGATAAACGATTTTATTGGTTAAAATTACTATAAAATATGCTTAAATAAATGATGAACTGATAACTAAATACTAAAAGACAAATTGGGTTTTGAATTTGAAACGTGGCTTTGACTACACAAGATACATTTTTTAAAAGAAAACCCATTGAAAATGTGTAAACAGGGTATATTATTTTCGTGGCTGCAGAAAGAAACGTGATCCACCCAATTAAAGTGTTTATATTCTTGATCAGGATCAACAGCCAAGTCAATTTAACCCAGTCCATCTGACTGTCCATTCATTAGTCCCCCGCCAGTTCGTCATTTGGAGCCAGTCTCATTGCAGCATAGAAAAATATATCTATATAGGTCCGGACACCCTAGTCTGTATGACACTGTGTGGGCATTGGTACCACAAACACTTTCTGAACACAATCGATTGTTATTATTCCTCTTCTTTTCTTTCGTTCCCTGTCTCGCTCACTCTCCCGCTGGCTGCTGGCTTAAATGTTCAGCTGCTCTTTTTGCTGGCTAATGAAAACATTTGGTCGGCAAATGGAGTACGAGTAGTTATTAAAATATTTTTGCATGTGTGCCTGTCCATGACATTTACAGGCATTCCAACAAGCAGTCAACACACACCTACACACACCCACACACCCACACAAATTGACACACACATACATTGACAGAGAGACAGATACAGTTAAGCCCGATGAGAAGAACGGCATATTTGTAGGTTTGTAGCAAATGCCTATGCCTGATGAAATTTGGGCACGTTCTGAGTTTGGGTTTCCGGTCCAGTGTGATGTCCTGCCCAGCCGTGCAGAGGAGTGTACACTGCACAGCAGGGCTTGGCTCTGTTGTTGTGTGTGTGTGTGTGTGTGTGTGTTTGCTTTAAAGTGCAGCCTATTTACCTGTGCTCTCGCAAGTGTGAGTGTGTGCGTGTGTGTGTGTGTGCGTGTGTGTGTGTAAGCCCGCATAAATGACGGACTGTATGTGAACGAGCCCCAGGCAAAACCCCCACCTCTCAGCCTTCACCCCACTTCCCCCATCTGCTTTCTCTGTTTGCTTTTATCCTCTTCGTCCCGCTTCGCTTCACTTTAAATTTCAACTCCAGTTCAGCTGGCAGAAACCTCTTTTGTGGACTTTTGCACCGATTTTGATCAACGAATTTAATGCGAGCATTTGTTTGTCATTTACAGTTATTGCAGCATAAGCACACACCCATAAACACAAATACAGCAACTCTGAATACCCTGTACGGGCTATTAGCGTTGTTGTTGTCCCTCGTCCCAAGCTCGACATATGAAAGCATAAGCACACAGACTTAAGCCTCTGAGTGTACGAGTATGAGTGGAACAGCTTACTTAAATTGACAGACTGACTGGCGCACTGATGGACTGACGCACTGATGGACTGACGGACTGACGGACTGACGCTCTGACGCACTGATTGACTAATAAAAGTCCAGACCGCATTAGCTAGGAAGCTGCATAAGTTACATACTTTATATGAGGCAAAGTTGAAATATTGTGTGTTCATTGAACTTCAGCAAATCTGTCAGTCAGTTAGTCAATCAGTCAGTCAGTCAGTCAGTCAGTCAGTCATGTGCAGGATAACTGCTTGTGCACCTATCGCTCCTCGATTGCTTTGACTTTTATGCAACATTTATTAAAATGCCGTTTTATTTTATCATTTCACCTGCAGCAAGGATTGCACTTAATAACATGGATGAGCAAAATGTCATTCAGAAATTTTAATTTAAATGCGACTTCGGAGTAAAATTGTCAGTGAGAAAAGTTTTTATAATTGCTTTTCCTTGGTCAACATGTATATACAAACATAATAGCATTCAAATTAAATATGTGTCTTGTGCGATAGTCAGGGATTTACTTGTTGAACTTTCATTTAATTTAACACATTGTCTTCAATTTTAATTGCAGCACTTCAAATTGTTCGCTTTGATATGCAATTCATATCTTTAACGAGACAGTTAGGACGGATATATGACATATGCATATGATTAATTGACAAAGTCGTAAACTTTAGGAAGCAAATTGTTAAATTCTTAAGTAAAAGTTCAAGTACATATCATAACAATTTATAAACTATCGCAAAGTCCCTGAAATTTATATTTAACATTGAATGGGACTGCAGTGATAGATAATTATAATAGATAATAGACTCTAGTTAAGATGGTGGATGTTTTCTTTCTTATAGATAATGGGCTCAAATTTAGGTGCTTGGATATTTCCTTTTCTTCTTTAGGGATTGGTCTTACTCTTCGTAATTGTATTGTCAGTTCCTTACGTTTGCTCTTAACTGAAGATTTAATTTACCTTAAATAAGGCTTCGCATAACGAAATGAAATATGAAGTACCTGTGCACCTGTTGTAAACAAAATGATCCAACATAATAATAAATGAAGGGCAGAATACAAGAGCTTTAACTTCATGCTAAACAGATTGGCCAGATTGGCGGGCCAAAATCAAGTTGGCTTTCAAGCGATTTGCGCGCGATAAAAATCGCGCCCGAACGTGACAATCGACACGTCGCGCCTCGTCGGAACCGTTAAAGTCGCGAGCAAACAAAGCCAATGCAGTGGCTGTGGGCAAGTGGAGCAAGTGGAGCAAGTGGAGCAGGAGATGGCACAAAGTGTTGCCTGCCTGCCCGCACTTATTGTCGGCGACCCACTTGTTTCACTTGTTTATCATTGACATGGAGCGGGAATCCTTCTTAAAGCTGTCAGCTGGTGGCTTAAAGCCGCCTGTTCCCGACCTCTTCCCGACTCAGACGTAAGCTGGTCCCAGGCACGGAAATCTCGGTCAGATTTATTTATTCACCGCTCGAGTTACGAGCTGCAACTTATGAAATATTAAAGCATTGGCCAAGCATTGGTTAAGCTTCAATGTGGAGCTGGGGCCAGGTAAAACAAAGCTTCTATCTGTTGACCCACTCAGGCTGAAAACTTCTTCACGTGCTTTGATGTTATGGCTCCCGCATCAACCACCAGCCCCACCAGCTCCACCAGCTCCACCAGCCCCACCAGCCCCACCAGCCCGTCGCACCACCAGCTCTCGAATTCAACAATTTGCACTCAATTGCAATTTCCGTGCCGTGTCGCTGGCTTCGGCGTTGCCAATGCCATTTCCATTGCTACGTGGCCGCCTGCATCCGGCTGACAATGGGTTGGGGCGTGGCTCGCCTTCTCGTTGCCTCACCGCCCCACTGCCCCGGCACTCGATGCTCGTGGCACGTACGAAGCGAGCGGCTCTGGCAAATGGGAAATGCGCAGAAATTTGTTCAGCCATTTGTTGTTAGTTGTTGATTGTTAGTTGTTCGTTGTTGCTTGTTGGCTGTTGGCTGTTGGTTGTTGCTTGTTGGTTGTTGGTTGCACGTTGTTGTTGTGGTTGCACTCCCTCTTTTAAATATCAATATAAAACGTGATAGTAGGCTCCTCAAATTCCTCGATGTTCTGCTCGGCTTAAAGTGCTAACCAGATTTTAGCCTCGATTTCATGCGTAGACAAGCTATGGTAACCAGGCTAGGGATTGGGCTCCAGACAGTCGAGCAACTCCTGGGTCCAGCTGTCAACAGCTGTGAGCTCAGCAATAACAACACAGCATGTTGCAGAATGCGTCTGCTTCTGAAGACCTTCTCTCGAATTCAGTTGTTGTTAGGGACTTACCACCGGTCTAATTGCAATCTTCTATGGACTGGGGCGTATCACCGGGATTGAGTTTATCTCTGAGTTGGTCGGAGTGTCAAGTGCAACATACAACACAATTGTTTAACAACAATACATAATTCTAACTAGGTAGGTCCTCACTAGACTCCCTTCCCTTACCCTTACCCTTACCCTTACCCTTATTATTATAATTATCATCTGGTTCTCATATAATCTGTTCAAAGAGAAGGCAATGTGTAAAAGATAAATCTGTGAGCGTGGTTAGACAAGAGTCGAGACCTAATATATGTATAATGCTATGTATGTATATGTACTACCTGAAAAACCTGAAACTTGAGATATACTGCGCCTTATGCAGTGCCAATTTTTGCTTACTTTTCGTTGTGTTTGCAGTAGAACTTTCGCATGCATATGCATACCAAAATTTAAGTCAGCGTTACACTAATGCACGCACACATTCACACACATGCGAACGCACGTCGCAACCCTAAAACAGAGCAAAAATGTTTAAGGCTTTAACTTTTTGTTTATTGTCAACCATTATTGAAACTTGTGGAATATGTTTATGCCACTAAAAAGTGTATATCTTTCGAACGCAACATGGGGAAGGATTCAATATCTCAAATATCAAAAATCTATCGCTTAATATATGTATTTTTCATTAATGTTGTATCGATAGCATGTACAAAAAAGGAGCTACGGATTTTTTTAAACAAACTTGATTTCCGTGCCATTGAGAGCCTGATCCAACAGATGAACTAATTCATTATCGATAAAAGAATCTTTTTCTACGCTGGACCTATCCTTGAATATATGTATATTTTATACTTTATCCTTTAAACTGGAAAAATAGTATTAGATACATCAAGTATAATGCTTGACAATAACTAAAATTACATTCTTACAAGCTCTTAGCCAAAAAAAAATCACGGGAGCAATGGCATTTGACAAGGACAGTTATTTACAGTTAACTGGTCCTTAAATCGGACTCCCTTAATAACATATATAGTAGGCAACCACTGTGACAAGTACTTTTGACAAATTGAAAATTTCTAGTCGACAAGTCTTAAGTGCACATTTTTATATTCTTAAGCGTATTGGGAGGCAGGACATGGCTTATCCAACAGGATATGGGCCGAAGAGAGGATTTCGAACCCACTACAACGACGACGAGTTTAAGAGCCAATTCAAACAGGCCATGGCATTGGACACAGTGCAAAAGATGCTCAGTAAGCTGTCGACCCAGTGCTTCCACAAGTGCGTCCAAGAGCCGGAGGACTCGCTAAACAGCCAACAGCGCATGTGCATCTCCAATTGTATGGATCGCTACATGGACTCCTACAACTTGGTGGCACGTGCCTATGGCAATCGATTACGGTCGGAGCTCACGGAGACCCTTGCCCAGCAGAAGCAACAGACGGGGCAGGGTGACCAGTTGTACGATCAGACTTGAAGCGGAAGAGTGCTTAAATATTTTAATGGGTAACCCATTTCAGTCAGTTCGACCCTACGAAGTTGGCTGTGGAATAACTGTTTCAGGGTGTAAGTCGGGACAGTTTCAAAATCGCTTCGATTGAGAAGCCACAAATTAAATTTCAGTTAAGTAAGAGTCTACGGACCGACAGATAGCGAGAGAGAGAGAGAGAGAGGGAAATAGTAAAAAAGAGAGGAGACAGGATAAGAGACTGAGGGAGATAGGAAAAAGATGGGCATGGAGCACGTATCCGAAGAGGAGTCCAAGGAACTGATGCGTCAGATGAAGCAGCAGATAGCTCTTGCCAATGTCCAGGAGCTGTTGGCCACGGTCACCTGCAAGTGTTTTGAGAAGTGCGTTGCCAAGCCACGGGATCACTTAAGCGGACCGGAGGAGAGCTGCATTCACATGTGCATGGATCGCTTCCTGGAGTCTTTCCGTCTCTGTGCGCACACCTACGGCCATCGACTCCGGCGTGAGCTCAGCCGCCAGCGCACCTGAGATGGGAGTGAGGCCGGAAGGTGTGGCTGCTTTTCAGCTCACCTGACCTTGCCTGAGCTCGCCTGAGGTGACCTCACCTGGCGCTGGATGCCAGAATCATTTCAATAGTTTAGCCTAAATACATATTCGCACACACTCGCGTACACTCAAATGCAAAGTTTGGTTAATTTTTTATATTTTCACCACTGCTTTCTGAATGGTCGCCTTTGAATTGAGTTGGTTGGGTTGGCATTATGGCCAGGACATTGCATTCAGTGCAGAATGCGTGTCCTGTCCTCCATTGGCAGCAGCGACACAGGGGACAGGACTCAGGACACGGGACACGGGACACAGGACTCAGGACTTCGGCAGCTTCCGGCAGTCGTCGGTTTGTCTGCCCCTTTGAAATGCCACCGACTGCATGGACAAGTTCCTGTTAGTCCTGTTGGTCCTTTGGCCCCTGCTGTGTGAAAGACCTCCAGGCAAATTGCATTCGAGTGTTGCCATATGCATACTGGCCTCTAAATACCTAACATGATTATCCACTTATATCGCATACTGTCGTATGTTGATGATCGGAACGAGCTTTGAGTACATTTTGTGAAAGCATCAAAGCAAAGAGCTCGTAGCTCTTGAAAGTTTTGGACAAGAGCCTAAATAAGTTTTGAATACTTCAATATTCTTGAATCAGTTCTTGATCTCCAAGCCAGTTCTTGGCATTGGCTAATATATATATCTCTTAGCCTGTATAACTCTTAACTGTTGAGCATTGAAAACTTACAGTGAAGGCTTCAAAGTTTGAGTTAGGTTAAGATGAAAAAAACCCTTTTTATACACTGAACCCATTAAAAATGGGTAAAATAAATGTAACACGGAAAAGATGGCGTGATCAACCCCATAAAGTATATATATTCTTGATCAGCATAAGCACCAGAATCGATTGAGCCATGTCTGTCCTTCCGTCCGACTGCCCGTACGTATGCAAGCGTCGATCCTAGCAGTTCAGTTCATCCATAGCACGCACATAAGGAGTTTGTTTTCAATGATCGATAACTCCTTCCGCTTGCTTGTTATCGATAACGCATTTAAGTTTCTCCCACATCTTAAGCACTAGAAGTATCATACATACTTTACATATATTCAGCTTTTTAATACCTCCCTTCTTCAAGGCATAGTCCTTATTTTAGGAGGAAAACTCATTTTTGAAGATAGAAATTTACACATAAAAACATATATGTAGCTTAGTATAATTAATATGTTGCAAAAATTTCATTTAGAACGGTCGTGTGTTTCGTGTATTGATTCAGGGTATCTCTTAGTCGAGCACACTCGCCTAAAGTTTTCAGAATTGTTTGCAATGCAGAATGCACGCAACATTTTGAATGTATAATTTTTTTTTAATCAGCATTCCTTAGTAATAAACACGCAAAAAGCTGAACACGACAAAATTGCATCAATTGTGATTAAAATAATAAAAAAAAAGTATTTGTCCTTGTTCGACAAGGACAAACAGGCGTGCGCCGGCCGGGAATCGAACCCGGATCTGCTGCTTGGGATACAACCATGCTTGCCACTACACCACCGGCACTTGTAGCTCCACTGACTCCGAATGTCAGCCAAGTGCAAGCCAAATGGGGTTGAAGTGGGGTGGGACGAGTATTGTTGCTGGATGCAGCAGTATCAGCAGCTGCTCGTGCCACATCGGATGGGCTGCTCCCCACTTCTGCTGTGGAGCCTGAAGAGTCTGAACAGCTTTGATGGTGCCTTTCACTCGAATTCAGGCATGGACGTCATTGTGTCTATAAATCAACAGCTGCATATTTTGGACACCACACACAAGGCTTGTGGGCTGCAATGAGCCGAATGGGGGTTGGGGGGAAGGGGTTGGACACTCTGACATTCCTCCACTTCGGCTTGGAGTTGTACAATGAACTGCAACGGGTTGTCGGTTGTCGGTTGTCGGTTGTCGGTTGTCGCTTGTTGGTCGTCGGTTGCCTTGCGGTTGAATTAAGTTCAACAAAAGCAAGAGGCTTTGCTTAGATTACGCATACGCCGTGTTGCGCGTCCGAGGCTCGCTGAGGCATTCGCTGCCGGTCGTGGCACTCACTGCGAATACGAGCAAAAAAAAAAAAAAAGGGTGAAGCACACGCAAAGGTGCCACAAAAGCGCAAATGTAAATGGGCTTTTTCAAAATGAATATTAAATTGCAAACAAGGCGGCGCGAAGCAGGGTTGGAGAGGGCGTGGCCCTGTTACTGAGCCTCCGTTTACAATTGTGTACACGTATGTGTGTATGTGTGTATGTGTGTATGTGTGTATGTATGTATGTGTGAGCCATATTTGTGTGCACATAATGCGACCTCAGCGGCCAAGGCGAGGGGTGAATGGAACCTCGTTATACACAGCTGGTAAGCGAGGATTATTAACACTCCGAATTCAGAAGTCAGTGACACATGCCGGGTGGCGGTTGGAGGGTGGAGGGTGCAGAGTGGAGAGTGGAGGGTGTCTGGAGCACTACGTGGGTGGCCGATTGTGGGTGTGTATCGATACGATTATCGATTAAGATGTATAGCTGCAAATAGTAGATGACTTTATCAATGCCAGTGAGAATCACGTCCCCTGAAGCCATTAACCGTTTACTTAATATTATTTTTTAATTGAGACTGCTTGCGGTTAGGCAAGCCAGCATTGATTTTGATTAAAGTTTAGTGTTTTATTTCTTTCTCAAAATGTAAATATTTCTAATAAGTTGTATGAAAAAAATCCGAACCCAATTAATTTTTGTGATATATATATATATTTTTTATCAGGATCAACAACCGAGTCGATTTAACCTTCTCTGTCTGTCTGTTCGTCCGCCCTGCAACTGCAAGAGCTAGAGAGTTGTAATAATATACGTATGTTTTCCTATAACACCCGCATATCGAGTTTAATTCGAAAAATCGATAAACCTTTTCGTGTGATTTTTTTCGATAAAATGATTTAGCTTAGAGAATATCTTGTTCATCTTAAAAGCAATAGTTATCACACATATGTATATATATATATGTACTCAAAATTTTTTAAAAAATTCCCTATTATTGAGAAAATGCGAGATCCAAGATCCATGTGTCTCCCTTATATATATAATATACATATATATCAGAAATATTGAAAAACACATTTTTAAAGAAACTTTTAATTTCGTAAACATATTCCAAAGATTATTAAGATCGGATAATAAACAAAAAGCTTACAGCCCCGCGCGTTTCTGCTTTTAAGGTTGAATATTCACAGCTACAGCGTAAATTTCTTCGCTAAGACGTGCTTTCGTAAGTGTGTGTAAACTTTGGCATGCATATGCATGCGTAAGTTCTTGTTTGAGCATGTAGAGAACTAAGCAAAATTTTTAAGCATCAGTTTTTTCTAGTCGAGTACAATCGACTAGAGTTTTCTTTTTTGTTATGCACAAATTTACATAGACGACAAAATAAGGCGAAACCTTCAAGCCTAAAGAATGTTAGGAACCAGGTAAACGCATAAAATCACGAATAATTGACCTCAATCAAAACCTTAAACGAAGCATTTTACATTTTTGAAGAGCTTTAAGATCGTCTTTGCTCATAAGGAAAGCCTACAAGTATATAAACCAGCCAAACGATGACAAATTTAAGTAAGAGAAAAGCGAACCTATGCGTAAAAATGTGATGAAAAAAGGCAAACAGTCGGACATGGCTTTAAGGGCTCTGCAATGGGTATGTAAGAACTTTCTTTATGGAGGCAGAGACAATTCCATGTGAGAGTTTATTAATAGAGGAAAATAAATAAAAATAAATGGCCCGTTTTCAATGGTAGAAAACAGGGAAGATCGAGGTATATGCTTGCACTTTAAATTTCAGTTTCAAAATTATTTCAGACTGGGAGCGAATCTGCGGGGAAAAGGCGGCACGCAAGTCCTTAGCCATTTGCCTGCCTCATATATGACATGGCATATGCATTGTTTTCAAAATGATTTGCGGTTCTAATTTTTCGCACAGGCACACACACGCTCACATGCACACGCACACGCACACACACAAGCAGTTGGGAGCTGCAAAAAGTTATGCATTGTTGCCATACTTTGTCGTCGTCGTCGTTGTCGTCGTCTTTGCTTTATTTTTGTGGGTCTTGTAGCGCAAGTTGAGCTGACGCCCAAACCAAGTCGAACCGAACTGGAGCTCCAGCTCGGGCTCCAACTCGAGCGCAAGTCGTCCGCCTGCTGGCAAACTATGCAGCAAGTAAAATGCCACCGCAAACCGCATGCAGCAGCGACTGTTGCAACTGCTGTCGTTGCCGTTGCCGTTGCCGTTGCCGCTGCCGCTTCCACTGCCGCTACTCATGTCCTGATGATTTTGTGTTGCATAAGCCGAGGCGCCAAAACAAAGCAAAACTCGCTCGGTTCAACATTTCAACTGCTTGGAAATTTATTCATTCGCTCTCCCACTTTCCCTCCTCCGTCCCCTTCCCTTTCCTTAACAAGCTATCTGTCGCCGTCCGCTTGTCCACTTGTCGTCGTTTCGGCGTTTGTCTTTTCGAATTTGGGTATTTGAGTTGCAGCCTCTACTATTCCACACACACAACCGTGTTATGTCGCCCCCTTTCCACAATTCGCTCATCCTTTGCACTGTCAAATGCCACAACATGCTCCTTGAGCCTGCTCCGGCTCCTTTTTGGCAACAATGACAATGACATCAAGAGAACGTTCCGCCTCCTCTGCGTATTCAACCTAAATTTTTAATTGAAAATCACATATCGCAATTTTGTCACGTTGGAGGAGCCGGTGTTTAATATATTAAAATTAGTCAGTTACTTGAAATCAATTAAAATGCCTTTGCGGAATTTATCACCTGCAAAACGTGCGTCTCCGACTGGACACAAAGTTTCGCCTTTATCCTTTTGCATGCCACCGCCTTTGAGTGCATCAATTACGACAGCCAACTTTGTTGCAACAGCGAACTGCAACAGAAAGTTTCAGCATAGCCGACTCTGAAATTGAACCACTCGACAGAGAAAGGCGGAGGTCGTAGGACGTAGGACGAAGAACGCAGGACGCAGGACACAACACGCAGGACGAAGTCACAGGCAACGAGCCCAAACTTGACAAATTTTTACAACGGCAGAAGTTGAGGTAAGTTGTGTACTAAAGTTAAAAGTTTCGCATCTCAAGATGCTTCTACACACACACAATCATTTACTTACGCACATATATATGTGTAGAAATGCAGTCTCACGCACACCTTACAAAACGGCACAATTCGACTTTGCTGGAAACTTCCAACTTGAGCTGTAAATTCTTCAATTTGAGTTTTTGATACTCTAAATGAATGAAACTGTTCTCAGGCATGAGGAGTTACACAAATGTTATTTAAACGGAAAGAAAAACATTGCTTTTTACTATCAAAACAGGTTCAAAAATATTAAATGGTTCAAAAACTTAGTTCTCAAAATATTTGCATAGACTTTCGTATAAGACGGAATGCATTGAGAGGTGTGCAAAGATCATTGTCTCATAATGCGGCAACGACTGCACAATACCCTGTTTAGAGTAAACTTTGACTGTGGTCGATTGAAATATGTGCGATTTGTCAGCAATAGTCTTGATTTGAGGCTTACTTTCAGATCTTGTTGTTGACATTTCTGTCTCAAATAACTTTCTTTGAATTGAATCTGGAATTCTACTCAAGTGATTTACCTACTTAAGTGTTTATTACGTTCTGGGAGTTCTGTCGCCTGGGTGCATAGCGTAATGTAAGGGGATGCTGCTCAAATGCGATGCCCGCGGCGCAGCAGTTGCCGTTGCAGATGCTCTGTCCACGTGTCGGTGGCATTCAACTAAATTTACGTGCAAGGGCGGCAGCTGCAGGGCATATGGTGGTGGTGGGGAGAGGGTATGGGGGGTTTGGGGGGTAAGGGTGTATAAAATGCAGTTTGTTGTGCGAATTTTGCAAATGTTATGCAGCAGCTCTTTATTCCATCCGAAACACACTGCTGGAAGCTGTTCTAGTTGTAACTGCCGTTTTAATGGCGTTGCGGGGGGCAGTTGGGCCACTTGTCTATTGGCCTTGATTTATTTGGCTCACGCGCCAAACGCATGTTAACAAGCGACAGCGACATATGCGCTTGTAGCTGGCCTCTAGCCACTGGTCGCCGGTCCTTTTTGGACATGGCAACTAATTTTGGCTCGCCGCCCACATAAGTAGGCAATACTTTTTTCTTTTGCCTCGTCTGGCTTAGTCGAGACTTGTCTATTTATCTTAATGGGTGCACATTAAAGATATTCTGCGTTGCCAGCGTTCATTAATCGCCGCAAATGTCAGTGCACAGATTTGTCACACACATACACCCTCACACATAGAGGAATACACACCCATAGACATACATATATGGACACATACACGGGGCGCCGCAATCACCGCAAATACAGAGGCAAAACTTTTCAGCCACGAAAATTGCACATAAAACTTAATTAGTTTTTCTTTTGTTGTTGCTGTTGACGCTTAAATTGTTGTTGTTGTTGATGTTGTTGTTGCTTTAGTCGGTACTGTTGGTCCGAGTAGTTCGTGCCGCTTGGTCATTTTTATCATTTGCACTTAATTAATTAAGTTGTAACGCTTTTATTGCCCAGCGGCAACAACAACAGTTACACATGTAGTCGTTTGTGTTGTTTTTGTTGTTGCCGCTACCCGCTACCCAAAATGAAATTGTTTGTCACGCCATCCCAAAATTCAGCTAGTTGAAACAAACAACTCGAGCGGAACTCAGCCCAAGCAATATCCGTAAAAGAATTAAAATTTGAAACAAAGAAAGAGATCAACAAAAAGATTCCGATGAATACAACTGAACTGGAAGAGTATCCTTTAAAGGTTTGCCATAAGAAAAAAAAAAAAAAACAAACAATTTTTTAAGGAGACCTTATTTTCTATCTTATTTCAGATGATAAGAATCCGTTATCGATGAGAAATCTGAATCTATTGGTTATGTGCAATATGCATCCAATATGTATTTAGCTTTTCACTTGAGATTTTTCATATCCATTTACGTTACAATACGCAAAAATTAAACTTTTCTTAAGTCGTCTCTGCTGTGAGTGTGCGTGTATTTTTGTTTACTGCGGAACTAACCCAATTGCCATTTTAGGTAGGACAACATCCCAGTGGAGACTAATTAATATCTATAGACCTATTAGCAGGAAAATATTTGGTTAATTTAATCAATTTTCGGAACGAAAGTTTTTTTTGGCACGCATTCAAATTTGACTTTTCTACACTTTAATAAGTCGCACGTCTACAATTATACTGCATAAATTCAGATACGACGTTGTTCAAGAAGGTCGCAGCTCTGGAGACAAGCTTGATTAGAATTCTTTACTCAAATTTAAAAGAAAATCCATATTTTAATATGTTTATCTTAAGGCATAAGTATTCGAATTAGTATGAAATCAAATTAACTAGTCATTCTCGAATTTTATATATTAAATATCTATTTTAAATGCAGCTTTAATGAGAAGCATTTTTTATCATTAAACTTAAATAAATTCTATTTATATACAACTACTATCGCACCTTCAACCGAAAGTACGAAAGATATTGCTTATGTATAGATCCAAACTTGCATTTATTCATCTTTTCCCAGTTCGTTGTTGTTTTAGTTGTTATTTGATTTATATAAAATTAATATAAAAAATATGTGACTTCTGCTGTGTACTTTTCACCTAAGCTCTGTATTTTAATCAAATGTAATTTCGTCTTTCAATTGAGATGCCGAATTCTTTATTTAAAATTCAAGAATAAATTTGGCGCAGCTCCAAAAACATTTCAAAATTAATTGCAATCAAAATTGTTTAGTGATTGCCCAAATGGCACATTTGCCGAAGCCTGGCGCCTCCACCAGATGCCAGTTGCAGTTCCTCTCACTATCCTTGTCCCTGTCCCTGTCCCTGTTCCTGTCCCTGTTTCTGTCTCTGATACTTATCCTGTTTGCGATTTGGCTGGACTCGTAAAGGAGAAGCACGTGTCTGGTTGATTATGGCTTGTAATTGGATTGGGGCTGGGAGAAATGTACATAAAAGCTGCTCCTGCTGCTCCTGCTGCTCCTGCTGCTTCCTCAGCTGTTTATAAAAATCGCCGCACGCATAAAAATTAATAGGCTGCCACAAGGGATGGCCGTTAAGGGAGGGGGTTGGAGTAGGGGGGCTGTGTTGTCGACCTGAGCTGCGACAAGTACGCGTAATATCAATAAAATTAAGCCGATGGGCTCTCTAACATCCAGTTGGAGGCGGGGATTTGTATGTGCAATCATAAAACGCGACAGCGACTGTGCCAAACAATAAGCTGAAAGCCTCTTACAAGTATTTTTATGCGCACCTCGTTCCAATCATTGCAAGCTGACTTTTCAAGTCGGATACTCCCTCACCCCCCCTCTGCTGCTCATGCTCCTGCTGCTCCTGCTGCTCCTGCTGGTACTCACGTCAGCCATTCGCCTAATGCGACTTGAAAAGTCAACGACATCCGACGTTGGCCAGGCGGAGGAACTGACGCTCTGGCCGAGGCTTCAGCTCTAGCTACAGCTTTAGCTTTTGGCTTCGGCTGTGCCTCCGGCTTCTAAATGCGGCACGTCATTGTTTTGCCGTCGAGCAGGCAGACCCCGAACCCCGTTCCCTCTTGCCCCGTGCCCCGTGCCCCGTGCCCCACCTGCCACGCACCACACACGGCGCCCAAGTGCCGGCGGCAACACCAGCCCCTGATGTCTGCGTGGATGGGGCAAGCGAAGCGTTCGATGGTGGAAGATTGGTGCAACCGTTGCCACCGCTACCGCCACGGCCACCGCCAGCGTCAACAAGCACGTTGCCGTTGTTGTTGTTGCTGTTGTTGTCGCTCGAGTGCTGCTTAAATATGAAAAACTAACTCGTAGCTGCTTTTCACATTTTCCTGCACTTGACACTAAATTCACTTTGGCCAAGTAGGTGCTCCGTGCACTTCAAGCGCACTTTCGCTGCCAACAACAGCAACAACAGCAACAACAGCAACAACAATGATGTTGCACTACCCAACACTGGCAGCGCGGCACTGCTCGCACTTAATGTACAGTTGTTGCCGCTGCCTCAACCACATGCATAGACACACATGTGTGTGTGTGTGTCTCAGTCGCAGTCGGAGTCGCAGATTGCACCGGGCTGGTGCTCCTGGTAGCTGCTCCTCCTAGGGCACTCTATCCAGGTGCTTCTCTGCTCTGCTCTGCTCTGCTCTGCCCTGCCTGTACAATGTACATACTCGTATATTTATTTTATTACTTAAATAAATTACAAAATGGTTGTCGGTTAACCAAAGCCAAATGGCCATCTCGTTGCCGTTGCCGTTGCCAACTCCTGGCTGAGGATCTTGCCGTATAATATATTGTACAGTAAGTGGGCTGTGTGTGTGTGTGTGTGCGTGTGCGTGTGTCTGTGTGCCGTTGGGCAACAATGTTATCCACAGACAGTCACTGGAACAGAGCCACAAGTGCTGTGTCGGCCGTTTCCTCTATGCAGGTCAGATCAAAAGCGCTTGAGAGGATCCCTCAAAGGATTGAGAGGAAATGTAAACAGTCAACAAAAGATATACATATATATATATGTATATATATAGTATTTACTTATATATATTTCTCTAGCAGGCAGTGAGTGTCGGCTCTTATGCTACCTTTATTTATTGACCAAGTTTTCTCATTCTAAGTAAACAGTTCGCAGACACCTGACCACTTTCTTAAAGAGGACATAAATACAGAGATAAGCCAACTTTTACTTTACAAATATTTTCATTTTTTTTTAAGAAATGTGTGCAATTGGAAATATTTATAGAAATATCTTACCTTGAATAAAAATAAATAAATATTTGTCGAAAATCATCTTCTTGCATACTTTTCTTCTGCTTTCTTTCTGCATCCTTTGATTAGCATTTTTAAGCTTTCTTTCTCTTTGAAAAAAGTCGCTTAGCTTTCAAGTATATTAACTAGGTTTGGGGTTTTTCTGACTTGTCCGCTTTTCCTTAGTATTTTGAAAGCAGAACTAAAAATTTAGTATTTCTAGTATTTGTAAAGCAGAACTAAAAATTTAAAGAACGTGTGACAAAACTTTAAAAGACTGAGGACTGACTTTATGATACTCTATTTTAGCTAACTGTAAACGTAAACGTAATATCAGAATAAACTGGATTTCAGTAAGCTTCGAAAGCCATTTTGGATACTTCTTTAAAGGTCCCCAGTAGCTTTTTTTAAATCAGCGACTCCATTTATCTGTTAGAATTTAGGGGCATATTATTTTCTTAAATTTTTGTTCTGTTATTCCTTATTTTAAATTCGTCTCTTAACACCTTTCCATTTATTCACCTACGTTATTTGATTCAAATTGAAACCCATTTGGTTTTGGCTTGCGCACATCCCTCCAGGACGTGTTCCAACTTTTACTCTGCACATTTTATTGCTACATCTAAAACAATAGTTAAGAGTACTTAACAAGTTTATTTGCCTGGTTTTTAGTTTCGCCAGACGCTTTTTGGCCAGAGAATAAAGCGGGAGTGCAATCCGTCCTTTTACAACACTTACCATCAAGGGCTGAGCCAAAGCCATGCCAAAAGAAATAAAAACAATTTGTTTTGTGGCTTTCAATTCTTACATTTTTCTATTTACAAATTAATCGATTTTCATTCTGTCTTAAAATTTGTTTTTGTCTGCTTTGGATTCTATTTTTCACAATTTGATTGAATTTTGATTCGTGTTTATATTGGTTTATGCTTAATGTGAACCGTATTTGATTTTTGTATTAATATCAAGTATTGTAGAATCATCGTCATATAGTATAAGTGTGAGTACATGTATATGTATTTGTATTTGTATTTAAATTTGAATTTGTTTTTGTATTTGTATTCGTATTTGTATTTGTTGTTGTATTTGTATTTGTATTTGTATTAGCATTTGCTTATGTATTTGTTTTAGTTTTTTCGTAAGTATTGCTCTCTTATTAGTCCATTGAAAACCCTCCATATATATGTAAATATATACATATATATATGCATATATGTTTGTGTGTATGTGTGTAGGAGTATGTTTAGCATATTCATAGAGTGGGAAACTGGTGGAAACTATTACAAAATTGCTCTAATCCGATTATTATATTTTGCTGGCTGGTACGCAGCTGCAGGTGGAAATTGGTCCGCTGCTCCTTAGCCGTAGTAGTTGTTGGGCGCCTGGGTGGGATAGTCCCTGGCGCCGCTGGTGGAGCCACCGCCGCCTCCGCGGGAGGAGGGATTCTCGCTGAAGAGGCCACCGAAGTTCTTGGAGTTGAAGATCTCGCTGAGGCCGCTGCCGCCGCCGCCGGAAGTGGCGCCGCTGCCGCCGCCGCCGCCGCCACCGCCGCTGAGGAGGCTGCCGAGGAAGCTGCTGGCACCGCCGCCGCCTGCGCCATTGGCGCTGCCACCACCGCCAGAGAGCACGGAGCCAAGAAGACCGCCGAGCAGATTGCTGCCAGCGGACGAGCCGCCGCCCGAGCTGCCACCTCCGCCAGAGGAGTAGCCGCCACTTGGCTGATAACCGCCGCTTGGCTGATACCCGTTGTTGCCGGCTCCGCCGTTGGCCCCGCCGCCGCCACCGCCGCCGCCTCCCTGCAGCTGCTTAGCTATTTGGCCTGCAATGATACCGGAGACCGCTTGACTCACCGCCGGATTCGAGAAGAAGTTGGAGAAGAAGCCGCCCTGCTTGTCCTTGGGCTTCTGGGCGGCACCACCACCACCACCGTTTTCATAGCCAGGCGCGGGCGGAGTGTAGCCGGGCGTAGGCTGATAGCCGCCGGGCGCGGGTTGGTAGCCACCAGGAGCTGGTTGGTATCCACCGGGAGCTGGTTGATAGCCACCGGGAGCGGGCTGGTAGCCACCTTGTGGATTGTAGCCGCCATACGGATTGTAGCCAGCACCACCACCATTGTTGTTATTGCTGTTGGGGAGCGTGGGATAGATGCCATGACCGCCAGCCGAGAAGCCATTACCATATCCACCGGCACCGCCGCCACCGTATCCACCAGTTGCGCCTCCGGCACCACCCTGGTTGCCATCTGCCTCCGGCAGCGGGGCGCTGGGTGCGTTCGGCGCGAACGAGTTGTGGGTGTTGCCGCTGCTCACTGTTTAACCAGCCGGCAGCGCAGCAGCAGCGCAGTGGCAGCGCAGTAAGCAGTTAGGGTTAGCCACAAAAGCGATTGACAAAAAAAACATAAATTAAAAAAAGAGAAACGTAAAAAGCATTAAGCAAACGGCAAAAACAAGGCGAAAACAAACAAACAAACATAAAAGAGATGTCAAAAATGAAACAAGGCCCAACAAACCTATGAGAGGGGTTCGGGTTAAGGGGAGGAGGGTTTTACTTATTCTTCTTCTGAATTTTTTTCCTTTTTTTTTTTTTTTTTTTGTTTTTGGTTAACTTAGCTTAGTTAAGTTTCATTACAGTTGCTCGTTTCATTTTGATTAGCGTATTCTGCATATGCCTACAATCGATAGGGTTATCGATAATATTATCGTTATTGCAACATTTAAATTCTACACAACTTTGAGTTTGATTTGTTTTTCTCTTTTTTTTTATAGCTTAGTTCTTATAAGTCTTCTCTGCCGTATGGATAAGTGTATTATTTAATGTATATAAGTTATTTATATATATATATATATATATATATATATATATATATACATGTATGCATGCATGTATTTATAAATGCGACTGCTATGTACAACGCCAAACTGTGAACTATACGAGGATTTAAATAGTCCATTGAAGCAGTTGCTCTGCCAGCTTTGTTTAGTTATTTAAATGGGCATATCCGAATACCGCGAATACCCTGCGTTTACTTAGTAATCTATTGCTAGTAAATATTATGAACTTCAATTATTATTTGCTTGCACCTCAAATAGTTATATGTATATATATTATATATATATATATATTATTATTTTGCCAGGGTTAGGTTTGAGTAGATCTCATCAAATGCTTTAGTTAGTTCTTTAATACTGTTCAGTAGAGTTCCATTCTTTTTAGTAGAGTTCCATTCTGTTAAATGTGAGTGTGAACCGAGAGTGTTGTGTGTGTGTGTGTGTGTGTATGTGTGTGTGTGTGTGGGTGTGTCTGTTTAAATAAATGGTAAATAATATCAGAAATTCGCGGAACGCGTGTACGGACGGAGTAATTATATTTATACGTATATAACTTTGTTTGCTCTATTTGCAGTTGATTTATTCACAAATAAATTCGCTCTCACATCAAATTGATAAAAAAAATTAAATGCAAATTAATTGTAAAAAACAAGTTGAATCATGTTTGATTTTGTTTATAACATAATAATAAATGACATCCAATTGCAAATCAAATATTTAAATAAAAAGCAAACGTTTATGTGTCTTACATTTTTTCTCTGTATCATAAATAAAAGAACATATATATATATAAATACATATATATATATCTGTTATTCATAAATTAATCAAAATATATGAGCACAATAATATATTTATCTTTTCTTAAAAATTTCGGATTCTTCGGTTTCACTTAAAAATTGTTTTTAATTGAAAAAAATGTGTATAATGAGACTCAAATTTTCATTTGTTTCGATAACCGATTACAGTGCCGATCGACAATCGTTATCGATAGCATGTTGCAATGTGTGTATGATTTTGTTTTTGTGTAAATTGTTATTTTTGGCATTTAATTGTTATTTAAGTAAATATTTAAGTATATTTGTTGTAATTCTTGATTTCTCCTGGCATTTTTTTTTATGTTTATTTTTATTTATTATTCTTATTTTTATAAATTTCCATGCTTGCAAATTTTTTTATATCATTTGGTTTCAAAATTTAGCGTTTTCTCTATTTTTTTTTTTATTTTTTGTTTTAATTTTTAATTATTCTTAACTTCTTTTATAAAAAAAAAAATTGTTTAAAATTACATTAAGTTGTGTACTTTGTGCACTTATTTTTTTTTTTTTTTTGTTTTTAGATGTTTCAAGGGAACAACTTTTGCTTATTAAATTTCTCAATTTCTAGAGCAGATTTTCTTGTTCATACAGATTGCATTCTTTTTATTTTTTGTCTTTGTTTTTAATTAATTGTTTGTAGCTCATTCTATGCTTTTTGATTGACACGCGTTTCTGTATCTACAACAAATTTGCGAAGGCTGGTATTTCAATCAGCAGCAGCTGCAGCAGCAGCAGCAGCAACTGCAAAATCAACAACAACAATAATTGCCAATGCAACAACTAAATGAAAGCCGGAAATGCTTGCCACAAAATTTGTTGCAGCAACACAAATTAAATTAACATCCAACATCAAAGTTGCTATCTATGTGTGTGTGTTGTTGTGTGGGTGTTAGTGTGTGTGTGTGTGTGTGTGAGTCTGTTGTGCAGCTAAGTCTGCGGGTGATGCCCGACACTGGCTGCAAGCCGAAAATTAAATTCCGATTTAATTGAGCTGCAAAAAACACGGAGAGAAGTGCAATGAGCCTTCGGGGCCAGGACTCGAACGGCGACTCGTCGGACCGCACAAATGAACTCACACTCACACACAGACGCTTGCAATTGGAAATTACGTATACGAGCCGTGTGCGAATGACACATTTGAATGGAAATTATTTTGTGTGCTTCAGCTTTGGGAGAAGATCAGAATGTCTGATTGCATATGTTTAATATTATATATTTAAGCACTATTATTAAACTGCTTGTTGTTGTTGTTGTTGTTGCTGTTGCCGTTCTGGTCGGACCCTTTTAGCTGCTGCGACTGCCATTGAGTCCAGCTATTGGATTGTGTCTTAATCTAGAGCCCAAAAACCAGTTTAATAAACAATAATAATAAAAATAATAATAATAATTGGGAAAATTAAAAGAGAAAGTAAGCAAAGCAAAGGACTTTGTTGATCGTCGTCGTGTTGCAGGATCAAAAGCGTGCGGGTTCTCTAGTTGGCGACTGCAGCTGCATCATATTACGTGCTGCCACTGCCGCTGCCGCTGCCACTGCCGACGCCGACGCCGACGACGACGCCGACGCCGAAGCCACTGTGGGCCAGCAGCAACACGAGGACTGCGAGGAGGCCGATTAAAGGAGCGCTCGAGGCGCCGCAACGCATCGCTGCCGAAGGATGTGCTTGGGTCTGGCGATTGTAGGGATTCTGTTGGTTCTGGTTCTGGTACTGTGGCGGCGGCTTGTTGTACATGTTCGCATTCTGGTGATGTGTCTGATAGCCTTGATAGTTGCTGCCGTACGGCGCCAGGCCGCCGCCGCCGCCTCCCAGGATGCCAATGCTGGAGCTGGGCATCCCGACGCCGGCGCCGCCGCCGCCAGGCGGTCCGCCTGTGCCGGCCGGTCCCGAATAGAACGGCAGCTGGCCAAATACGAACGGTGGATTGTAGGGGTTCACCGGCTGCAGGCCATGCATGGGATAGCCCGGATTGAGCACGCTACCTGGATGATTGGGTTGGGGAAACTGTTGAAATGATGGCGCTTGCGTGGGCGAGTTGTATGGAAAGATTGGCATATTGGGTATTATGGGCATGTGCAGCTTCGCCCCAAACACATAGTGCTGATCGATCCCGGTCGCCGAGGCGCCAGCGGCCCCGTTCGAGCCCTCCGCATTCGCGGTCTTCTGGTTGCCACCCTGGCCGCCACCCTGCGAGCCGCCCTGCCCGCCATTCTGATGCCCGCCGCCCGGCGCCTGCTGGTTCCCATTCTGATGCCCACCGTTCTGGTTGTTATTGTTGCTATTGTGACTAAAGTATGTGTAGGTGTTAAGTGTGGGATTCGATGAGGCCGGCGCGAATATGTTATTCTCCGGGCCCGTATTGAGGCTGGATCCTGTTAGTAAGCCGATGCCGATGCCGATGTCGATGCCGTTGCAACGCGTTGCCACGATGAGAGCGAGCAGTGTGAGAGAATGAGACAGAGAATGCAAGACAATTGGTTAATCAGCGCCGAACGATCCACCAGCTGCGCCTGCTCCAAGTGACTGAGAGCTCTCTCTCTCTATCTCCCCTCCCTCTCTTTCGCCCTCTCGCTGTGTTGTGTACCAGTGGGAGAGAGACGGCGAGCGGGAGAGAGGGGGAGAGCGCAGGAGCGAGAGCAGGCAAGCAAGCAAGTGAGCGCAACAGCTATGCATGTGTGTCAGTGTTAGTTAGCAGCCATAAGCTCAGTGTTGTAAAATGAGGCAATGAATGAGCGGGCGAGAGTGCAAGTTGAATGAAACAGAAACAAATGGAAAACCCTTTCTCTTATGAATCGGTAAAAGAGTAAGAGAGCGCGTTGCATTTGTATTTGTGTGTTTGCGTGTGTGTGTGTGTGTGTGTGTGTGTGTGTGTGTTTGAGTGTTTGATTAAGCTACATAAGTATATTGTTAAGTAGGTTTTGTAATAGGAAAACATAGAAATTAAGCAAATGATAAGCAACAATTATCAGTAGGCACTAGAGAAAATATATATATATATATATATATGCTTGTTTCTTTCTCTAACTGTCTTTAAGTCGGTCGAGGTGTGTGCGAAGTTTCATCCGCCATCAATTTGGTAAAGCTCGCCAAGTTCCCAACCGCCCGAGCTCAGAATTTCAGGTGAAAAGGCAACAAATAAAATGATAAAAAAAAAACAAAAGCAAAATAAATACCTGACGGATTGACCGACGACGACGAGGAGGAAGGATTAGCCTGGTTGGTGCTGGAGCCGCTCTTGCGCTTGCAGGTCGGATAACTGCCGCAGTCCTTGCCATCGCGCTGATTGTAGCTGCACGAATCGCTGGTGATGATGCACTCCTCGGAGGGCAGGCAACCGATGTCGCCACAGCCGCGTCCATACTCTTCACATAGGCAAGTGAACGGAATCGGAATCGGAACCGGAACCGGAACCGAAGACAGAGACAGCGACGAAGTCGGAGACAAATCCGGTGTCGGAGTCGGGGTCGAGGTCGGGGTCGGGGTCGAGGTCGAGGTCGGGTTCGATTTGGTGTTGGTGTTGGGAACAATTGTTGAGTGTTTCGGTTTTCGAGAAGGGGGAAAGTCAAAATAATATAAATTATAAGATAAGACGTGGACGCGTTCGATTCGTAACGATGTCAAGAATGTTGATCGTGGTGACAATGGAGATGACGATGACGATGACGATGACGATGACGATGAATGCATGATAATTTGTACATTACGCAGTTTTGAAGGAGAGAGGGAAAGTAAAAAGAGAGAGACACAGAGATAGACACAGAGAAAGAGAGAGGGAAGTAGGAGAGGTACAACTGGAAGATGCAAGACTCCAAGGAGCAGCAGGAGAAAGTTTCAGGAAGTGGATGAGGATGAGAAACAGTAAAGGAAAACAACAAAGGAAAACAAGGACAACAAAATACAAAGGTATGCAGCTCTATATTACGTATACGTACTGGAGTAGGCGTCCACATGGTTCAGCTGCAGCGCCACTGCCACCAGCAGCATTAGGGTAAGGCGTGCCACGCCCATTCTCGATATTACAGTTAGCGCCTGAATGACCTCTCCCAGATTTTTGGATGTGCTTCAATTGTTCGACTGTGTTTGTCGCTGCAAAGAGAGGGAAACAGAAAGTTGCAACTGATTGGTGGCACATTTATAAACAGCTCTTCATTCCATTCAGCCGCTAGAGCAGGAGAACGGGGAGAACGGGGAGAATGAGGAGAATGTGGAGAATGTGGAGAAGGTGGAGCAGGGGACGCACCCATGTAGGTACAAGCATAACCTAAATGGCAAGCCAAGTTTATTTATCACATTGACAGCTGCGCTCAAGTTCATTGCGGTTATTTGCGTCAGAGGGCTGCAAAAGTCGCCGGGCTGGTTGCCAGGCGGCGGCTGCGGGGGAAGGTCCGGAGGCGGGTCAGGGGGCAGATGCAGCAGATGGCAGATGGCAGACGGTAGACGGCAGACGGCAGACGGCATTCGTAGACCCGTCGGCGTCACATTTGTTTGGCGCAGCTCGTCCCTGACTTCAAATGCCGCATGTGCCACGCCCACATGCGCTTGCCCCGGCCTCCAGTAAATGTGGCAGCTGCGCCAGCAGCCACATTTGTAATTTTAAGTGTCAAAAGGGGCAGAGTGGCAGAGCCGTTAGACCACGCCCAGCTTGCCACAAATAATCATTGCCTGAACCAATATTGTTAGACAAATACGACGCATATGATAAGCTCTACGATAAAAATGTAGATTACGTAAGACTTGATTGTATTTGACAATTCATACACTAACTCTTTTATCTTGACATATTTTGATCTGGTTTTTGAAATGATCTTTAGTCTTCAGCAACGTTTACTTATAAGACTGGAATAAAAGAAATTTCACTTGTAGCTTTAAATTTTAAAATTAATATTACAAAAAAATATACCATTAGTTTGCCTTAATAATAAAACAGTTATGCATTCGATCTAAGCCGATGAGAGTTTTGTTTTCAACCAAAAGCTAAAGACGTAAGTTTTTAGTTATTGCTGTGTATTTTATGTATTTCATTCCACTTCGTAATCAGCTCGAATTTTCATTTTTATATTCAACATTTAGTGCTTCAAAAATGTTTTCGTTTTGGTCTTACAGAAGATTCTGCTTAGTTTTGTTTGACACCAAAGAAAAAAACTGAATTCGTAACTTTTCATAATTTCTCTAGGTTTTGAAGATAATTCTGTAATTCTGCAAGACTTTAAATAAAAATATTTAAAAACAGTTCATAAGCAATGAATCGAATAATATATATATACATATGTGTATATATACATATTTATATATATATATATAGCTTACAGGAAGATTTCAATTAATATTCTTGTAAGTGAATTAAATATTCGCAGATCCAAATAAAGGGAAATGTTAATACTTCGCCTTTGTTTTTAAGTGATTGCGAGAAAATGAATTGTGGCGCACACTTTTCCGATTTTCCTTTCGAGTTTTATTTACTTGGGATGGGGCTTTGAGAGGGGAGAGAGGGGAGAGAGGGGCGCCAAGGAAATGAAAAGCGAATTGTTGGCCGAATGAAAACGCATAAATTGGGCCTCTGTCGATGATTTGTGGCCAGCTTCATTTGTCCCATTGAATGGCAATGCACAAAGTGAACGCGAATTGGAGCACTGAACATTGCGAGCCGGAGATCCTTGACAGGCGCCAACGGCAGCACTGGAGCCAGAAAGTGGAGGCATTAGACCATTCCAACCAAAAACAAAAAAAAAAAAAAACAACAAAAAAATAAAATAGAGAAACTGACACTGAAATGTGTTTTGTATGTGTTTCGGTTTTTGTTTTTTTTTTATCTTTTTTTTTTTTTGTTGTTGATGTCCTGCGGCAAGAGCAGAACACACATCATTTGAGCTGCTCTGATCATGTTTTTGCTCTTGCAACTCCCACCCCGACTTTCCACTGTTCCAGTTGCTCCCACTCGACGTGCAGTTGTCCATCCGCTTGTCTCGGAGTCCGTTTCGTGCATTCGTCTGTGTTGGGGCATGTCCTGGACGACGCGACGGAAGCCAAAGTGGAAATGCATGATAAATGACACGAGGTTTTTGCTTACATTCCACCCGCTCTCTTTCTGACTCTGACTCTGACTCTTTCGCTCCTCTCCTCTCCTCTCCTCTACTCTGCACTCCTTGCTGTCTCTTTCTCATTCCCGCTTTGGGAGTGCGAGCGCCACAACAGCAGCAAAAGGAAGAAATTTTTATTTTAAGATACAACACAAAACTGGACGAAAATTGTGAAACGATGACGTCGTAAATGTTTTGTTGCAACAATTTTTTGTGCCGCACATTTCTCTGCCTGTATGTGTGTGTGTGTGTGTTTGTGTGTGTTTGTGTGTGCTTGTGTGTGCTTGTGTGCAGTCAAAGAATCACACAAGAATAAAAAGAAGCAAAGCAAACTGTCCGCGAAACGGAAGCCCAAGCTAAAACAACTGCAAGGGGCACCCAGCGCCAGGACGAGGCAGAGCACACAGAAAGAGGCGCAGGACCGGCCAGCAGAAAGTGAGCAATGCTCTACAATTAAGGAAAATCGCCTAAATTAGACACAGGCTTCAATATGATTTACATTTAAATTGCAAGATTAAATTTGCAAGTACAAATTTGTATCTTAAGCCATCAGACAGATTTTTATGGTTATGTATAGGGAAGAAGACAAAAGAGAAAAGCGCAGTGTAAGGCTTAAAAATAACGCCAAAGATTGAAATAAGGATTGAACTATTTTAATATAATCGCTCAAATGTCTTGTTCCAATTTATAAGCAACTGTAAGAGCGAAATTCAACAAATTATTTAAGGTATTTAAGTTATCGATAAATATCGATTTTTTTGAAAGTAGATTGTTTAGTAAAGAAACAATACGTTATGTTGCAGAGACTGAAAATCGATGTGCTTACAACTCATATATGATATGAAATTATTTGTTATTATCGATAACTATCGATAAAGATCGATATTTTTGAAAACACTAAAGAAACAACATGATGTGTTGCAGAGACTGAAAATAGATGTGCTTACAATTTGAGCAAGCGCTCTAGCTGAAGCACAAAGTGTGAAAGTGCGCAAAAGACGCTCCTAAATGGTGTAGGGTGCAGAGCAACGCGGGCCGCTGCTCGCTCTGTTTGGCGAGGCATAAACCGAAAATTCACACTTGGTTACTTTCTTCATGACTTTGGATATTATTGTGGTTTATGTTAGTGCCTCTCACTTGCTGCATGCCCCCGTCCCACCTCCCCGGTAGCCACGCCCCCAGTGGCAGCCGCATGTTGTCTGCCGCTGTGTGATGTATGACTCCATGAAATGCGATATATTCATGTTAAATTATTTTTAGCAAAAAAAAATTAAAACGACACGAAACGAAATCGAAACGCAGGCGAGACGAAGCGGGAGGAAACGGAACGAAATGAAACGACGAATGTGGCGATGATGACAAAGAGAACGCAAATGCGAATGCGAGTGCGAATGCGAAAGTAAATGCGGATATGGATGCGGATATGGATGCGGAGAGGGAAGCGCTTGACCTTAAAGTTTGATGCTTAAAGAGCAAATGTTGCACGGCGCCAAGTGGCGCCACATTGTAGCAGTTGTTGCAGTTGTTGCAGTTGTTGCTGTTGTTGCGATTGGGCAAACAATTAAAACTTTTAAATATTGTGACAGCGTTTTCACAGTTAATTGCGCAGCAAACTCCCCATTTTGTATGCGTGTCGCTCACACACACACACACACACACACACACAGCTACCAACTTCATTTGCAACTTGCATCAAGCCGCACACACATACACACACACATTCGCTCCACTCGAATGCCTGTTTGTAGGTGGGAGCCAAATAAAGTTTGGCTTTAGTTTATACTGACGCTGCTCGATTTAATTTTCTAGTTGCTTTTCACATTTTCCTCTGTTTTTTATGGGTAAACGGGATGTGGGGCTAGGCGCCCCACCAATTGGTGGCGGCGTCCAATTGTGAATTGTGAATTGCAGCTGCTGCACTGCTGGCGGCTGCTCGCGAACTGACAACCATTTGTCATTACCGACGCAAGTGGGGGTCGTCCTTTTTGCAGGGTATTGGCAGGCGCCATATGTTTAAAGCGTTTAACAAAAAGTTTAATTAGCAAATGTCGCGCGGGTAGTTCGACTCGAGTTGAGCACGCAGCGGGTGGCTGGCCGGGGGTAGGCTGGCGGGGCATGCCCCGAATATGACCCCGCAATTCGGGCATATTAAATTCCGGGCTACAAACAAGGGAATTTCAATTCGTGGCAAGGCGCCTCGGGCACACAATTTAGCTGACTACCCGAAAAAAAAAACAAGACAAAAAAAAAAAACGAAACGAAACGAAAAAAAGTAAATGCCAAAAAAATTCCCGAAAAGCAAAATCTTTGTAAGGCAGTTAATTAAAAACTTGAATGTGCAGGGCAGCGGATGTGCAAATGGGGTGGGGTTAGTGTGTGTGTGTGTGTATGTGTGTGTGTGTGTGTGTGTGTGTGTGTGTGTATGTGGGTGTATGTATGTGTGTGTGTGTGTGTGTCTCTCTCTGTGTATGCGTATGTGTGTGACAAAAGGCGGCCCCAAAGCCGAAAACAAAGAGCAAAACCAACAGCTGCCAAAAGAGAAGAAGAAGAGCCATAATTGCAAGTTCAGTTAGTTGGCACACTAATTGAAACGAACCAAACACGACTCCAAGTTAGTATTTTATAAAGCATATAAAGCAGCAAACGAACGAATTCCAACACCAATGAAACAAAAACAAATCTCGATTAAAATCAAATAAAATTCCTTGTTTCGACAGCTGTGCGAACTTCCAACCGCAAAAAAAAATAAACAAGCTGCTAAAACAAGCAACTAAAATAAATAAAAAATTAAAATATTTTTAAATTGGTAGCTTTTATTAAATGTGTTCAACGCAATCCCTGCATTCAGATAGAAAGCACCGTTATCAATATCGCTTTTATTTATGCTTTTATTTATGCTCCATAATTGTTACGATATTCCTTAGCCATAGCTAAATAAATTCTCAGACTATTTTTCTAGCTTAAAGTATAAAATTTGGATCTTATTGATAGTAGATGACTTTTAAAGTGGCTGAGAACGAATGATTTACACAAGGAATATGTTCTTGTTTTATCCAGGGATTGTTTTAATACAAAAAAGACAAATTCTAATCAAAACTCTATTATATAGCTCATACATTTGTTTCCATGAAATAGTAATGCGTTCCACTTTTGTATCGTCAGTCACAGAAATTCCTCCAAAACGAAAGAAACACTGATTAAAATCTTCCGGTGAAGAATTTATATGAATATACATATATATATATATAGCCTCTCTTAATACCTTATACAGAGTTTAATCCAGAAAAAAACAATTTAATTTTTATCGATATTCAAGTTTTTGGATATGCAGGTGTATCGTCTTTCACAGAAAGATCTGTAATGAAAAATTAACGGACTGTTCCGATCAAGAGTATATATGCATATATATGGTCTCTCTTAATGCTAGTTTAAATCAGAACTAAACTATATTCGTGGTACCTAAAGTATATCGATAATTTTTGAAATGGTTTACAAAAGATCATTCGTTGATTTCCAAACTCTGTAAAGCAGTCTTTATATTAGAATGTGCTCCGATATAATTTCAAAATTAAAGAAAAAAGAGATTGCCCCGATCAGAAGTATATATGCATATATATACGGCCTCTCTCAGGGCGTTACATAGAGCTTGAGTTGGAAATAAGAATTTGCGGTCTTTCAAAAATGCAGATTTGATTCGATTCATTGGATTAATTGATATTCCATATGCAGATTGTCCGGCCCACAGGCGAGTGTTGCCTTAAATCATCGTGAATGGGATTTTTGCGGCTCTGCCACTAAGCCGGATTTCAAATCCGGAACGGGAAGCTTGCAAGTCGCACTAGGGAGCGACCGGGACTGAATACAATGGGACAGCCACAGGGACATGGCACAAGTTGGGAGCAGAGGGTGGGGGTCACACAATTGAATGATGAATTGGCGCCCATTTTGTCAGATGAAGCGGCAACAATGGCCTCGAGCATTATGCGTGGGAGCGACAGCATGTGCGCCCAGGATGTGGACATGGCACCTGTCTCCTGTCCCCATTCTCGAGCTCCCAATCCCCAGTTCCCATTCCCCAGACTCCAGACTCCAGACTCCAGTCCCCATTCCCCAGTCCCCAGCTAAGCCTTTTGCCGCACAATGATGGATCTCCTTAATTAAGTTGCAGTTGGCGCTGGGCTTGGAGCTTGGAGCTGGGAGCTGGGAGCTGGGAGCTTGGAGCTTGGAGCTGCTGCTAAATTGAAAACGTATGAAAAATGTTGCCTAGCATAAGGACGATTATGACAGGATGATGATGAAAAGTGTGTTGGACACTTTGGATACTCGAGCATCTTGGGCCCATCTAATGGCGTCTCATCAGACGGCGCCAGCTGTTCAACATTCCCAGCTGGGCAATCGATGGGAAACTACAGAAGTTGTCATTCAAGGCTAGAAAAGAGCTTGAGATATGAGCTGCGATTAATTCTAATTCTAATTCTAATTCTAATTCATTCAATCTGAAACCTGATTTAAAGGTCTCCAATTGAAAGCCAAACTATGTTAAAAGGGATTTACTGATTGCTGTCCACCATCCGCCCTGATTGCCTGTCCAGCTGTTCAATCCACAGCAGCCACAATAAACCCGCTCGACTTTGGACCTGGCTGACAGCGGAGTGGAATGCAATGTAAATAAATTATGCATTAAATATTTGCTATGTGCCTGCCGCTCTAATAAATACATATTTTTGGACAACAACCGCAAAATGTTGGCTGCTGCATGCAACAGAATGCTGATTCAAATTGAAACGGACGTGCTTCGAATACCCTTTGCATCTCCCTCAAATCGCAGCGAACGGGTATACTAGATGGAATTTTCGTTATTCTAATTTATTTGCTGTACAAAAGATATACAAATCTAATGTAAATCAAGAAATTCTTTAACATTTCCTTCATCTTTAGGTATTGTTGTAAAAGTGTAGAAGTGCAACTCTGGCAGACAATGTTGTCAGTGTTGTAAAATTCACTGTGCTTGCCTAAAGGCTTTCCAACTGAACAGCTAAGAGAAAATACTGTAGCGGATATTTGAAATATTAAACTTACTTTCATTGTCGGGCACTTAAATTTGTAACTTATATTTTTTCAGTGTTGTAAAATGCCAATGTAAATATGCTTGCCTAAACAACTAAGAGAAAGAACTGAAATATTATATTTGAAATATTAAAGTTGCTTTTTTTTTAGTGCTGTACAAGCCTAACTGATATAGTCGATCGATCAATTATTTAACATTTATTTAAACAAGTATAATTGATTTTTCAGGTGAAAACCTAATGGAAATGAGATTAGATTGAAGAAGAGCACATTTCGTTGTCAAGTCTTTGGGAAGGGTATTCAAACAGCTGTAATGCCATATTGACACTTGTTGTGTGTTGTTCTTACCAAAAATGTGTATGTGTGTGTGTGTGTAAAGAGAGACTGTGTGTGCGGTAAATGCGGGCTGAACTGGTTACCAGTTCCCGGCTCCCGGTTCCCGGCTCCAGGTTAGCAGTTCCCGTTCCCGTTCCCGTTCCCGTTCCTGTTCCCGTTCCCGCTCCCATTCCAATTCGTGCTGCCGTTTTCAAATGCTGTGCATTAAATTCGACGCAGCTTAAATACAATTTATGGATTTATAGTCGGTGAGCACTTTAATTGGGTTTTTGTTACCGAAAGGCAAAGCCAAAATGCTTGCATGATTTATGCCAAATGCTCAAGCAACAGGGAGAAGCGAGGGTCATGGAAGACAGTATGTCGAACTCTCGGTTAACTTCATAAAGACTCTATTAGTAAATAAAATGCCATAAAATATTTATAAATAAGCTGCAAAGCCTTGCAGGAAGGTCCAGACGGGGCAGCTAACCCGGCTCGAGGCTCCGGAGTCAAACTCTTCGCTTGGGCCAGGACCAGAACTATGACCAGACCAGACCAGAGCATACCAGAGCAGAGCAGAGCAGAGCAGATCCCTGGTCCATTGTTCACAGTTTGCAGTTGAGCAGAGCTAAGCTCTGGTTCAGATATGCAAGTAGCTGCCTCTATCGCTCTAATTTGGCAGCCCTCTCTTTCTACTCTTCTATGTATATGACATTATGCAAATCGCTTGGCAGCTGCTGCCACTGGATACAAAGCAGCCGGAATGCCGATACGGCTGCACACTAGCAAAGACTTTAAGTGGATTACAACAGCAGTAGCAGCAGCATGGAACAGCAACAGCAACAGCAACAGCAACAGCAACATGCAACAGCAACATGCAACGGCAACTTGTTAGCTGCCAGCAAAGAAACCAGCAGCAAAGTTCAATAGTTGTTTGATTTTCGATATGATGAGGAGGAGACAGCGGGAGGCAGCGGGAGGCAGTGGGAGAAAGAGGGAGGCAGTGGGAGACAGAGGGAGGCAGAGGGAGGAGTGGAGGCAGTCGCGGGAGGCGTCCACAAAGTACTTTGGCTCTCTGCTCGGGTTCGTTGTCTGCTCGAGTGTTGTGTCGTCGCCACATCCCCCCCCCCCCTCCCCCATTCCCCCTTTCGCCCTTGGCGAACATCTTCCCCTTGCAATTTATGGATTTTCTATTAAGCGTGCGCGGCATCTTGAGAATTTATTGCCAATTGGCAATGCGTAACGAAAGACGTACAACGTAACACGTAGAACGTAACACGTAATACGAAGCGGCAGACATTAGAATAGCTGAATAGCTGAATAACTGTCTAATGCTAGACAATGTCCACGGGAGCAACTGTTAACGGGATATCCTCAGCACAGACAAAACTCTTGCCCCAACTGCAATTGCAACTTTGTCCGCTGCCCAATATACAAATAGTTGGCTCTTTCTTTTCACTCTCTTCTCTCCCTCTCTCCCTCCTTCTGTTATGTACTTTGTTGCCGTTGTTTTTTACTATAACTAATTTTGTCCGGGCGCATTTTGTAATTTGTGCTTTTTAGTTAGTTGCACGGCAAATAATAACTTCCGCTTGCCTGCTGCTGCTTTGACTAAGGAATGGAATGATTGCGAAGCAAGACCCACAGAGAGACAGAGAGAGAGAGAGGGAGAGAGAGAGGGAGGGAGAGCGAGAGGTATCACCATTTTGTAGCTGGAAGCGGTAAAAAGAAAATTCGCTTCGCACAGAGCCAAACTTTATTACGCCAAGAAGAAGAAAATGCGCCAAAACGAACTTTATGACTCGAATCCAACAGCAGCGGCCGCCCCGGGCAGGCAGTTAGCAAGGGGCGTGGCAGGGGAAGTGTGAAGAGGACAGAGGGAGGAGTGTGCGGCGTCTATGCCCCAAAGGGTGCAACATACGCAGCTGATGGACTAGGGTTATGCGAGCACTTAGTCTAAACGCTTTTTGAATGCGTTTCAATATTAAATGGTGATTAATTTTAAACACATTAGCTGGAGAATAAAAGGTACTGGTTAAAAAACGATCTTGGGTCTGCCAGCTGAAACGAAATTCTTGGTTAATCGGTTAACGGCTTTGGGCATTTCCTTGCCTGCTAGACAGATAGAGTATGATTTGATTATCTATCTGTGTATTGTATCTACGACTCAATTAAATAGTTAATCTTTAACTAAAACACATGCTTCGCCATTTAGTCTAATTTTCTGTTTTACCTTAGGTATTGCAACGAAGAACTTTTTGAGCGACTCTCGCGCTTAAGTAGGAACATCTAATATCTACGGCAAATATTAACAAAAACTAGCTGCAATTTGTGTATGTGTGTGAGTTATGAGTTAAAGAGTAAGTGTTTAAGCCACCGCCCCAATGGGCGAATGGTATTCACAGACGCCACGCCCACACGCCCATTGATAGTTTATCCACTCATTCCGAGCCGTTGAAGCGCAACCGGCAAAGTGCGGCTTCAACTTTTGTTCAAGTTGATCGAAAAACGTGAATAAATCAACCAAAGCCCTCCACAAAATTTAAGGAACAACAACAGCAACAACAACAACAACAACAACTAAGCAAAATATTTACCGAGCAAATAAAACATCGAGTGTTCTTATCTCAAGCACTATTCTTGATCAAAAGTTTAATAAGCAATAAGCTCGACTAAAGTCGTAGAAGAAGAAGAAACTAATAAAACATTTAATATAATTACCATTATTTGCAAGATTAGAATAGGAAGAAACAGAGTAAGAATGGGAAGAAGAAGAGTGTTTTTTGTCATTTTGCGTACGAAGGAAATAGAAGTGGGTGCTATAAAAGGTTAATTTTTATTTCATAATATTTATTATTTCTTAGGATTCATCGTTTGTGAGACCAATAATAATATTTAGTGCAATTTGCCTCAGTTTCGATCGATATCTTTCTCCCATTCAACCAATCTTTCTCTCTACCTTCTCTCTCTGCTTCTCTCTTTATCTCTCTCTCTCTCAATCACTTTTATTGTTCTTCTCTCATTTTTTGACTGTTATTCCCTATTTCTGTCTCTCTTCCATTTTTTATTCTCACCCTTTTTTCCTCTCGATCTTTCTCTCTTCATCTCTTATCTATATTGTTTCTCCTTAGCTTTCTATATTACTCTCATTTTCTCTGCATCTCTATCTCCGTCTCATTCTCTCTCTCTCTCTCTCTCTCTCTCACTCTGCGTCTCTCCTCTCCATCTTTATCTCATTTTGTCTGCCATTCATTATCTGTCTCTGTTGCTCTTTTCATCTATTCTCTTCTATTTATCGAATCCCATAGTTCAGCATCGCAGCGAATTAATTATTAGAGTGAAGGAAAATGAGAGAAAAATGTTGGAAAATCATTTTGAACGCATGTTATATAAGTTTACGTAATACACTTGAAGTCAATGTGTACGCACACATTCGACTTGCATTGTGTCTGACATTTAGAGGCTTGAGTTTTCGTGTTGTGTTGTGCAGTGTTTTCCTTTTTTGGTTGGCAAGCACTTGACAACAAGGACGCAATGCAAAAATGTAAATGTTAATTTTAATTGAAATTGAAATATTTATGCTGCCACTTGCCACCGAGGAGGCGTTTGCGACGCTGACTCTCAAATTTAATCAAGCACTGAGTGTAAAGCAAAATCTAAACAAAATGCCAGCAGACCCTCAAGTGTGTGTGCACAGTACGTGTGTGTGACTGTGACTGTGTGTGCGTGTGTGTCTGTGTGTGTGCGTGTGTGTGTGTGTGTGTGTATGCGCTTATATTAGTTGGGGTAGCTGAAAATTAATTAAGTTGAGAAAATGTCAACGCTGCTGCTTTCACCCCGCTGTCGCTTTATATTGTTACCTGCCATTCGTTTCATTTCATTTCGTTCCGTGCCGTGCCGTGACGTTCCGTTCCGTTCCGTTCCGTTTTGCTTGCCATCCAACATTTTATGCAGCCGTCCGCCAGTGTTGGTAAGTTGCTGTGTGTGCACTTGTATGCTGCGTCACTTGCCATACCCTGTCAGCAGCCACAAAAAAGGTCGTTCGGCTACGCTTCATACGCAGTGAGTCAGTGTTGCAAGTTAGTGTTGCAAGTTAGTGTTGCAAGTTAGTTTTGCATCTGGTCCGAACTTGAGTGTTGTGCAAATATTTACTTGGATTACTTGATGATACTTTCAATATAGAGAGGGGCTTAGAGGGTATCTTCACTTCGAACACGGCCCTTTGATGTTTTGGCTTTTATTAAGTTTTATGGCTACACACACACATACACACACATACACACACTGCACACATTGCACACATTGCACACGTTGCACACGTTGCACACCTGCGGCTCTGGTGATTTAATAATGCGACTCACAATGGTACCAAATCACTTTTTATACACCAAAAATCAAATCTTTTTCGTCCCCAAAATCCATTGTTGTGTTTTTTTTTCGTGAAGATTTTTCTTCAAAGTTATCAAAGTTCAGAAACTTCTTCATGAATTGTTAAAGTTGGGCAAATAGTTTTCTTTTTGTTATTTTCGTTGATTATTACTTTTATATAATATTTCCAATATTTTACGTCAATTTATTTCTTCTTAGCTTAACAAGTTTTGTAATATTTTAATGGTCAGACTTCTCAGTCTATTTCTGACTACACAATAATATTTATTTTAGTCACAAGTCTGAAATATACTTATGTGTATGTCTATATCATAGCAATTCCCGATTATAATAATGAGAGACTATTGAACGTTTGGTCGAGGTATTATATGAATATTGACATTCCCTATAATTCTTTCGATATCGGACTACTATATCAGGCAGGACCAAAATTACAAAAAAAAAAAATAAACCGATTTAATTAAGATTTCATATAGAAACGTAAATACGTAAGATTTTTATTTTTTTCAAATCAGTTTTTTTTCCAAAAATTTAGACTTGTGTCTTTCTATTCTTATATTTTTGGACTCTTGCCCCACTGCGCAACTTATCAAAAAATTTGCGCCTTGAATAGCGAGGAGCTTTATGTTATGATAAGTTTATAATGCCACCCACACACTTGCTTACCTACACACACACATACACAAATTCGCTGTAAAGTGCAAGAAGCGAAAAATAAAGCCAAGCATAAAAAAATAGAAAATAGAAAATGCCTCCTCTTCTATTTTTTCATTTGTTTTTTTTTTTTTTTTGATTGTGTATGTGTGTATGTGTGTATGTGTGTTGTAGGGGCATGTGTGTGAGTGAGTTTGTTAACTTTGAAGGCTCTAAAATTTATTAAAATTACACTAAACTACAGAGGCAGCCGATGTGCAGTGTAGGAGGAGGCGGAGGAGGAGAGGGCGTGGCTCTGCCCACTCGAAATGTGTCGCCGAACGGAACGTGGCCTCGGAAATCATATTAGAAGTGGTTTTTGGCGGCGCTCCCACGGGAAGGATGAACGGTGAATGAGTGCATAAGAGCGTTAAAGTGCCGCACATGGATGCAGCTGTCGCCCAGAGCCCTGCCACATATGGTGGCAGCCACAGCAAGTGCAGCTGAAGCCATACAAACAGAAAAAACAAAAAAAAAAAGAAGAAGAAATCTGAAGCAAAAGTCAACTCTCAGTGGACGGCTTTGAGTTTTGATGGCGGCAATCAAGGAGGTTCAACTTGAAGATTTTGGCTGTGTCCTGCCAAGCACTCATAAGAAATAAGCAAAAAGAAAAACTTGAAAATTGGGCAAATGTGGGCGTGGCGGGAGGCGTCTGTCAATGCTGGCCGTGGCTAGACAAACAATAAGTGAAAATTTTCAATTTCGTATGCAAAACTGTGGCACAGCTCGATAGTCACGCACCACAAAACGGGGGCAGGCAGTGGGTGTGGCAATGATGATGTTCACCAAGAGAAAAAGGGAAAAGGAGAGCGAGACCGAGAGTGAGAGGGAGAGAGAAAGCTGTCTGTCGCATGCCTCCTGCCTGATGCCTTTTACTTTGACTTTGCCTTTGCTTTGCCTTTGATTTTGTGTGCTGATAGGCGCAAAAAGTCAAATTGTGGCAGCCAATTAACAGCGACCGAGCCAGCAGAGCCCCACAGCCATAGCGCCCCCCGGGGCATGGGGGCAGCTGTTAAGAAAAGCACAAGTCAAACAAAATGAGGCAAAGTGCACACACGCACACACACACACAGACAGAGAGAGAGTGGCACACACACAATGACCAGACGGCTGAGCAGGCTCTGGCAAGGATTAAGGCTTGTGAATGTGCGAACGTGACTCGTGCCTCATGCTGCATGCTGCGTGCTGCAAGCTCGTTTATAAAGTTGACAAAAAACGTTCGGCCCGGCGATAATCATCTGGCAGTTTTGCGCTATCAGCGACACACACGCACACAATGAACCGGCCGCAAAAGGAGCCACTGAAGCGTGCCCCAGATGGTGGTCGGGGTGTGGGTGTGAGTGGGGGTGGGGGTGGGGGTGGGGGGTTTAGCCGACTCGGAGGAGTGGGGCATGACCATGGAAATGATAATGGAAACAGAAAGGGGCCCCCAGCCTTCTCGACACTTTTGCTTTTGTCAACGTGCTTGGGGAGGAGTGGAGCGAAAGGGGGAAGAGGGAGTGGGAGTGGGAGTGGGGGTGGGGAGGGGGAGCCTCCAACAAATTACCCCAAAAGATGACTGGTAAATTTTAAAGCGATAGAGCAGCGCGAATGGGGTGGAAGCAAAGAAAGCCCGTGGGTTGATTGGGCGTTAGGGGAGCTGCCAGCAAGAAGAAACGCCTCGGGGCTTGACCTGCTAATGAGTCCACGAGCCGAGGGATCAGAATTGCCCTGCGACACTCTGGTTCCAACTGCCAGCTACTAACAACTATATTTGCCAACATATTGTAAAGCATAGTTTGAATGGTGGATTACTGCATTCTCGATGGCTTCTCTTGTTGCCAAGCGAATGCAACTTTTTATTTTAGTTGCAGTTTTTTATACAAAATAATTCCTTGACTTGAGTTAAAAGTTACTTTCGCTGCGTGTCGACAGCTTGTGCACCACTGTGCGTGAGTCTCAATAGGCACAAGGCCAAGCTGTAAACAATGGCGAATAAAAAACGGCATCGCTCATTAAAAACGCAAAGCGAATGCAACATGCAACATGCCGAGGGAGCAACAAACAACAGCCTGAAAGTAGGCTACGCAGCAATTGAAAGTGAACCGCAAAACAATTGGCATTAGAATTAGTTGGCCAGAGCATAGACAAAAGCTGAGAGGGGGAGAATGCGAGGGAGAAAGAGAAAATGGAAGAGATAGAGGGAAAGTCTCGAAGAGAGTAAATAAGTTTAAAAGACGCTTGACTTGAAACAAATATTAATAACGTATATTCCTAATGCAAATCATTATGCTGCATTCCCTTATGTGGAGTTAAAAGAATTAGGAAAATTACCAAAAATTTGGAAAAATATCACTTAAGTTTATTTATATTATATGTCGTGCAAGCAAGTCTTCTGGCATAAGCATAAATCAATGTCCTGGCATAAGGAATAGAAAGTTGATTTCCAACACTTCGTCTTTACTTCAGCTTAGGATTACATTAAAGAAGCACTACGTAAAAGTTGATTTTGACAGTTGATCTTCAAAGCAAGGAATATGTATTTATTCTTCTCTTCTTTTATCTCAGTCTCTATTCTTTAAATATTCAAAGTATAAGAGGAAGAACTAAATGAAAATCAAATGGAATATATATTTTACGATAGCTTTGAATCAACACCTTGCACTTTTTTAAGGGGTATCTTCGTCTATTTTGGCAACAGTAGCCAAGCAGTTGGCTAAGATGGCCAACTGGCAACTGCACGAAAGCACAATGGAAATGCATTTAGAATTTTTAAGCGTCTGCCCCATATATCCGAGTGCTCTATATGCGAATATCTTGTGGTTTTTATAGGGCAGCCGCGCGACGGGAAATCGCTTTTTGCAACAGCAGCTGCAGCTGCCCCTGTTGCAACTGCCCGTGTTGCAACTGTAGCTGCTGCTGACGGGCTGTCGCTGATTAAGGATTTAGTTAAAGGGCTCGCAACAAATTGCGTAGAGTCACAAATCAAAAGCGAAACTTAATTCGTGCAAATATAAAATACTGATAATAATGAGGCAACAGCCAAGCAAACAAATTGAAATGCACACGCACACACACACACGCGCACACACAAGACAAAAAAGTGCAGCACAAGAGGAAGATAAACAGAGAGCAACAAATTTTGGCTTGGAATTTGCATTCATATATCTTTCAGGCTAACAGCAGGCAGGCAGGCAGGCAGACAGAGATAGAGAGAGGTAGAGAGTGGGAGAGACAGGGAGAAAGAGAGAGGGAAAGAGAGAGCTCACTCTCAATACAGTCGAGGGTCTGTTGATTCCTCCGGCAGCACTTTCGCTTCTGTTTCTGCATTTGGATCCCCTTTTATTCATTTGTCTGCGTCGCTGCCGTCGCAATTAAATGAACGCACAAAAGTATGCAATGCAAATGGCAAATGCTGTAAACAAAATGGCGCACAGCGAGACGTGCAAAAATTAAGCACACGAGAACAGAAGAGCCCAAGCAAAGAGAACGAGGGAGAAAGAGAGACAGAGACAGAGAGAGTGAGGGAGACAGCAGGAAGACCTGCTCAGTGGCAAAGTTGAAGGCATATGTGGCATGAGTTAAAGTTGCAGCATATAAAAAGCCACCTGACTGAGTGTGTGTGTGTGTGTACGTATGTTTGCTTGGTTGTGTGTTGTGTCCGTCTATGTCTTGTCTGTTTTGTCTGTGCCAATTGCCAGCTGCAATTGCATTTGAAAGTGATAATTTCCTTACATATACAAAGCGTTTGTGCTTGTGAGTGTGACTGTGTGTGTGTGTGTGTGTGTGTGTGTATATATGTGTTTGCTGTTAAAGAATTAGAGAAGCACCCACATGTGCCGAATTCGGCCAACAAACACAAGCATTCAACGTATGAGCACATAAGCATGCACACACTTAAGTCACACACACACACACACACACTTACACTTACACGTGCTTAGATGATGCACACATACAAACATTCTTGTGAGGGTTCACTGAAAGCAATGGAGATTTCAATAGAAACTCCTTAAATTATGAGGCTAAATAAATGTGCAACGCAAATGAATAAAAACAATCAGTGGGGTATAATCGACTATCAACTGTTACTTTTGTTATTGCCAAAAACAAAATACCCTAGCAGAGTGAAAAAATTCCATCCGCGGGTTTCTATGGGAACTACGATCGATCAAAATTAGAGGAAAAATAAAACACTTTAAAATGAGATGGACAGTAGACAAAATTGTGAATTGTGAATTATGAAAACAAGTTGCTTTCTTCTTCTTTCGAACATAATTCAAAGTTAAATCTTGGCATTTGTAAAACGAAAACGAAAGATACACAGAGAACAACATGAACTGCATACAAAGCCAATATACTCATTATCACTTCTCAAATAGAGTATATTTAATTTAAGAAACAGTTATTCTTAATCAAATACTGCACCTTAATACTCATTTATACACATCGGAGTCTAGTATTTGATTTTATGCATATGTTTCATAATTTGTTTAAAATGTATAAATATTTTAACTCCAACAGTATTTTAGGTCTTGAATTTAAAAAGAATAAAAATTGTAAGGGTATTTTAGCTGAAATATTAATACGCATTGTGTGTACTAACTAGCATTTCTCTCAGTGCACATATGACTTTATATAAGTCAAGCAAATCAGGTTAAACACACAAGCAGGCAAACTGCGAACTGCGAACTGCGAACTGCGAACTACGATGAGCACACGATAAATGAGAAACGCAACAGGGGTGGCGCACCGGATGTGAGTGCGAGTGGGAGTGGGAGTGCGAGTGGATGAGCGGGAGAGGGAAGCGGATGGGAGGGGAAGTATCCCGTTTAAGGGACCAAACCAAAGCCAAACCAATTGGGTCATAATTGCTTTACGGACGCCGAACGCAAATGAGTCGTAAGAGGAGTGGAAAGCAACTGCTACAACGCTACCCGATACCCATTACCAGATACCCCTTATAACGGTTACCCGCTTCCCGCTTCCCGCTACCCGTTACCCGTTAACCGTTATCCGATACCCGGTTGTCGGTAACTGCTAACGGGTAAACGCAACTCAAGTTGCAAACGATTTGTGGATGCAGGTTAAGGGTCACTTTTGTCGGGGGCAGAACAATTCTACTCCATAAGCCAGTCAGTGTGTGTGTGTGTGTGTGTGCGTGTGTGTGTGCATATGAGGTCCTGTGTCTAGCAAATTTCTATGCCACAGACTAGTTGCGTTTCTCTAGCAGTAACGACTTTATCGAATTGATTGCAACTCGTTTTGGCTTTTGTTGCTTTTTCATTATCGTGAGAAATCAATTTTAATACTTTAACAAATCACAGCTAGAAGTTAATATCTTATAATGAGAGCAACAAAGTCACGAGTTCGAATCCCAGTCTAGTGACAAATGGCTTGCCAGTGCTTCAATTATAACCCATTAATGATATATATATATATCAATAAAAATAAAAAGAAAATCTTATTCATTAAAAATAAATAAACAAGTAAGAAAACTTTAACTCGGGTGCGTAAGATCACGCAAGCATTATACCCATTTTTATTGGTTGTAGGGTATAAAAACTAAAAAAAAACTTAATACTTTAGACTTTATATAAGAATCTTGTCATTCTGAGTTTGCTTAAGATTTCGTTCCATCAAACAATTGTTTAGAGATTCTTTTATAGAACTTTTAGATAGACAAATTCGAAGTTGCGGAGGGTTATAAAATTATATAGTGGTTGATATTATAATGGTTTTCAGATTTGACTTAAAGAGAAAAAACACACATAACATTCAGGAAAATGTATGAAATCCTTAATTGAGTCGATGGAACAATAGATATAATTAAATTGTTTAAGTAGGCAAAATGTAGCCGCAATGGGGCTTTAAATAGACGCTGGGTACAACTTGGTAATACTCTTTCCAACTTATCGACTGGTATCTGAGAAATAAATAAATTCCGAAATAAATTCAAAGGGCAACAAAATACAAAAATCAACAAAAATTCTCCTTTAATTTACTAACTTTAACATATTATTCACTTTCACTCGAGTATCAGTGTGCAAGGTTTATTCTATGCTAGGTTTATTCTAAAGCAATTTATTTTGGACTCTTTTGGTCAGATCGCATTTTAGGGGCACAAAAATTGCAGCTCCAATGTGGGGCTCGGTGCATTTAGTGGTGCATTAGTGGCTTGTTAATTTGTTGTTTGACGGCACTCCAGCTCACACACACACACTGACACACACACACATATGAGGCCACTAGAGTGCGCATTCAGTCAGTCGTTAAGCAGACAGAGCCATTCCCGTTACTAGAGTGCCGGTGCGGGGATGAACTACGGCAGTTGGGGCACGTTGTTAATGAGCCCCACGAGGCTCACATGTTAATCCCAGTTAGCAGCGGCATTTGTCTTCCCACCTCTGAGCCGGTGGGACAGTTGGCGTTTGATTCGTTAGTCCCCGCTTTAATTTTTGACTTTTAATTGCCCCCCCCCCCCCCCCTTACACCCGCTACCCACGACCAAAACACACATCCCCCATCTCCGAGGCATTGCGAACAAGAACAAAAGCGCTGCAGTTTTTTTTTTGGTCCATTTTAAGCCCATAAATCAAGACGCTGACGAGGCGTCATAGGCAGGCAGACACTCGGACGCCGCAGAAGCACAAGAAGAAGAAGACGAAGGAGACAGAGGGGGACGGAGGGGTGGCTGGGAAGGAGGTCCCAAGCGGAGTCACTTCATAACTGGACTGTTCCTAAATCGCATAGATTTTAAATGCCAAGACAAAGTTGTGCCACATGCGAGTGGCAGCAAAGGGGTGGGGGGTGAGGTGGGGGGTTGGGATCAGTGGCCAGTGGGCAGCCACTGTGGCTGGCATTGCGATAACAACAATGACGCCGGTGGCCATTGGACATTGGATGTCGTCTTGTTGGATCGCTCTTTAGGGCAAAATAAATTACCATAATTTAGGGGTAATTCAGCCAGCTACAGCAACAACAACAGCAACAGCAAAAACTCGCAAGTACGGCAACGCTGACAAAGGCCGAAGTGGGCGCCGGACAGAGGGCAATGGGATTTTTCCAAGTTAAGTGGACATGAAACATGCACGACCATCCACAATGATGTGTGTGTTTTGTAACTAGTTTCATACCCTACCTTTGGGCTGGGCATATGGCAACGAGCGCCACTCAAGTGGCAGGCGAAGAAGAAGATGTCAAAAACAGTTCTTGAATGAACATAAAACAAATCGAACTCACGTAAATTCAGTTATGAGGCAAACAAACAAATTGCTTTAGACTTGCATTAAATCCTAATGAATTTTAGAAGACATTACAATAAGGCTTAACTTATTCAATCCGAAAGCTGGTCTGGAACTTCAATCCCGATCCTCGCTGCTTAGCTTACTAATTGATAAACACATCCAAAAATTAATTTTTAATGTAGTTCGCATCCAATTTGATTCATTTAAATGACGGCACAATCCGTTGGGCAGACCCTACTACAGGGTATCTGCACAGTCATCGGCTCATTTGATATGCTTTTTTATTAGGACTTGTTGTTGTTGTTGTTGTTGTTGCTTCTGCCTGTTGGGGCCTGGCGGTGAGGCGTGTGTGTGTGTGCGTGCTTGGCAAAGCTTTTGATAAACTGGTTTGCTCAAGTCGAAAGTTAGACCGTGACTGGTCACTGGTGACTGGTCACTGCTAGCTGGTAACTGGAGCTGGAGCTGGAGCTGGAGCTGGAGCTGGAGCTGGAGCTGGAGCTGGAGCTGGAGCTGGAGCTGGGGCTGGAGCTGGGGCTGGAGCTGGAGCTGGGGTTAGAGCTGGTAACTGGCCACAACTGAGCCAGAGCAGAGCGCCGGCCACGTTTAACGGGCCCGAATCCGAATTCAGACCGTACAAGGCTAATATAGTTCAATAGCCAATGCGACGCCTGCGAAATGTGCGCACAGCTCATTTGATGCACATTATCGTGTTTCTCGTCTGTTTTTTCCTATTTTCTTGGCCATCATTTTTTCTTTTTTGAATGTCTGCCAAAGAGTGGGCTTGAAAATTCTTCGAAAATGAAAACATTTACAAGGCACAGACAGCGACCTCTGACCCCCAGAAAAGCGGCAACAACAACGAAAAAAAATATAGAGGCACAACCCCCTTTATACCGTTACTCGAGTGGGAGAAATACAACAACAAAAAATGTACTCAATGTTGTTTTGAGCTGCGGCATTGGCGCCCTGCAAATTGTTAGCCATGAATCGAATGAATTGAATCGAGATGAAGATTGAGTCAAATGTACGGAGAGACTCTTGCCTACCTCTGCCCCTCCCCCTACCCACCATCCACGCCCCTTTATAGAGCGAATGCGACTATGGGTCGTTGGCAACCGCCCGATGATGATGGTAATGAAGATAATAATGACGCTGCCAACGAATTTTATTGTGAATGAAATTGAATTCAATTGTGGAAAATCGAATGCGACGTCAGCAGCGACTGCGACAGCGACAGCGACAGCGACAGCGACAGCGACAGCGACAGCGACAGTGGCGGCTGCGGCTGCGGCTGCGGCAGAATCAGAGGCAGAGGCAGAGGCAGAGGCAGAGGCAGCATTGCTAGCGAAGCGCAATAATTGCGCAACTTATCAACGTCAATTGGTCTGGTTGCCGAACAACCCGACACGCCCCTCCCTGTCCCTCCTCTGGGGGAATGGGCACTGCCACTTTGGCAGAAAT
>JBAMCK010000806.1:0-259256 GCA_037075185.1 Drosophila pseudotalamancana | reverse complement strand
TGTAAAAGTCCAAGTCCAAAAATATATCAACTTATTCGAAACCCAATCCCAAGTAGGGTAAGCAGTGAACGTTTCATGTGGGATTTGCGTTTTGGATAAGAAGAAGAAGATCTAGAGTAGCAGAGCACACAACGCAACTGGCAACTCAATTCACAATTGCAGGTACTAAACTGGTCCGAAAGATATGAAGGCCGATATATGTATCTAAATCGCAGTAGCCGAACGAGCATCCAGCATTTCGTCTGGCCTCGGATGTTGCCTCCGCGCATTAGCGATGACTATGATGTCCCATTCGGCTCCGGGGATCTTCTCATCAGACAGGCGAGAGTATCGATAGTCTCTGCTTTATTGTGACTGGCAGTCTGGAGGTGATAGCAGGATGACGAGGTTGTGGACAATATTGGGTAAGTATGAGACATAAATCATTCTATGATTTTATAAATCATTATCTCGATTGCGGCATTTTATTCATGTGTTTGATAATGTAGGCAAAGGCGATTGCCCGGCGATCAATTCTGGAAGGACTCGGCCGTTGGCCAGAGTGCTTGGCAAAGTGCACTGACTCATTGTGATTGTATGCCATCAAAACGTGATAAATTGCTCAAAAGTCCCTTGATTTTATTCGGCATTTGCACAGCGCTTTGCACGCAATCTTGCGTTTCACCTTCACAATCTCAGACATCGACTGATTTTTCAAGGTGCCGATGCAGCGCGAAAAAGAATTAGCCGAACGACAAGAACGAGCCGCCGCAATTGCCCCAGAATCAGATCATCCAGTGCGAAAATCTTTTCTAAATTCCGCCGTAATTCTCGCAGGTCCAGCAAGGTAAGGAGCTCGTTGGCTCTGGTCAAAGCGATGTCGAGAAAGGCGATGGCGAGGTGAACGTACTTGCCGTTAGTGTTAATCAGTATAAATATCATTGTTCCAATGCCATGCGGCCCGTGTTCCGTTTCCGTTGCTTTATCGCGCAATGCTTTTGTGTGTTTTTTGTATCCAACTGTTAATGCCGTTCATATTCTTTTACTATTACCAAAGCTCGTTATAGCTCCTTTGCTGAGCGTATATACCGAAATTGTTTGCCTAGAAATAGAGCACGTATTGTCACTATCTATCCATATTTCTATCTCTATCTCTCAATTTATTTATCTTTGTGACTTTCTCGCTCTCTTTTGTGGCACTTTTTGTGTAAGAAGCCCTCAAGGATTGAGTCCGTGCGAATTTATGTACATATTTCCTACTTAAATTCGTCATCGAACTCGATGTTTTATGTTCCATTCTACTTGTGTTTAATAACAATATACATATATTTACTCATTAAATGTGTATTTTAACTAAAACGAAAGAAAATAATAATAATAATAATAATAATAATGTTTGTGTGTTGTGAATATTTGCCACATTTGTTATTAAAAAGAGTAATTAAACTAATGTTATATTTTTTAAAGCATTATCGTAACTAATCCAATCACAGACACACAGCCACAGCTCAGCCACAGCCACAGCTCAGGTTTGTTGGGCCATGTGGCCAAGCTGGCACCGTAAAGCGTTTACCGTTACCGTTAGCCGTTAACCGTTTACCGTTAAACCGTTCAACTGTTCAACTGTTAAGCTGTTTTAACCGTTAACCATATACAATTATAATCGTATTACTATTATATCAAATGCATACAAATGACTTATGCTCGTTGTATATCTTTCTTTGTCTTCCATTAACATGCTTACGCTCTAACTGGCCACATAAACTGCATAACTCTCTGTCTCTCTCTCTCTCTCTATCTATCTATTCATCTCTATTTCTTTTTTCTGTCTCTCGCGATGTGTCACTCACACCATACTCATGTGCCTGTCTCACTCACGCACCTACTCTTGCATTTATGCTTGTTATCGATATCATTGTTGTAGCATCTCAACTCGAAAACGCTTCCAATCTCTCAATTTCATTCTCTCTCTCTCTCTGTCTATCTATCTCATTCTTTACTGTTGTTGTCAAACTGTTGTTTCGTTTTGCTGCTTGCCACTGTATAAATTATATTGACAATTGGCTGAACTGATATAAAAAATACTAACGAAAAATTGAAATTATTTTTCCTCCCCCCATCACACTGACATTAAACCCTTTTGCAACACTGAATACCTTCCCTCACACAAAATATAATTCCGTATTTGAATATCTCTCCGTTCCTGCTCTCCTCCTACCCACAAAAACCACATACCTTCTTCTTTTCCATTCTTTTTGTCTCTCTCTCTCTCTTTCTCTCTCTTTCTTCCCCCGATCTCTTTGAATACCTCGCTGTCTTGTGCTCACTCCATTTCCAAATTGCTCGTTAATAAAATACAAAAATAAATACAAAAATAAACGAACCCATCTAAGAAGCTACCCGCTAAACTAACATTAACCGAGGACTCACGTATATTAACAACCGCCGTCGTACCCCCACCATCGCCATCACCCTCGCCCTCATCGGGTCCACCATCTGCACGTAGTACCCGTGCTAGCAAATGGGGACGCCTTCTGGGCAGTTCAAGTGTCGATTCAGCTAGCGATACGAGCGCCAAGGTAGCCGTCTCGAGAAGTTTGAGCGCCCGCGAAAGTCTGCAGTGAGAGCACTGCCCAAGCGAGGCAGAGTAGTACTTCGAGTAGCAATGGTGGACAAGGCAATAAAGTAATTACCGTTAAACTAATCAAATACAAACAAAAAAACAATAATCAACAACAACATGAAAAACAACAAAAACGCATACAAGAAAAGAAGCTGTTTCAAAATTTGATCTTTTTCTTGTACCGTTATTTGTCAACACGATTTATTCAACATATGTTTAGCAGTGAAGTTTAACGCTCACCTATTTTTTTGTTTTGTTCTTTCTTCTCAATGCCAACTCTTCGCCATTTTGCTTTCATTTCGTTTATTCGATTTGTTTGTCGACTTTTGCGTTCGGTAAACAAAAAAATAAAACTATAATAATAAAAGCATTTACAATTAAGCAAAGTAAGTTTTAATCGATCATTTGTCATTTAATTGCTAGCAGAATAAGTCAATTTGATATTTAGTTGCTTTACTCACCAAATAAAAACGACATTAAACAAAACACACCACTCTTATCGTTATCGATAGCCACATATCGACATGTGTAATATACATATATGCACAATCGCAGCCAGCACAGCGACGCATTTGACTAATTGCACATTAGGGATGAGCGCGTGCTCAAGACCTTAAACACGATTTGAAATCATGCACAAATTCTTACAATCGCAATACGCATGACTTTTACTTACTTTTCGATTATCATTTCGTGCTATTAATTCACATATTAATTCAATAAATTATGAGATCTAGGCTTTACAAGTTTAATTTATTATTGCTTATTATATAATTGGTTGAGTTTTATTTCATGTTAATTAAGTTTCATTTTGTATTCTTTGTTATGATATCTGTGTTTGATGTGCTCAAATAAACATAACGTGTTGAACTCGAGTCTCAAAAAAACACGACATGTGCCCAGCTCTAGTACTGATCGCGGCCATGCGATATAGTGTTGGATATCAGTAGAGTTCTGTCGTATCATTCAGAAATAGTTCACTAAAATGAACAACTGAACTTGTTCAGAATCTAGTAAACGATACATTTTAGTCGATCATTTTTGCTCACTTATAAAACTGTTCGTCAACATCACGACGTACTAAAAGATACAGCTATCAATCATTTTATTTCTCAATAACTGATCATTTACATATATGTATATCATTAATGAACTGATGAATTAATGTACCGATATAGTTCACGACTCGAAAACGAATTAGTCAACTTATTTATCAAATCTAAATAGAATTCGATTAGAATGTTAGTGACTATCCGTTATTTTTAATTGTGCTAGCGATGCGTCGCTGTACTGCCTGTGCCTCACCCCCTAGTTGAAATTATTGTCTAGCGCGCTGCTCTGCTCTCCACACATACACACACATGCACATGCACACACTGAGATATTGATGTGTGTGCATGCGTGTCTGTGCATGCACTGAACACGATAGCAAATGCTGCATTTTAGAGTATCTTGCGATGAATATAAAATCAATTGATATGTTTCTATTTTTCGTTTATTGCTTACCAACTTATTGCAAACAAAAAAAAAACAACGACTATAAACAACAACAACAAAACATTGCTTGCCTTGCTACTACAAACATCAACAACAACAACAACGATTTGAATTCGATATTTGAATTGGACGCTGATCACAAATTGTCGCGCAAAATAAAAAAAAACTGATTGGAAACCAAATTGCACGTTTAACACCTTTGACAACATTTTGCAATCAACAAAAACAACAACAACAACCAAAATCACCAATGAATGAATGCGCAACCAAAAACAACAACAACAACAAAATGCAACTTAACCAAAAACATAACTGTAAATCCACTTTTCTCACTTCTCTCCTGTCTCCTTAAACTAAAACGAATGAAAACCCAACCCGCTCGCCATTTAATTTGTCATCGATGTCACCACCTTCAATCTGTCCAACTGTCAATCTATCCAACTGTCAATCTGTCAACCTCTGCATCCTCCGCTATGCATCCATTAAATACGTCACCCCGCAGGTATTCCCCAAGGCGCCCAAGCTGCAGGCTAGCCAGGCGACACTGGCGCGCCAGGACACCATCGACGAGGGCGGGGAGGTGGACTCCTCGCCACCAAGCCGCGACAGTCGTGTGGTCATCGATGGTGGCGCCGCCCCGACCACAACAACAGCGACCACAGCAGCCCCTGGTGCGGTGTCTGCGGCAACAGCGGCGGCGGCGGCGGCGGCAGCGGCGGCAACGACAGTTAGTGGAACCGGCCCAGCAGCCGGAGCTGTAGTTGGCGTCAAGGAGCGCAATTTGGCCATGGAGCGGGAGCGGCAGATCGAGATGGCCAGCTCGCGGGCAACCACATCGGACACTTATGATACGGGTCTGCGAGAGACGCCGCCGACGCTGGCACAGCGCGATCTGATTGCCACCGTGCTGGACATGAAGGTGGATGTGCGGCTGGAGCTACAGCGCATGCAGCAACGCATTGGCCGCATTGAGGATATGCTGGGTGAGCTGGTCAAGCGGTTGGCGCCGCAAATGGACAGTAGCGGTCAGACGACGCCTGGCGACGAGATCTGTGCCGGCTGTGGCGCGAGCGGGAGCGGGGCGGTGGCCCGTCAGCTTCTGCAGCGGGCGCTGGCACGCCCACAACAAATGGAACGGCCACAACGCCCGTGGACACTGTGATAACGATCTCATCGCCGACAGCCATTGGAACAACATCGGCGAGCGCTGGCGCTGGCAGCGGTCTACTAAATCCAAGCGTCCAAGTTGTGTCGAGCGCAGGAGGCAACGGCCTGGGGCCGCTGATGCTCAAAAAGCGACGCTCGAAGAGCAGGAAAGCACCGGCGCCTCCTAAGCAGACAACGCCAACGGTTGCTGTTGGATCTGTAACTGGATCTGGTACGACGAGCGTGACAGCGTCAGCGTCAGCGTCAACAACAACAGCAACAGGAGCAGGAGCAACGAGTCCAGCGGCCGCTGCCGAACTGCTCCATTTGCGTCTGCTCGAGGAGGACTTTAGTGCCGCTCAGCTGACGGCGAGCAGCGTTGCAGGGACGCCGACAACGACCGCCGGCACACCGACCGCTGGCGCAACGACGCCAACGACCACAACAACAGCAACAACAAGCGCAACAACAACGCCAACGAGCAGCGGACGAAGCATCAAGCGCGAATTCCTCTAGCCAAAAATACTGGAGCGCCATCCGTCGGCGGATAGCAGCAGCTTCGAGCAATAATAACGCGTCACATTCAAAGTTTGCCTACGCATACGCTTAGCTAGTCTGTAGTCCGTAGATGTGCATACTAGGATCTATATACTAACATGATGTATAACTATAACTGTATATACGTATATATATGTATACCTATATGTATATATATACATATATATTTAAGTATACACGATTTACATAACTAACTTATTTTAGATACGCCTACACTCACTCTCTCCCTCCCTCCCTCCCTCTCTCTTTCTATGTCTCTCTCTAACTCGATGTGCTTTCTTTATACTCGAATTTTCTGGCGCTTAAAGCATCAACTATTCAATCTCTTTGATTGATTACTCTCGCTCACACTCTCTTTTTCTCTCTCTCTCACGCTCTCTATTTAACGCGTGCACTTAATGCTCTATGTCTCTCTCTCTCTCTTCTGCCCCGACTCCCCGGCAACATTTGCTAGCGGTACAAATTTTGAAAGCACTCTCTAATGTATCTAATGTACGATACTATGTATATGATGTATGATTGAGCTCAATCAAGTGATGCTCGTTTATGATTATGAATTAAGGCATTGAGCATAAAGCATATTGCTTACGAATTTGCTACATTTACTGCAATTATTTACCTTTATATACAAACAATATTATAGGTCAGATCAGAGGCGAACTAACTAGTTATACTACACACACACTAACACACACACACACATATATATGTATATATATGATGTAAATGAATATTTTTGTGATAAAAGCTAAAGCAGGCAAGAAGCAAATAATGCCGGCGAATTAACTGTACATACAAATTGAATGTGCTATAAAAAGAAGAAGAATATGAAGAAGAGGAAATCCATTATATAATATCTAAGAATAGTTAATTACAGCCGATCCGAACAGAATTGAGGCACTATAAGAACGCATAAGATACCGAACATTATTTCAAACTCAGATCGAAGATTCTTACATTTCGCTTATGTTTAGGTATTACAACAATTATATGGGATATAGTTCGTATACCCATTATGTTTTTATATAAAGGGCATGAAAGATTTATAAGTATATTAATTACTTAAATACTGATTCGTGCAGATCCTTAAGACTATTCGTTGCCTACCTTTAGGATCATATAGAATATATGCAACAAATAGGCATAAAAACTAATAAGAATAGCATAGAATCTATAGATCATCAAACATTGTCACATCAAAAGAAATTGAAACGCTGCTTTTTTGCCTTACAATGCACTATAAATTCATGTGTGCGGCGCTGAACTAGCTCAATTACCACGAAAACTGATAAGAATTTTAGAATCTATAGATCATCAATTATTGCCACATCAAAGAAAATCGAATCGCTGCATTTTTGCCTTGCAATACACTAAAAAAAGTCATAAATGTCGCGCTGAACTAGTTCAATGTGAGTCGCTTTAAACTAGTTCGATTGACATAAAAACTGATAAGACCTATAGAATCTATAGACCATCAAACGTTGCTACATCAATAGAAAACAAATCGCTGCTTTTTTGCCTTACAATGCACTGAAAAAGTCATGTGCGTCGCGTTGACTAGTTCTTGATTCCATATTTTGCAGTTAATAGTAGGTTTTCGAGTTCATGATCCATGTTCCATAAAAATAACTCCTTAAATACTTGCTTTACCGCTAGGAAATAGAATTAGCTGCAATATAGCTTAACGAAAGATCCCAGCCACAAATAAATAGAAAGAAAAAAAAACAACAGAAATGAAATAAAAAAAAAAAGAACACAAACGAAAAGACAATCGACAAACAAACAAAGAAAAACCAAAATAGAAATTGATGAAAAAATAAAACAAAAACCGTTAAAGAAAAAATAACTCTTTGTATATAAATATTTATATATAAAGGAACAAAAAATGTACATAAAAAAAAAATTTAATGCTGCGCTGTTAAAACAAAAAGGAAAACAAAACTTGTTTATGTAAATATTTGAATTGAAAAAAAATAAAATATTACTAAAATGCAGGTAAAAATGTGTAACTAAATATGTTTGAAAACTGCAAATGTTACTTATTAAAATTCCAATTGTTTATCACTCACACACAAATACACTTACAAAACATACTTTGTGATAAAAACAAGAAACAGAACAAATTACTAAAATTGATTATTTAAATATTTTTAAAAAATATTTGTTTAGCCACGCAACAACTTAAAAAATAATTTGTTTACAAATCAAAGGCTTGCACTTGCATATAGTTTTAAAAAAATAATAATATTTAAGTAATGCAAATTGTTAAAAGAGAGAAAAAATGTTGATAGAACGCAGTTTTAGACATAACACCTTTGATTTTCCACTTTTTGGTAGATACCAAAAAAGGTTTCATTACAATTTAAGTCGCTAGCAATTCACTTTGTCCACTTGAATGATTCATCATAGAATATTTTCTACAAGAGTTACTTAGGTTTGATTTGCGTTTTCCCCTATTTTCTAGTTAGATACTTACAACCTCTCCTTCTCCTCCTCCTCCTCCTCCACCACCACACAAAAAACAAACACCATAAAGCAATACAAACTATTGTCTTCCCGAAATGAAATATTTACTCGGCGCGCGGAACTCTAGAGAGTTACTTAGTTAGTTTTTACTTAGTTGTACTTAGTCGCGCTTACGAAATACCAAAATAGAACAACACAGATATAGTGCAAAAATCCCCCATTTTAAAATCCATCGATAGGTTCAAACAACAGCACCAAAAAGAAATAATAATATGAAAAAAAGCAACCGAAAAGCAATTCAAGTGGTATTAAAATTGACTTACATTTAATTATAAAATCATATGGCATAGTTTTCGATTTTACATAATGATATATATAAAATATATATATATATATGTATTAATATACATTTACTCATTCGAAAGTTTTTTGACATGTATAATAACGGAATATTTACCAAAAATTTGTTGTTGCATATATTTAGAAGAATTAAAAAAAAACCAACCAATATCTCTATAGGAAAGATAACTAGCAGCGCGCTCATTGTATATAGTATAGTTAACAGTTAAGAGTTATACATACATATATATATAGAGTACTTTTTTTTATTCGTAGTTACACCTAATTCAGAACTCAGTTTAGCTTAAGGCGCACTAGTCAAAAAATGGAACGACTCAACTAGATATAATAATGCATTACATATATATATTAGAAAGTTTTTTTGGCATATACAATGCATATGCGATAATGCAGAGGATAATACCGTTAATATCGGCAGTCGAAAGGGGGTTTTACCTACATATATAGAATAGATCTAATGACTAGAGGTACACTAGAGTTAACTGTGAAACAGTTTTTTTTTTTTTCAAATCCCATTTTTATTTTTGCATACTGTATAATATAGAGCCGAAAATACTAAAATACCAATAATAATACAAAAATGTATACTGAATTGATGGAGAATTAATAGCTTTGCTTCCAGCTCTTAAATCACAGCGCAACATTTGAAAACTAAACCTATTTTGTATTTTTTCTTTATTTTTTTATAGTTTATAGTATTACGTTTTAATTTTTTAGTATTAACTACACAGAGCCTTATAAATTTATACTAACCAAGAAAAACTTATAACCTACAAAAAAAATTAAAAAATAAAAAATGAATAATAAAAAAATAAAAAGCTGAATAGTAAAATCCAAACAAATTAAGGTGCAATTACAATTTATAAAACGCGCTCAACGGGAGCGATACTTAGTCAAAATTTATATCTAAAAAAATGAAATATTTACGAAGCAAAGAACAGATATTTATATTATAGCACACATATAGTACGTGGAATTGCAAAACTCTCACACACTCAAATAACTGAAAGTCAGCTCACCCAACTAAATACAAAATAGATCCTAACTAAAATACATGCACGAAGTAAAAAAAAAAGCCTATTGATGAATTTATGCCAGAAATCGAATGTATATACATCTAAATACTACACATATTACATATATATGTATACAAATAGAGATAGCTGCTTCAAATGCTTAGAAGCGCAAAACTGAAAAATTATACCAAAAAATCTAAGAAAAATACTTATAATGCCGCATACAAAAACACTTTAAAGCTTAAACAGATAAACACAAGATATTACGAGTAAAAAAAACCGACAAAAATAACTTAACAAGCTTTTATACGCCAGAATTTTTTTCTAAGCAAACTCATAAAAAGTAAATACTAACAAATAATACAAGATGATACTAAAAATAAAAATACTTACTTTAAAACAAACACACGCCACTTAATTATTTATTATGTATACAAAACTAAATGAATTGTAATTAAATTATACAAATATATACATAAATATATACAAAATACCAAAGCCTTAAACACTTGAAAAATACCATAAATACCAAACACACGCCTCATTTTTTGTAAAACTCAACACTTCAGGCAGGCAAACCAAAAAAAAAAATTATAAGAATTAAAATAAAATACCAAACAAAATACTAAGCGTTACGCTCTAGACTCTAGGCTCTAGTCTCTAGACGAAAAAGAACCAAAATTTTACAAGAAATGAACAGAAAAACTAAGAAAGCGAACGTTAAACAATTTCCACCAATTTGATGAGCATAATTCAGATATATATATATAGATATAAATATATACATAAATGTATATATAGCTATACATGTGTATGTATTCCAAAACTATTTCGAACACGCACCCTTTTTGTTTTTAAACATGAAAAAGCTGCCTATTTATATATTTACAAAATAAATAACTAAAAGTAAAAATATTAAGCAAAAAAAACATACAAAAAGAGAAAAAAAAACATTCCCAAAATAGTTCGTTTAGAAATATTGAGTTTTTCCGTTAATTGCGCCCGAAAACTTAGAGACTACATATTTAGGTAGTATATCCGCAAAACTGCTTGGACAGAACAAAGCTGAACTTATGAGCAACTGACAAAAATATAAAACAAAAAAAAAAACCAAAAAAAAACTACTTATAAAGATACTAATAAAAAAAAAACCAAAAAATTAAAGCATAGTTCTAAAACTTATTTGAAAAATCAATTAATTAATGCTGTAATTAATGTGTATAGTAAATTAATTATTTAGCATTGCTTGCCCTTTTTTAATTACAGCATTAATTAATTGATTTTTCAAATAAGTTTTAGAACTATCTTTAATTTTTTGGTTTTTTATTAATATCTTTATAAGTAGTTTTTTGGTTTTTTTTTTGTTTGCTATTTTTGTCAGTTGCTGTAAGTTCGGCTTTGTTCTGTCCAAGCAGTTTTGCGGATATACCACACTAAATATGTAGTCTCCTAAGTTTTCGGGCGCAATTAACGAAAAACTCAATATTTCTAAAACGAACTATTTTGGGAATGTTTTTTTTTCTCTTTTTGTATGTTTTTTTTGCCTAATATTTTTACTTTTTAGTTATTTATTTGTAAATATATAAATAGGCAGCTTTTTTTCATGTTTAAAAACAAAAAAGGGTAAGTGTGTTCGAAATAGTTTTGGAATACATACACATGTATAACTATATATACATTTATGTATATATTTATATCTATATATATATATATCTGAATTATCTCATCAATTGGTGGAAATTGTTCAACGTTCTGCTTTCTTAGTTTTTCTGTTCATTTCTTGTAAAATTTTGGTTCTTTATGCGTCTAGAGACTAGAGCCTAGAGTCTAGAGCGTAACGCTGAGTATTTTGTTTGGTATTTTATTTTAATTCTTATAATTTTTTTTTTTATGGTTTGCCTGACTGAAGTGACGAGTTTTACAAAAAATGAGGCGTGTATTGGTATTTATGGTATTTTTCAAGTGTTTAAGGCTTTGGTATTTTGTATATATTTATGTATATATTTGTATAATTTAATTACAATTCATTTTGAGATTTTGTATACATAATAAATAATTAAGTGGCGTGTGTTTGTTTTAAAGTAAGTATTTTTATTTTTTAGTATCATCTTGTATTATTTGTTAGTATTTACTTTTTATGAGTTTCTTAGAAAAAAATTCTGGCGGCCATAAAAGCTTGTTAAGTTATTTTTGTCGGTTTTTTTTACTCGTGATATCTTGTGTTTGTCTGTTTAAGAAAACTTTAAAGTGTTTTTGTATGCGGCATTATAAGAATATTTTTCTTGAGATTTTTTGGTATAATTTTTCAGTTTTGCGCTCTAAGCATTTGAAGCAGTATATCTGTTTGTATACATATATATGTAATATGTGTAGTATTTAGATGTACATACATTCGATTTCTGGCATAAATTCATCAATAGGCTTTTTTTACTTCGCATGTATTTGAGTTAGGATATTTTGTATTTAGTTGGGTGAGCTGACTTTCAGTTACTTGAGTGTGTGGAGTTTTGCAATTCCACGTACCTATATGTGTGCTATAATATAAATATCTGTTCTTTGCTTCGTAAATATTTCATTTTTTTTAGATATAAATTTTGACTAAGTATCGCTCCCGTTGAGCGCGTTTTATAAATTGTAATTTGCACCTTAATTTGTTTGGATTTTACTATTCAGCTTTTTTATTTTTTTATTATTCATTTTTTATTTTTTTAATTTTTTTTGTAGGTTATAAGTTTTTCTTGGTTAGTATAAATTTATAAGGCTCTGTGTAGTTAATACTAAAAAATTAAAACGTAATACTATAAACTATAAAAAAATAAAAGAAAATACAAAATAGGATTTGAGATTTCAAAATGTTGCGCTATGATTTAAGAGCTGGAAGCAAAGCTATTAATTCTCCATCAATTCAGTATACATTTTTGTATTATTATTGGTATTTTAGTATTTTCGGCTCTATATTATACAGTATGCAAAAATAAAAATGGGATTTGAAAAAAAACTGTTTCACAGTTAACTCTAGTGTACTCTATCATTAGATCTATTCTATATGTGTAGGTAAAACCCCCTTTCGACTGCCGATATTAACAGTATTATCCTCTGCGTTATCACTGCATTGTATATGCCAAAAAAACATTCTAATATATATATGTAATGCATTATTATATCTGAGTTGAGTCGTTCCATTTTCATTTGACTAGTGCGCCTTAAGCTTTAGACTGAGTTCACAGTCTAGGTGTAACTACGAATAAAAAAGTACTCTATATATATATGTATGTATAACTCTTAACTGTTAACTATACTGTATACAATGAGCGCACTGCTAGTTATCTTTCCTATAGAGATATTGGTTGGTTTTTTTTTAATTCTTCTAAATATATGCAACAACAAATTTTTGGTAAATACTCCGTTATTATACATGTCAAAAAACTTTCTGAATGAGTAAATGTATATTAATACATATATATATATTTTATATATATCATTATGGAAATCGAAAACTATACCCGTATGATTTTATAATTAAATATGTAGAGTCAATTTTAAGCTACCACTTGAACTGCATTTCGGTTGCTTTTTTCATATTAGTACCATCTTTGGTGCATGTTGTGCTGAACTTATCGATGGATTCGTGAAATGGGGATTTTGCACTATATCGTGATAGAATGTATTTTAGTATTTCAGTAAGAGCGACTAAAGATACAACTAAGTAAAAACTAACTAAGTACAACTTCTCTAGAAGTACCGGCGCTATAATATTTCGCATTTCGGGAAGACAATAGTTGGCTGTTCTGCGGTCTTTGTTTTTTGTGGTGGTGGAGGAGGAGGAGGAGGGAGAAGGAGAGGTTGTAAGTATCTAACTAGAAAATAGGGGAAACGCAAATCACAACCGTACTCTTGTGGAAAATATTCTATAGATGAATCATTCGAAGTTGGACAAAGTGAAATTACTAGCGATTCTACAAATTGTAATGCAACCTTTTTTTGGTATCTACCAAAAAGTGGAAAATCAAAGGTGTTGAGAATGAAAAACCGCGTTCTATCAACATTTTCTCTCTTTTAACAATTTGCATTACTTAAATATTATTATTTTTTAAAACGCATATGAAAGTCTGCAAGCCTTTGATTTTGTAAACAAATATTTTTGGCTACAGTGTGGCTAAATAAATATTTTTTAAAAATATTTAAATAATCAATTTTAGTAATTGGTTCTGTTTCTTGTTTTTATCACAAAGTATGTTTTTGTAAGTCTGTATCGTGTGTGAAGTGATAAACAATTGGAATTTTAATAAGTAACATTTTGCAGTTTTCAAACATATTTAGATACACATTTTTGCATTTTAGTAAACGTTTTATTTTTTCAATTCAAATATTTACTTAAACAAGTTTTGTTTTCCTTTTGTTTTAACAGCGCAGCATTAAATTTTTATACATATTTTTGTCTTCTATATATAAATATTTATACACAAAGAGTTATTTTTTCTTTAACGGTTTTTGTTTGTATTTTTCATCATATTTCTATTTTGAGTTTTTTCTTTTGTTTGTCGATTGTCTTTTCGTTTTGTGTTCTTTTTTTATTTCATTTCTGTTGTTTTTTTTTCTTTCTATTTATTTGTTGGCTGGGATCTTCGTTAGCTTTATATTGCAGCTAATTCTATTTCCTAGCGGTGAAAGCAAGTATGTTGTGAGTTATTTATGAACATGGATCATGAACTCGAAAACCTACTATTAACTGCAAAAATATGGAATCAAGAACCAGCCAATGCGACGCATTTCTATGACTTTTTCAGTGCAATGTAAGGCAAAAAAGCAGCAACATTTGTATTCCCATTGATGCAACTTGGCAACGTTTGATGGTCTACCAAGATTCTATAGGTCTTATCAGTTTTTATCGTCAATCGAACTTTAGTTTAAAGCGACTCATTGATTGAACTAGTTCAGCGCGACATTTATGACTTTTTTAGTGTATTGCAAGGTAAAAATGCAGCGCTTCGATTTTCGTGATGCAAGTACAATTGATGATCTATAGATTCTAAAATTCTTATCAGTTTTCGTAGTAATTGAGCTAGTTCAGCGCACGCACATAGTGCAAATTTGTAGTGCATTCCAAGGCAAAAAAGCAGCGATTTCAATTTCTTTTGATGTGACAATGTTTGATGATCTATAGATTCTATGCTATTCTTATTAGTTTTTATGCCTATATTTGCTTGCACATATTCTATATGATCCTAAAGGTAGGCAACGAATAGTTCCAAGTGATCTGTACGAATCAGTATTTAAGTAATTAATATACTTATAAATCTTTCATGCCCTTTTATATAAAAACATAAATGGGTATACGAACTATATCCCATATAATTGTTGCAATACCTAAACATAAGCGAAATGTAAGAATCTTCGATCTGAGTTTGAACAAATGTTCGCAATCTTATGCGTTCTTATAGTGCCTCAATTCTGTTCGGATCGGCTGTAATTAACTATTCTTAGATATTATATAATGGATTTCCTCTTCTTCATATTCTTCTTCTTTTCATAGCACATTCAATTTGTATGTACAGTTAATTCGCCGGCATTACTTTGCTTCTTGCCTGCTTTAGCTTTTATCACAAAAATATTCATTTACATCATATATATAAATATATATGTGTGTGTGTGTATGTTAGTGTGTGTAATATAACTAGTTCGTCTGCCTCTGATCTGACCTATAATATTGTTTGTAGCATAAAGGTAAATGGTTGCAGTAAATGTAGCAAATTCGTAAGCAATATGCTTTATGCTCAATGCCTTAATTCATAATCATAAACGAGCATCACTTGATTGAGCTCAATCATACATCATATACATAGTATCGTACATTAGATACATTAGAGAGTGCTTTCAAAATTTGTACCGCTAGCAAATGTTGCCGGGGAGTCGGGGCAGAAGAGAGAGAGAGAGACATAGAGCATTAAGTGCACGCGTTAAATAGAGAGCGTGAGAGAGAGAGAAAAAGAGAGTGTGAGCGAGAGTAATCAATCAAAGAGATTGAATAGTTGATGCTTTAAGCGCCAGAAAATTCGAGTATAAAGAAAGCACATCGAGTTAGAGAGAGACATAGAAAGAGAGAGGGAGGGAGGGAGGGAGAGAGTGAGTGTAGGCGTATCTAAAATAAGTTAGTTATGTAAATCGTGTATACTTAAATATATATGTATATATATACATATAGGTATACATATATATACGTATATACAGTTATAGTTATACATCATGTTAGTATATAGATCCTAGTATGCACATCTACGGACTACAGACTAGCTAAGCGTATGCGTAGGCAAACTTTGAATGTGACGCGTTATTATTGCTCGAAGCTGCTGCTATCCGCCGACGGATGGCGCTCCAGTATTTTTGGCTAGAGGAATTCGCGCTTGATGCTTCGTCCGCTGCTCGTTGGCGTTGTTGTTGCGCTTGTTGTTGCTGTTGTTGTGGTCGTTGGCGTCGTTGCGCCAGCGGTCGGTGTGCCGGCGGTCGTTGTCGGCGTCCCTGCAACGCTGCTCGCCGTCAGCTGAGCGGCACTAAAGTCCTCCTCGAGCAGACGCAAATGGAGCAGTTCGGCAGCGGCCGCTGGACTCGTTGCTCCTGCTCCTGTTGCTGTTGTTGTTGACGCTGACGCTGACGCTGTCACGCTCGTCGTACCAGATCCAGTTACAGATCCAACAGCAACCGTTGGCGTTGTCTGCTTAGGAGGCGCCGGTGCTTTCCTGCTCTTCGAGCGTCGCTTTTTGAGCATCAGCGGCCCCAGGCCGTTGCCTCCTGCGCTCGACACAACTTGGACGCTTGGATTTAGTAGACCGCTGCCAGCGCCAGCGCTCGCCGATGTTGTTCCAATGGCTGTCGGCGATGAGATCGTTATCACAGTGTCCACGGGCGTTGTGGCCGTTCCATTTGTTGTGGGCGTGCCAGCGCCCGCTGCAGAAGCTGACGGGCCACCGCCCCCGCTCCCGCTCGCGCCACAGCCGGCACAGATCTCGTCGCCAGGCGTCGTCTGACCGCTACTGTCCATTTGCGGCGCCAACCGCTTGACCAGCTCACCCAGCATATCCTCAATGCGGCCAATGCGTTGCTGCATGCGCTGTAGCTCCAGCCGCACATCCACCTTCATGTCCAGCACGGTGGCAATCAGATCGCGCTGTGCCAGCGTCGGCGGCGTCTCTCGCAGACCCGTATCATAAGTGTCCGATGTGGTTGCCCGCGAGCTGGCCATCTCGATCTGCCGCTCCCGCTCCATGGCCAAATTGCGCTCCTTGACGCCAACTACAGCTCCGGCTGCTGGGCCGGTTCCACTAACTGTCGTTGCCGCCGCTGCCGCCGCCGCCGCCGCCGCTGTTGCCGCAGACACCGCACCAGGGGCTGCTGTGGTCGCTGTTGTTGTGGTCGGGGCGGCGCCACCATCGATGACCACACGACTGTCGCGGCTTGGTGGCGAGGAGTCCACCTCCCCGCCCTCGTCGATGGTGTCCTGGCGCGCCAGTGTCGCCTGGCTAGCCTGCAGCTTGGGCGCCTTGGGGAATACCTGCGGGGTGACGTATTTAATGGATGCATAGCGGAGGATGCAGAGGTTGACAGATTGACAGTTGGATAGATTGACAGTTGGACAGATTGAAGGTGGTGACATCGATGACAAATTAAATGGCGAGCGGGTTGGGTTTTCATTCGTTTTAGTTTAAGGAGACAGGAGAGAAGTGAGAAAAGTGGATTTACAGTTATGTTTTTGGTTAGGTTGCATTTTGTTGTTGTTGTTGTTTTTGGTTGCGCATTCATTCATTGGTGATTTTGGTTGTTGTTGTTGTTTTTGTTGATTGCAAAATGTTGTCAAAGGTGTTAAACGTGCAATTTGGTTTCCAATCAGTTTTTTTATTTTGCGCGACAATTTGTGATCAGCGTCCAATTCAAATATCGAATTCAAATCGTTGTTGTTGTTGTTGATGTTTGTAGTAGCAAGGCAAGCAATGTTTTGTTGTTGTTGTTTATAGTCGTTGTTTTTTTTTGTTTGCAATAAGTTGGTAAGCAATAAACGAAAAATAGAAACATATCAATTGATTTTATATTCATCGCAAGATACTCTAAAATGCAGCATTTGCTAGTCGTGTTCAGTGCATGCACAGACACGCATGCACACACATCAATATCTCAGTGTGTGCATGTGCATGTGTGTGTATGTGTGGAGAGCAGAGCAGCGCGCTAGACAATAATTTCAACTAGGGGGTGAGGCACAGGCAGTACAGCGACGCATCGCTAGCATTAATTAAAAATAACGGATAGTCACTAACATTCTAATCGAATTCTATTTAGATTTGATAAATAAGTTGACTAATTCGTTTTCGAGTCGTGAACATATCGGTACATTAATTCCATCAGTTCATTAATGATATACATATATGTAAATGATCAGTTATTGAGAAATAAAATGATTGATAGCTAGTATCTTTTAGTACGTCGATCGATGTTGACGAACAGTTTTATAAGTGAGCAAAATGATCTGACTAAATGTATCGTTTACTAGATTCTGAACAAGTTCGAGTTGTTCATTTAGTGAACTATTTCTGAATGATAACGACAGAACTCTACTGATATCAACACTATATCGCATGGCCGCGATCAGTACTAGAGCTGGGCACATGTCGTGTTTTTTTGAGACTCGAGTTCAACACGTTATGTTTATTTGAGCACATCAAACACAGATATCATAACAAAGAATACAAAATGAAACTTAATTAACATGAAATAAAACTCAACCAATTATATAATAAGCAATAATAAATTAAACTTGTAAAGCCTAGATCTCATAATTTATTGAATTAATATGTGAATTAATAGCACGAAATGATAATCGAAAAGTAAGTAAAAGTCATGCGTATTGCGATTGTAAGAATTTGTGCATGATTTCAAATCGTGTTTAAGGTCTTGAGCACGCGCTCATCCCTAATGTGCAATTAGTCAAATGCGTCGCTGTGCTGGCTGCGATTGTGCATATATGTATATTACACATGTCGATATGTGGCTATCGATAACGATAAGAGTGGTGTGTTTTGTTTAATGTCGTTTTTATTTGGTGAGTAAAGCAACTAAATATCAAATTGACTTATTCTGCTAGCAATTAAATGACAAATGATCGATTAAAACTTACTTTGCTTAATTGTAAATGCTTTTATTATTATAGTTTTATTTTTTTGTTTACCGAACGCAAAAGTCGACAAACAAATCGAATAAACGAAATGAAAGCAAAATGGCGAAGAGTTGGCATTGAGAAGAAAGAACAAAACAAAAAAATAGGTGAGCGTTAAACTTCACTGCTAAACATATGTTGAATAAATCGTGTTGACAAATAACGGTACAAGAAAAAGATCAAATTTTGAAACAGCTTCTTTTCTTGTATGCGTTTTTGTTGTTTTTCATGTTGTTGTTGATTATTGTTTTTTTGTTTGTATTTGATTAGTTTAACGGTAATTACTTTATTGCCTTGTCCACCATTGCTACTCGAAGTACTACTCTGCCTCGCTTGGGCAGTGCTCTCACGCAGACTTTCGCGGGCGCTCAAACTTCTCGAGACGGCTACCTTGGCGCTCGTATCGCTAGCTGAATCGACACTTGAACTGCCCAGAAGGCGTCCCCATTTGCTAGCACGGGTACTACGTGCAGATGGTGGACCCGATGAGGGCGAGGGTGATGGCGATGGTGAGGGTACGACGGCGGTTGTTAATATGCGTGAGTCCTCGGTTAATGTTAGTTTAGCGGGTAGCTTCTTAGATGGTTCGTTTATTTTTGTATTTATTTTGTATTTATTAACGAGCAATTTGGAAATGGAGTGAGCACAAGACAGCGAGGTATTCAAAGAGATCGGGGGAAGAAAGAGAGAAAGAGAGAGAGAGAGAGAGAGACAAAAAGAATGGAAAAGAAGAGAGTGTGTGGTTTTTTTTGTGGGTAGGAGAGAGCAGGAACGGAGAGATATTCAAATACGGAATTATATTTTGTGTGAGGGAAGGTATTCAGTGTTGCAAAAGGGTTTAATGTCAGTGTGATGGGGGGGAGGAAAAATAATTTCCAATTTTTCGTTAGTATTTTTTATATCAGTTCAGCCAATTGTCAATATAATTTATACAGTGGCAAGCAGCAAAACGAAACAACAGTTTGACAACAACAGTAAAGAATGAGATAGATAGACAGAGAGAGAGAGAGAATGAAATTGAGAGATTGGAAGCGTTTTCGAGTTGAGATGCACAACAATGATATCGATAACAAGCATAAATGCAAGAGTAGGTGCGTGAGTGAGACAGGCACATGAGTATGGTGTGAGTGACACATCGCGAGAGACAGAAAAAAAGAAATAGAGATGAATAGATAGATAGAGAGAGAGAGAGAGAGACAGAGAGTTATGCAGTTTATGTGGCCAGTTAGAGCGTAAGCATGTTAATGGAAGACAAAGAAAGATATACAACGAGCATAAGTCATTTGTATGCATTTGATATAATAGTAATACGATTATAATTGTATATGGTTAACGGTTAAAACAGCTTAACAGTTGAACAGTTGAACGGTTTAACGGTAAACGGTTAACGGCTAACGGTAACGGTAAACGCTTTACGGTGCCAGCTTGGCCACATGGCCCAACAAACCTGAGCTGTGGCTGTGGCTGAGCTGTGGCTGTGGCTGTGATTGGATTAGTTACGATAATGCTTTAAAAAAATATAACATTAGTTTAATTACTCTTTTTAATAACAAATGTGGCAAATATTCACAACACACAAACATTATTATTATTATTATTATTATTATTTTCTTTCGTTTTAGTTAAAATACACATTTAATGAGTAAATATATGTATATTGTTATTAAACACAAATGGAATGGAACATAAAACATCGAGTTCGATGACGAATTTAAGTAGGAAATATGTACATAAATTCCCACCGAAACTCAATCGTAGAGGGCTACACACAAAAAGTGCCACAAAAGAGAGCGAGAAAGTCACAAAGATAAATAAATTGAGAGATAGAGATAGAAATATGGATAGATAGTGACAATACGTGCTCTATTTCTAGGCTTACGTTTTGAGTGTGCGCTCAGCAAGGAACATAACGGGATTTGGTAATAGTAAAAGAATATGAACGGCAACGTTAACAGTTGGATGATACAAAAAACACACAAAAGCATTGCACGATAAAACAACGGAAACGGAACACGGAACGCATGGCATTGGAACAATGATATTTATACTGATTAACACTAACCTTGGTGCGTTCCACCTCGCCATCGCCTTTCTCGACATCGCTTTGACCAGAGCCAACGAGCTCCTTGCTGCCCGCTTGGACCTGCGGGGTACGGCGGAATTTAGAAAAGATTTTTCGCACTAGATGATCCTGATTCTGGGGCAATTGCGGCTCGTTCTTACGCCGTTCGGCCAATTCTTTTTCGCGCTTCACATCGGCCACCTTGCGAAAAATCAGTCGATGTCTGAGATTGTAGGTGAGCACCAGATTGCGTGCAAAGCTATTCGCAAATGCCGAATAAAAATCGAGGACTTCGAGCAATTTATCACGTTTGATGGCATGCAAATCACAATAGGTCAGTGCACGCACATTGGCGGCACTCTGGCCAACGGCCGAGTCCTTCCAGAATTGATCGCCGAAGACGTCGCCTTTGCCTACATTATCAAACACATGAATAAAATGCCGCAATCGAGATAATGATTTATAAAATCATAGAATGATTTTTGTCTCATACTTACCCAATATTGCCACAACCTCGTCATCCTGTATCACCTCCAGACTGCCAGTCACAATAAAGCAGAGACTATCGATACTCTCGCCTGTGTGATAGAGAAGATCCCCCGGCGCCGAATGGGACATCATAAAGTGCATCGCTAATGCGCGGAGGCAACCATCCGAGGCCAGACGAAATGCTGGATGCTCGTTAAATACTTTGCGATTTAGATGAACACATATGTCAGCCTTCATATCTTTCGGACAATAGTTTAGTACCTGCGAATTGTGAATTGAGTTGCCAGTTGCGTTGTGTGCTCTGCTACTCTAGATCTTCTTCTTCTATCCGAAAAACCGCAAATCCCCACATGAGGCGTTCGCAACACCCTACTTGGGATTGGGTTTCAGATAAGTTGGGAAATATATTTTTTTAGGACTTGGACTTTTACACACACCCAAACAAAAGTGAGTGCTAGCTTATGGACAAGTACGGACATTGCCTGCGGGCTCTGGATGATAATTAGTTAAGTAATACACAATGCAAAAAGAGAGAGAGAGTCACACACACGCACACATACACTAATACACATATACAACATTGAACAGTGTACAAAAGACCTGTGTCTGTGTTTCTGTCTGTGTACTGTGTCTTGTCTATATTCGGTTTGTCTCTGTGTGTGTGTGTGAGTAAGTGTGTGCATGTGTGTGTATTGGTTGTATGTGGGTTGGTTTTTTTTTTATTTTTTTTGTTGTTAAGGTTCCATTAGCTTAAGACCTTTACAGACGTATCTCTGTTGGTATTTTACTAGGGTACTAAATCGATAGCAATTTTTTATTTCATATGTAGAACTGAGTCTTGATTTGTAACCCTTGTAGAGAATTCGATTGTTATTTAAATGTATTGTAATACAACAATTAGAGAAGCATTTGGAACACTTTAATTTATGTGTTTACATCAGGTGTTTGGCTTAAAGTCGGTTTAAAGGGGTTTGATTTGTGACTCTGTTCTTACTTTTGGTCCAGTTTCTGGCCCGGTTTGTATCACAAACCTTAATTTATCATAACAGATACCATAAATTAAATATTTAAGGCTCACATCAGAAACATTTGTGAAAAGATTTCTTGAAAGGTTTCTTCAAAAGTTTCCCATCCACAAAAATATTATTTTTAACTCATCCTCAACAAGTTAAATAAAACCTCTTATTTGTAAGGCAAATAAGAACGGACATCAATATATATTATTAACATCTAATTTTTGTAAATATATTAAAAAATTCTGGAAATTAAGCTTAAGCTTAGCTTTCTTTCGATTTCTGATTACTGTTGGATTCAGTTTTGAATATTCGGATACTCATTGAATAATACGTCTGCAAGGGTGTTAAGTCTTCGATTAGCCGAAGTAAACGGTACTTTCTTGTTTCTTTTTTTTTCTTCCTTTTTTGTTGTTGTTCTTTGTTTTCTTATACAAATTAGTTCTCGAATTGCGGCACAAACTACAGTCAACGAAATAGGTATAAAGGTCAGTTAATTTGCTTCGGCCTGAGCGTGGGCAATATTTATGAATTGTTTATGTAAAATTGTATGCTTTTACTTTGTTTTTCTTTAAACCAAACATTTAAATGTTTTTCGAATATATCAGAGTTTGGTTTAAGTTCATCTAAAGGCATGAATTTGACGGACGCTTTTCGTTTTGGCACGGATTTAGCTCAAGCGCATCGAATGTTAAAAAAAAAATACAGAGAATACAATTTTGATTTTTATATACATATATATATATATATCTATAGAGAGGTCTGGCTCAGCTGCCAGAGATATACACACAAAGAAAGAAAGAATGAGAGAGAGAGAGAGAGAGAGAAATAGAGAAACAGAAGGAGAGAGAAAGCTTACCTCGACCTCGACTTTGGACCTGTGGCTGTGGCTTGACCTCTAGCCGGTTCTGTACCTGTACCTGTACCCTTTTTTATTTTATTTTTTTTTTTTTTTTTTTAATAAATGTTTTTCTGTTTTCACTTTAATTTAAACATTGCTTGTGAAAATTCTTAACTACTTCTAAGTTGACAACAAACTGGAAACGTGCCAATGGCAAATTTCAGTCTTGTCGCACAGTTTTCTTCCTCTGATTGTTGTTGTAGTTCTTGTTATTGTTCTAGTTGTTGTTTTTGTTGTTGTTGTTGTTTGGAAAAGCGTTTGATTTAAGTTCTAATGTTTTGCTTAGAGCGTTTGCTGTAGATGCGAAAAGCGATTTGAAAATAACAGGAAAAACAAAGCAAACAGCAGCGAGCAGCGGCAAATGGCAAATGGCAAAAGCAGTTTTCCCATTTTCATTTCGAAAGTACTTGAGGAATGTGAAGAACTTTGCTGTAAGTGTGTATAGGTGTGTGTGTGTTTGTGTGTGTGTGTGCGTGTGGATGTGTGTTGGTGTATATGGGTTTGTGTGTGTGGGTGTTTATCTGTCTTTCTTTGTGCTGTGTGCGTATGCATGTGAAAGCCTTGGACTTTAAATACAGCCGGCTACATTTTGCACTTGTTAGCGAGTGGGTTATGTGAGCAGCGAGCAAAGAGATAGAGAGAGATTGAGAGTGAAAGTGAGAGATAGAGAGCGGGGGAGAGAGCGAGACAGCAAACACTAATCTATAAGCCTGAGTGTGATGGTAGATATTGTTTTAATATTAAGAGTGAATAATTCAATTAAAATAATGGGTCCAGTTAGTGTAAGAGTAACGGGTAAAGTACTCTTCTTAGTTTAACGAAAGGACACAAGTAATTACAGTTAGTTTCTAGGGGTAACGAGGACTACTCTTCGTAACTCTACTGATTATAGAAGCGATTATAAAGTTTGGGTTATTTTTTCTTGTTACTAATCCAATTAGATTGAGAAGAAGTTTAGAAATTTCTTATTCGTACACAATGCACATTGCACAAAGGAAGGGTTATTTACTTCAACGAGTAACGAGTAACGAGTAAATCACTCTTATTTGTGTTCAGAAAGAGCAGAAGATAATCGGAACAACTTAGTTCTCGGTCAAGGCTTACTCGTTACTTAACCACATGGTAAAATTCCTGACTAATTGCTAATAGCAAGCAAAGAGTCGGTCTAACAACGGGTAACATATTCTTTTAAAAGCAAGCTGTAAAAAGAAAGACTTATTATTTAAGCGAGTAACGAGTTTTTACTAAGAAAGGACAGAACTTGGAGATAACTTGAGATCTATTTGTTGTTGTTCTATATTGAGTAGATCCTACTGTTAAGTAACGAGCACGTCTAGCAGCGGATAAGTTATTCTTGGTGGTATTTAGACCAAATTGAGGAGTAACAAATGGGCCTAACGTAACGACTAAAATGTGATTTGTGAAAGAAAGCATCGAGTTGTGTTCAACGAGAGGGCTTACTCGTAGTCAATGCAATTTTATAAGTAAAAAATGGATAAGATTAGATTAAAGTAAAGAGTGGCGAGTGACGAGTGACGAGTAACCTGTAACAAATAGCGAGTGAATACGGTTCCAAATATTTCACTCGATAGTTTAGGTGATTTACAGCTGCTAAAATGTTGAGTAGTGAGTTGTATAAAGAGAGTTGCGAGTAACGAGTGAACTTACTTTTTGGATAATCGCTACAAATGGATTTATAGCACTTTCCCACTCTTCTGTCTTTACAATTATAGATGATGAGTGGACAATGGAAAGTGATGCTTCGATGGATTGTTTTGATGCTTGGCGCAAAGTTCTACAAGCGCGTATAAGGCATAAGCTAATTGACTAGATAAAAACTAACGTACTGCGAACTACTCGTTGGATTTACGTTTCATAATTTGGACGATTGCTTGGGTCCAGTACACAAGTCCCTTTTGCGCACAACGGCGCATGGTTATAGACAGGATGGAGATATGGGGGTCGGTGGCAACTGAGGGCCGCACTTACCTTTTCGGTATCGAGGCCCTTGGTCATGGCCCACGTGGAGACGACGTAATCCATAACCCGTTCGCTGAGTGCTTTAGGAACCTCGTGCAGCTTCATAAACTCCCGCACATTGTTCAGCATGTCGTGATACTTGGCGGTGGCCGAGGTCATTTGTTGTATGATGGTCGTCACGTGGCCAAAGATCGTCGCGTACAGCAGAGCTACATATGTTACGGGAGAAAGTTTTAGATAAATATAAAGAGAGAAAGAGGGGGAGAGAGAGAGAGAGAGAGATAAGCGAGCTAGAAAACGAACAAAGTTCGTTACAAATAGACACGCAGACGTAGCGAGATAATTCTATTCGCTGAGACGTTTATGTGTGTGAATGTGTGTGTGTGTTTGAGTAAGTGAGCAACAGTAACGAGTACGAGAAGACAATTGCTATCATGTACAGTTTGAACAGAGAGTTTTTCTACTCGCTGAAGATGAAACGCGCAAGCGCGCAGCTAGAACGGTAATAAATGCGAAGAATTGGACGAGCGACATACAAAGATAGAGTAAGGAGGACAGTTAGAGAGGGGAGAGGAAACTAAAGAGATAGAGAAAGAGAGAGACACAACTAGTGCACATTACGCATACGCACCATGGGTCAAGGCTGTTGAGGCCTTTGCAATAGTTCGATGGTGCGTATGCGCAATATGCGTTATGCGTGCCTCTCTGTAAAGCATAGAGATTGGGAGATGGGAGCTGGACAAATGCTATGCTTGACTTGACACCAATAAAAGCCGTAACAAAACATAACAATTTGTTAAATTATGCGAACTCACACTTGACGACCAATTGTGCAACTAGTAAAAAAAGAAGAAGATTACAAAATTGATTTGCTTTTGAGTGAGGTTGGTTTTAAGGAGGATTGAGGATTGAGTTTTGTAGGATTAGGCGTAAGGCACTACCATAGATGAGATGGTCATATGGCTAATGACAAGTTCGAAATGAGCTTTATTTTGGTCTACACCAATTCCGGCAGTTATTAGTTCTAGCGGCGCTCTAATTGAGTCTAGCTTTTGCAATGACAGTATATTCAAAAGCGTTGCGGTTTAGTAGCGGGTGTTTTGGTTTGTTTTTGCTTAGAAACTTGGACGCGGCAACGGAACGTGTTAGGACACAGCACCTGCAATGATCATCATGCAGATGGTGAACACCTTCTCGTTGTCTGTCTCCGCAGCGACATTTCCGAAGCCCACCTGTGGGAAACGAGAGCAAATGGTTCAAGATTAATCAAGTAAAATACACTCCTCCTCTTTCAGTCGCAGTCTGAAACTTACCGAAGTCATGCAAGTCATTGTAAAGTACAGGGCCGTCACATACATGCTCTTTCTGGATGGACCATTGACGAGCTCGGGGCCCGTATCATTGCTCCAAATATAGGAGTACGGTGACTGTGTCACGTTCGCCAGCTTCCACAGCCAGCTGTATTGGATCTGTTGCGAGGAGCTAGAGTATAGGCAGGAAAACGGAAAGAAATGTGATGGTTTATGCGCTTACCCCATTATCGGCATCGCTGCGACCGATCGAATACCAGATGCAGGCCAGCCAGTGAGCGACCAGCATGTAGAAGCACAGCAGGAGGATCAGCATGGCTGCACCATATTCCAGATAGCGATCCAGCTTGCGGACGACGCGACCCAAGCGGAGCAGACGGACCACCTTGAGCGCGCTGAAAAGCGAACCGATGCCGTCTTCGTCGCGGTCGAATGCATTGAAGACATCGTACGGCAGACAGCTGAGCAGATCGATAATGAACCATGACTTCAGATAGTTCATGCGTATGACCTTTGGATCGCTGACCACCTCGCCGCCGGGGCCCACAAAAGTGGTGTGAAAATTTAACACTGTTGAAGGAAAAAAAGGTAGTTCAGTTTGATTGGAGATCATTTTAGTTGAGGTCGAACTTACCAATATCTATAAAGAAGATCACATCGACTATTGAATCCACAACGAGCAGGGACACATCCTCGGATGTTTTATTTTTAAACGCTACATTATATGGCACCTGTAAAGCGACAAAAGCAATTAGCCTCAATCACCGAGATGCGGAAAGGTCCCACCCAACTAGACCCAAAAAAGGGAGAAACCTCTGCGGAGGTTGGCCCTAAGTCAATCAGTGGGCAAATTTAAGCGGCTTAGTTATTGTTGGCTGAGCAACAGTTGGGCCAACAGCTTGTTGCTATTGTCGTTATCTTTAATTCTTAACGCTGTTACGTGCCGCTCCCACCACCCAGTTTCTCAAGTGGCATCCCCCAAGCCCCTTACCGAGCTCCCTCTATATCGCCATCTCCAGCACCCATCTCTGGGAGAATATTAATTTAAGCACATAAAACATATACACGCACCATGCCAGACATAGAAGCAGACGCAAACATAGACGTAGTGGCAACCCCGTCGGACCTCGCAGCTTAGGTCTTCCCCCACCCTCCCCCCGACTAGGCACTTGGTCATGTAAATGTCTGCACTTGTAACGGGGCCCGTGTAAGTGTCAGAGAGACGAGACTATTATCTGATTTCTTGACTTGTACTTGCTTTTATCTGGGCGAATGGGTGAAGAGCACTTAATGCAATCCCCCTACCCATAACCCACCTTTCGACCCGACACCAACCCCAACACCGTTAAGCGTAACGGCGGCCTGTTAGAGCTTGTTAGGGTCGACAGCAACAAGTACGGAGAGAAGTGCCTTAACGAGGCCAATTCGTTGCGATTGCCGCACAAATAATACAAACATTCAAATATTTACTGCAATTCTGATTCGCTTCGCTCTTTATCTTTTTTGATCCGCTCAGGGAAAGTGGCATAAAAAGTCTCAGCTGAGTGGCGAGAGTGAAAATTGAAAATCTGTTGGGACTGTTGGGCATGGAATTTATTATAGAATTGTTTTTAAATTTCAATTCCTTGATTCATTTTAATGGCTTTTTATGTCAGAAGCTTTTAAGAGTCCTGTTCGAGAGTCCTTTTCAACTCGAACAACATTTTTGTTATATTTCGACAGGCATTAAAGTCTTGCACGCCTTAAGCCCTGTTTGCGTAACTAAGACCAACTTATTTGGTTTCTATCTTAGCCAACTTTGGCTTCGGCCCTCATTTCAAATGTATCTCAAAGTCGTCTTTGTTTGGCTTTAAAGTTGCTGCTGCTGCTGCTGCTGTGCGCCGGGCTAAGACAAGGCGAGAAGCCGCAGTTGATGCTCAAGTTGGTAAATGCAACGCCGTTAAATTGCATTCAACAAGCAGGCACCCAGTCGAGGCGGCCAGATACCCTGTAACCACTTAATCTCCCAATTGAGAGATGAACATCAGCTTAAATAGAAACAAGTCTTAATCAATAGTTTCTTGTTCATGTGTCTTCTTCTAGCTGTTACTTACATTCGCATAACTTCTTGGCAATCCCTTCTTTGTTGCATTAAGTGCTTACAGGGTATAAGAACAATGTAAAAGCGATTGCAAACGCAACAACAATAAATTTCAAACTAAAAGAGCAACAAAGCAACTTTCGACCCAAACTCTCTAGAGGATGCTCCACACACATACACACATGTATGTGTGTATTCGGATGTGTGTGTGTGTGTGTGTGAGTCAAGTTGCTTGAGCGCAATTTAAGCGAAAATGTTAACATCTTGTTGACGGAAATAGGCACAATTTGAGTAGACAAGCGAGGAAACAACAGCTGCCCCGCTTTGCGGCATGTGGCATGTGGCATGAGGCTTGAGGCATGTGGCGAATGGCGGATGGCGGATGGCGAATGGGTGTGGTTGCGCCTAAGTAGATAGACCTATAACACCGTGCCAGAAAAACAAATGAGTCAGCTGTGTGGGATTGCGGGCATGGCGACAGATTGAATAACTGAGATGCAGACGGACGCGGATAAAAGGGAAACAGACCGCATATTACAGGGTATATTTCCTATACTTTGAATGTTGGTAATCAGTACTGGCTGTTAAAGTTACCTAATTGTGTGGACTAGAGTTTAGATTAGGTTAGGATTTAGTGTAGATAATAGAGCTAAAGGTAGTAGGATAATATACAAGTGTGGGGTAGGGTTATTAGATGAAGGGTAGGGCATAAGCTGAGGTATAGGCTAGGTTATAGACTAGGAAGCTAAGAGTGGAGTAAGGAATAAAAATTAAAGTATTTATGTAGGTACACAATGGGGTTGCATATTCGATAGGGTATAGAGTATAGTATAAAAAGATGCCGTATAGGTTATATTTAAAGGTATCGTATAGGTTATAAAGTTAAGCGTGGAGTAGGGAATATAGAGTAGCGTAATGGATAGGTAGACAATGGCATAGTCTATGTGGAAGGGTATTGAGTAGATTATGGCTTAAGACATTGGATTATATATATGTATATAAGGTAGCAGGGGCTTCACTTACCATGATGGCGGTATAAAATGTTAAACACAATATCACCCAGTCCCAAATTGCTTTAAATGCACAATAATGCAAGAGTATGTGAGGCGGCGTTTTAGGCGCTTCCTGTCTGTACTGAGGCATAATGTCGGCGCTCAGTGACATCATCTGACAAATGTATATACACAGATCATGATATATATATATATATATATATATAATATATAAAGTGTATATGCTTACGTGGGCCAGATTCGACTGCTTCGTGGGATCCTTGAGGGTCGGCAAATGCGCGCTGAACTGGCGGCTGCGAGTAACGGATCGCGCCAGTTTGGCGAATTTGGAGAGACCTAAAACTGGAAGGAATAGATTAACTGCTACGATATGGACAGACACGCACAGGCCAGAAAAAAACGACAAAGAAGAACAAGCAAAAATCAGAGAGAGAGAGAGAGAAAAAAGAGAAAAAGAGAGATAACAAAAAGAAATTGCAAAAGATACGAAAAGACGAGCGATAAATCGATAATTCGATAAAGCGACAAAGAAAAGAAGAAAAGCACACGTTTAAAAATATATACAGACATTATTAGTTATATACATATATCGTATTGGTTAGATCGGTTTAGTATATATATATACAATGTGGAAGCGTGTGTGCGTGTTGTGCAGTTTTTTTTTTTTTTTTTTTGGATATCGGGATGTATGTGGGAGAAATAGAGACAAAAGAGAAAAAGAGAGTAAAACAGTAGAATGATGTACAGCTTGGTAAGAGATCGAGAGAAATAGAGATAGAGAGAGAAAGAGAAGGGGCGCAAATTGTTGTAAGGGGTGCATGCGCGAGGGAGAAAGAGAGGGCGAGTAGGTGTGTAGTGTAGTGTAGTGTATAGTGTATAACCAATTCGTTGATATGATATCAATTTCGAAAGTGGAGCTTGCTCGGGTGCAACATATATATACACACATATATACAGTGGAAAGGTGGAAGAGGAGTGTGGAAGAGAGTGGGGATAATTGGGTGTGGGGAATAGTTGGAGGGGAAGTAAGGTATTCGGGCTGTGGGGTAGTTGGGTGGTCGGGGGTACGGGGTGTGCCGCTGCATATGGCTGGAATTACTTACCACCTTTGGTATCCTCGCTGTCGATGGGCTGCTTCAATGCCGTTATATCCCGGAATGTCAACAGAAATAGCACAACCAGATCCCTCTCGTTCCGGATGGGCGCCACCTGAAGCAGCAGCCATAGCGGCGTTTCTAAGATCGGAATGAAAGAGATAGATAGAAAGAGAGAGAACAGAAAACAGAGACAGAGAAGAAACACAGATCAGAGAGAGAGAGAGAGAGAGAGAGAGAGAGAGAGAGAGATAGGAACGAGAGAGAAAAGAGAGAGTTTATAAAGAGAGAGAAAATGAAAAATAAGAGAGAGAGAGAGAGAGAGAGAGATTAGTAGTAGTACAAAATATTTACCTCACACACAGCTAGAATTCAAAATCTTAACTATATACAAAATTTGTTAACCTTATACCAAAATTCTGCATTCCAACTAGTTCTTCAGTTCTCACTAGTTCCTAATTATTCTAGATTTATAAACTGCATTACAGAAAGTTCTGTTCCGTTATCTTAAGTGGTATTACATTTTTAAATACTCTGGAACAAAAGTCGACACATTCCAACTTGTCTAGTCTAAATAAAAGGAAAACCATTTTCCTTACATTATTTTCTATGTGAGTCCAAGAAAAAAATTATTCACAGTTTGATTTAGAGAAAAGAAAATCAAAATTAGAGGATGCAAGAAAAGAAGATATGCCGATAATTTGTTTAAAAACTCTTTAAAGATCAAAAACAAAAACTATCAACAAACGTGCTACAGGCATTAAACTGGGAAATAAATAGAGCTTAGTTCTAAAATCCTTTATCTAAACCTTAAATGAAAATAATTGTAGGGAAAATACGCGCGATTTTTGCTTTGTGTTATTTATTGAGCGCGATTAACGTAGAAGTGCAAATGAATGTAAAATTTGAACACTTATTTAGGGCAAGTACTGCGATAATCGAATGCAAAGCATTAAGGTCAGAGAGAGAGAGAGAGAGACAGAGAGAAAGAGGGAGAGAATTTCGTATTGCAATTACGAATATTGCACGAGCGGTTCTCAAAGAGCTGTTAAAACGTTGCCCTGTTGCAGAGTGTGCGATAGTAAATTAAACACTCACGCACACACACACACATACCTATAGTGCGTGAGTGTGTTGAATCAACAATAATTGCAATTCAATTTGCATTCGCGCTGACCCAAGCGGCGTATACGCAATTGTATCGCTGTCATTGAGACGCTTCGATAGCGGTGGGGACGCGGGCTGAAAAGTGGGCGTGGCGCGCGTTAAGTGGGCGGCATATTAAAAGCATAATTATGGTCTAATTTTATGCGCAGTTTGCCGTTAACATTTCCGCTCGCCGACTTCCGTTTCCGGACAAGCGCAAATGGAAATAGAAAAAACTCGCTAATTGGCAGCGCATCAAATCTGTACAACTGTTCATATATATTTTTATCTGTATATATTTATATATGTATCTATAAATTGATGTATTTTTTTTTTCTTTTTTGGCAGCAATAGCAACAGCAACAATAAAGTTATGCGCGCTGCCCTCGAGACACCTGTCAGCCAATTCAATTTGTTGGCATATCGAATTGTTGCCACATGACGCGCGCCTTTTGTGGCAACTTTTCTGTGCAGCGACATGCTACGTGCCACAGCAGTTTTGCCTCTTCTTTTGTTTACGCTTATTAAAATGAAGAAGATGGAGCAAGTAAGAAAACTTTACTCGAGTCTGCTCGACTAAGAGATACCCTCAATTCCGCGCTGTGCCGCTCTTTAGGAATATTGCTTACATCTTTATTTGATTACGCAAAAAAATGCACATGCATGTCAAAATGTGGTGACTCAGCGGTAAACACATACACATACCCGTGAGGATTTTTTTGTTTATTATCCGTTCTTAACAATTATCTTTTGAATCGTATCTTTCTGTCTTGAGAAAGAAGTTATTTCCGAAATTTCGCGAATTGGGGTAAAATATACAAAATCTGTGTCTCCTTTAGCTGCATATATGTATATAGAGAGTTTGATGAGTCTATTTCTTGGGAAGTATCATATATGCTTGGAAATCTCACACGTGCCATCGATACAAACCAAACGAAGAAAGTTATCGATTTTTTGAAATAAATTCGAAGTGCGTGTGCCATAGAAGAACCCACGTAAAAAATTGCAAGTCATTAACTATTTTACGGCTAAGGGCTCTATTGACGCGGCCGTTGATTCTGATCAAGAATATACTTTATGGTGTCGGCCACGCCTCCTTCTGCCTGTGTTTTCACAAAAACATTATACCTTGAACCCATTGGGTATAAAACCTAACAAGTTTTAGCAATGTGAAAAAGCTTTTCCTTTAATTTTTGTATGCAATTATTATTTTGTTATATTTATGCATTCTTCTTCTTTGTTGGCTAACTTTCATTTGGCTGAGTTTCCCTTTTGTGGGCTTTCCATTGTGGCATTTGAAAACTCTGAAATATTCATCTTTGGCCAATCCCTAAATAGTTTATGCTATAAATTATTAATGGGACTTGCACGAGAACTGAAATTTAAATTGATTTGACACAGTTTCACAGGCCTAGTCGATCTTTTACTACCCTAAACGAGCTTTTAAAAATGTTGTGTTTATGTTACCCTTATCTAAAGTTTGACCAAAAATAAATGAAATTTCACTTTTGCTAGTTGGAAATATTTTCTGTGGCAAGAAATATTCTAAAGGACAAACCTCATAGAAAAACTGATGTACTCTTAAAATGGTTTAGTTTCGAAGAAGTTGCATTTAATAAAGTTAAAAACTTGCAACTTTAAAACTTTGCTTTTCTTTGATAAGGAATTAAACAAAAACTGGGAATATTAGCCTTTAAAGGCTAGTTATAAAATTTACAAACGAGTAAAAGATAAAATTTTCCTTTCAAAGTTTTAAAATAAGTTTCTAAAAAAGTTGGTTAAGTAAATTTTTTGCATAATCGACAGATTTTTGTTATAATTAAAAAGTTGGTCAGGCTAAGCCGTAAAATGAAGGTTAAACAGAAATTCTAAGCGTGGCCGTTGCTCAACTTTGTTGTTCGGTGTTAATTTTAGATTTGATTAGCTGTCGCAGATTCTCTTTTTATACCCTGGTTTATGATTTGACTTATGCATAATGAATGGAAATCGGCACACATACACACACCGTCACCCGCACCCACACCCACACCCACACTCACACTCACAGCCACATACACACACACACACACACACTCTACTGCAATTGATTTATGAATATTTGATGTTGGTCGCCATTTTGGCAAGAGTTTCCAAAAGAAAAAGCTCCAGCTGCAGCATTAGAGTAATGTATTCGATAAATAGTCGATGGCCGATAGCCGATTACCGATAACTGTTTAGTATACCTTGGGTTTGTGCCTTGCCAAACTGCGATAGGGCGCAGCCACATTGTATATCTGCAAATTGATACTCGAGTTGTGTTAATTCTTTTATCTTCAATTTCGAGCTGCGAATCGAGCGTAATACATTAGCCAGGATTTCTTTCAGTGTATGTGTGAGACGGTGAGAGGGTGGGGTTGGGGTTCTGGCTTGATTGATGGGCGCCACTCAAAAATTGTTGCGCCACTTCAATTTGTTTGCATTAAAAAGCAGCAGCTGGCGGCCAACAAATTATAGCCAGGTAAGAGGTAAACAGGTAAGCAGGTAAACAGGTAAATAGTTGCGGGTGTGGAATGAAATACATTAAACATATACATATATACTAAATATATGGAGGTGAGTGGAGGGTGTGACCGCACACAAAGTGCAACAATTTATTATGGGGAAAGGGACTCGGCATAAATCCTAATCTACCCCCAACTGCTGCTCGAGAAGGGTAGATTGTTTGCCCCCCACCCCTCGTTTTAACCAAATAATTAAACATAGTCAAGCTTACGTTTTTGCTTACTGGCTGGAAATGTATTATTATAAATATATACGGGTATATTTATTAATTAAAGCTGCAGCTACAGGTGGAGCAGGTGTCAAATGCACTTAGCGAAATTTTGCCGAGCTTGGCCAAAAATTCTTATTTTTGGCTATTCTTACTGATGATTTTTGTTGGCGGTCTAAAAAATGTTTTTTTTTTTTTTTAAATGATGTAACAATTCTTGGACGATTTCTCGGAGTGTAAGAGTTCACATTTCTATATACAAAATTAAATTATTTTGCAAGCCGATCTTATTCAAATTTGTATATATACTTATACTCTATGTTTCTTAATTAGGGCTGCATCTACAGGTGGAAAAGGTATCGAATGCACTCAGAGAAATTGTGCAAAAGTTGACTTAAAAACAAATGTTTTTATTTACTTTTTATTACTTTTTAAGTTCGAATTTTGTTCTCAGTGTAACAAATGTTTTACTTAAAAAAAGGGGGGTGTTACAAATCTTGTACGATTTTTCTCAGTGTAAGAGTCAACATTTCTAAATAAAAAGCTAAATAGTTTTGCCAAATTTGTAGTAGTGTAAAGCGCTTAATACTCACTGTTCTTCTTGTATAGCAGTATTTCAAACTGATCCTGCTGCTGATTTTCCAGGGTATACTCCAGTCGGCCCACCGTCTCCTTGTCTGTCAGCTCGCCGTACATGAAGCCGCATCTGTATTTGGATCGGGGAATACACGAGAGCAGAACATCGCACATATACGAGGTATTATTCTTGATTAGTTTTTAGCTGCCGACAGCAGCGCATAAAGCAAACACACATACACACACACACACATACACAGACAGAAATACGTATAAATTAATGATAATTAATATAATTTGCGCATGCGAAGTAACGGTGAAAGGTGGCAGCAGTAAAGCTTCTTACCTGACTTGGATTTGATTTTAAGGAGCTACTTAACGATGATATTTCACACTTTATAAACAAGAGGAGAGTCAGCAATGTGATGAACAGTTATCAAAGAAAACCATTTCAAATGGGCTACTAGCTTGTAATTGTGATTGGGGAGATAGATCTAACAAATTCGATCTATCAATCTTGGCATAATTTTTCGTACAGAAAATTTAAAATATTTTTTTAAAAAATGCTATTTAAAATGTATAAAATATAATTTAAATTTATCAATTCTTAAGAAATAGCTAAAAGCTTTTAACTGGAATTTGTAGAAAGCTTTCTGCATTAAAACTCGAACTAAGAGAAACCTCTGCTGAGATTATCTAAGAAATGGATGTCCTCAAGGGTCTGGAATCGGATTCGGAAACACGATTCGTTGATTTGGAAAATAAATAAATTCTAAGAAAACATTTGACTCTATGCCAAATGTTTTGTTTTGTTTTGTTTTTTTTTTTATTATTATTTTTTTTTTTGTGGGCGTGGCATGAGTTAATAAATGAAATTTCTTGGAAATCTTTCACTTTAATCTAATAATTGAGTTTACCCAAGGCGAAGCTTATGCAATTTTGTTTGTGGAACAGATATATAACCATTGCTGGAGCTTCGGCGCCGGTGGGTCAGGTAATATGCTAAATTGGCCTACCTCTCGGCACGGCCAACGTGGCCATTAATTTTGGCCACGTTGACACCGAATGGCCGGCAAGCACGAGTGATGATGCAAATTACCATATCGTGTGGCAGATCTTCTAGCTAGTGGCTGGCAGCTCTTAGCTGCTGCTTATACTCCAGCACCTGCTGCCGCCCCCGCCCCCGCCACCGACACCGCACCCGTTCCAGCTCCTGCAGATGCTATCACATGCACAAGCAGAAATGCTGAAGGATAACTTGAAAACGAAGTGTAAGAGGAACACGAAACATAAAGTGAAATGAAAAATAGAAAAGCGTTGCCAAGGCAGCGCACGTGCTGAACTAACTAAAATACAAAAACAACAACAAAATTGCAAAAGGAAAAAGTGTTGCATGCTTTTAGGGCGCGCGCGAAAATATGCAAAAATGGGCAAGCGCGAATATCTGCGAGAGCGAGCGAGCGAGCGGGAGATAGAGTGACAGAGAGAGAGAGAGAGAGAGAGAGAGTGAGAGGGGCAAATTGCAATGACGTCAGCAGTCGGCAATGGGTGAAGGCGAATTCGAATGCAAATGCAAAAGGAGACACAATAAAAACTGTTAATTTGTGTTTGCCGCTGTCGCTGCTGTCGCTGCTGTTGTAGTTCTTGTTGGTGTTGTTGTTTTCGCTCATGTTTTTGTTTTTGGTTTTTGCGATTGCTGAATGATGTTTATGCGCATGCATTTGACTGTGTGTATGTGTGTGTGTGTGTATTTGTGTTTGTATTTGTATTTATTTATGCCATGACAAAGGTTCAATAAACCGCGACAGCGACAGTGACAGCTACAGCGACTGCGACTGCGACGTCGACGTCGACGTCGACGCTATTAAGACGCCCAGCGACGTCACGAATAAAAACGCAAAGCGATTCATTTCCGCTTCGCCGGCCATTTTGTGCAATGAACTGTTTTGCTGCATAGTGTATCTATGTTCCCTATGTATTTATATATATATGTATATATATGTATGTGTGTGTATGCTTAGGCAGAAAATTGGGTTACAAGCCAGGCAACAGAAGGGCCCAAACAGGTAGAAGGGACGCTCCAGTAGACTCCAAAACTAACAGCAGGAGCGACGGCGACGGAGGGAGCGAGAGAGAGAGAGTGAGTAAGGGAGGGAGGGAGGTAGGAGAAAGGGAGGAAAGGGGGTTGGAGTTAAAAGGCTCCACAAACTGGCAAATTGAAAGAAAGTGCGCGCAGTTAAGCAAACAGCAACAACAGTAACAGCAATAAACAAACAAACACAGAACAAGGGAGCGAGAGAAAGAGAGACAGAGACAGCGTGAGGCAGAGAGTGGGGCAAGAAAGAGACCGCGAAAGAAAAAGATTTTCTTTTTTGGTTAACTTTTTGCTGGGGTTTTCTTTTTGCTCGTGGTCACACATACACACACACAGCTACAAAGTAGGTCAAAGCGCAACAATAAATAATACACACACACACACACACACACACACAGAAGCAGCAAGGAGAGAGCGAGGGAGAGAGAAAGAAACAGCGCTAAATGCTAGATTGGCATTACAAAAGTTTCGTCTGTCCAAAAAAAAAAAAAAAAAAAAATAGAGTAAAATGGAGAAAAAACTAGTCAACTAGGACTCGCTAGGGACTTGGCTTTGCTCTGCTACTGCATGCGTTGTTTTCCTCCTTTTTTGTTGCGGCAGCCGCTGTGAAAATGTTTGCACACAAATTATAAACAATTCGCTGGAGAGTTCCACTGTGCGTCCAATATTTACAGTTTGACGGGCACTCGAGTCCATGCAACAGTCGAAAAGCAATTTGTTTCATATTTCAAGCTTGTTTGCCACCTGATATGCAAACATGTGCAGTAAGGGAGAAGAAAATTGTGAAAAACAGCTAAATATTGATTTCGCCGCACGTTCGCCTTTAATTTGATTCGCTAATTTGCTTTCGTCGCGAATTGAATTGAAATGAAGAAAAACAAAAAATAAGAAATGAAATATACATAAAATGAGAATTTGCTTTCGCCGTGAAGCTAATTCGCCAGCCAATTCGCCAGCTAATTCGCTTTCGCCTTGAAGTAAATTTATCAATTGATAGGCAGACGTATTAAAGGAAAGCAAAGTAAGCTAAATAAACATAAAAGTGAATTTGCCTTTGCCGCAAGTTCGCCGTGAAGCCAATTCGCCAGCTAATTCGCTTTCGCCTTGAAGTAAATTTATCAATTGATAGACAAACGTATTAAAGGAAAGCAAAGTAAGCTAAATAAACATAAAAGTGAATTTGCCTTTGCCGCAAGTTCGCCGTGAAGGCAATTCGCCGGCAAATTTCGCTTTCGCCCTGAAGTATGTTTGCCAGCTGACGTGCAAACATATTGAAGAAAAGCCAAAACAACTGCAATATATACATAACTTGGGAATTCGCTCTCGCCGCAAATTCGCCTCTCAAATGTGGCTTTGAGCACTTTCCGGTGAGCGAGACAAACAATTAGCGACCATTACACAACAGTTTGCTAAAAGCACATTAAAGCTGACCGCATTGTTTTCTTCTTCTTCTTCTTCTTCATCATCAACTTGTTCGTCTTTCGCAATTTCTATTTATCTCGCATGCTGCATGCAGCGGAAGAGTACAATTAGCCGGAACTGCGGCGGTTTGGCTTTAATGCCCGCTTAATGCCCTGATAAATGGACTCGAGGGCTATAAGTTGGCCCTGAACGTAGCTGCCCGGTGACTTCTGTTTGACATCTGAAATTTCTTTGCTTTCATATTGCGCTGTCACCGCTAAATCGCTCTAAATCCGCTTACATGTCAGCTATAAACTGGCCAGAAGTGTGCTTACTCTTTGAGCCGCAATGCCAATGGAGCTTAGAGGGTCAGTGTTGGCCAGCGACATAACGGCTTTAATGCTGCTAAGTATTTTAAGGCGTACGGAAAGTTAGCGGAATGCAACAAAGCTAATCTATTTCAATAGAGAGAAACAGCAGAGATTAGAGAGCCAGTGTTGGCTAACAACGTATAGTTATGTATAACGATTAAGTGTTGGAAAGTAACTTGACTTTTAGGCTTAATAAAAGTAAGTGGAATGGTCCTAAGCTTATCTATTCCAATAGAGAGAAACAACAGAGATTAGAGCGCCAGTGTTGGCTAACAGCGTATAGTTATGTATAACGATTAAGTGTTGGAAAGTAACTTGACTTTTAGGCTTAATAAAAGTAAGTGGAATGGTCCTAAGCTTATCTATTCCAATAGAGAGAAACAGCAGAGATTAGAGAGCCAGTGTTGGTTAACAGCGTATAATTATGTAGAACGATTAAGTGTTGGAAAGTAACTTGGCTCTTAGGCTTAATAAAAGTAAGTGGAATGGACCTAAGCTTATCTATTCCAATAGAGAGAAACAACAGGGATTAGAGCGCCAGTGTTGGTTAACAGCGTATAGTTATGTTATGTTATATACGTTTCTCTTAACTTGCCTTTTAGGCTTAGTAAAAGTAAGTGAAATGTGAAATTTAGGAGAAGTTCTCTGACACTTTTACAGGAAGGAGTTGAATGTGTGTGTGTGTGTGTGTGCAAGCGAGACAAACAGTGTCGTACGTATGCTATAATTAGAGCTGAGAAGAAAGAGCGAAATAAAGCACTAAAAAAAGTTTCTGAGTAGATGAAATGGATGAATAATTGTGAGAAGTGATATATATACATATAAATAGAATGGTTTGTAGGCATATTAAAGAAATCTGTAAATGAACCAAAGGTAATGCTGTCTACGGTATACGTGCAATATAAATACCAAGTAGAAAGCTTTAACATCTAATGGGATGCAAGAGATATACATAAGTAGTACGAGAGTACTTCGTGAATACGCTGTGAATATATGAGAAAGAGATAGATAGATAGATACAGATAAAGAGAGCGCGCGCTGAGCAGCTGTTGAGCGCGCGAGAGAGAGAACAGCATATAATACAATACTTAGACTAGTTACACACATGTATGTTTATATATATAGAGAGCGAATGAGTATAAATCGGCAATACGTACACATACCTGCACGACTTCTGCATGACCTCGGCTCGGTTGTAGCCGCTAATCTTGCAGAAGGACTCATTGCAGTAGACGATCGGAAAATCGACGATTTGTGCGTTGGCCAATAGAAACGAGCTGTCCGCTGCGAAAGAGAGAGGGAGAGAGAGAAAGAGAGAGACAGATAGGTCAGTTGTAAGTAACAAACAAGATCTTAAATCTTAAATGTTTAAACTGAAGCCGTAGCCAAATAAATTCTTGATCAGTTTATAAAAGTTTATAGACATGATAAAATAGCTATACTCTTATAAAAATCAAAATTCTTCCATTTTGCAGTATTTGCAATATAGTTCGAATAAAAGTTTTTTTTAAGTTTAAACTTTGCCTGGCCCTGAATTTTAATCTGCAACATTTTATGCTTCAACCTTTACCATAATCCGCTTAAGTAAAAATCTTTATTTTTTATTAAAGCATAAATTTAAAAGCTTCGCCAAATCACCTTTGAATAAATTTTTTACAATTGCATTGATTTGCCCATTAAAAAAAAAGTTAAGTTCAAACTTTTTGCACCAATTTTTACACTTGCAAATTGCAATTCTGTAAAAATTTCGGCCAAGCGTGATTTTGGCCACAAAAAAAAGAAACTGCTGTTAATTTTAAAGTTTAAATTGTTTTCTATATATAAAAAGTACATATGCATTGTTATAATGCTAATACAATTTATAAGTAATATATAATAAGTTTGCTTAAAATGAATAAAAATGATTATATAAATATATATTCAATTATTTTAATAAAATGAATACAATATATTATAATAATATATTTTTATTTATTATAATAAAATTTATAATATATGTATTTTTCATAATACGTTGAATTACACTGGTGTCACTTTCGATAATTATCGACGATTGCCGATAACTGTCGCTCACAATGGCGCGCTTTGCTTTGCTCCAATAGCTTTGCCCTGCTTTGCGTTGCTTTGCTTTCTTTTGTTGACATTCCACCCACACTCGAGTCAATCAGCCAGTCAGTCACTCAGTCAGTCAGTCACTCAGTCAGTCACTCAGTCAGTCAGTCAGTCGGTTGGTGGAGCGAGGTGTATCTATCAAAATATTTGCGCGTAATTGGAACATTTCAAATGTTGTCATTCATAATAAAATGCCATTTGATAGTGCAGCCCGTCGACCCTCCATTCACTCAACTCAACTCAACTCAACTCAGCTAATGGCGGTTGCTGCTGCTCCTCTTGTTGTTGTTATTGTTTTGTTGTTGTTGTTGTTGTAGCGAGGTGCAGGTAACATGTAACACGGAAGGGGGAGCTACATGGAACAACATGTGTACCAGAAAAAAACCACGCGCTGGCTTCCAAAATGCCATTGCCTGACTTCTTGTTTGCCTTTTCCTAGGGAGGGAGGGGTGGGGGTTGGGCTCACCTTCTAGTTGCGAGTAATTGTAGAGGCACACGCATACACACACGCACACATGTATTACTTTCAGGAACTAGTAACGGGTTCCACATGCCCTGATTGCCGGAACAAGTCAAATATTTAAACTTGACTCGATTAGCAAGAGAATTAAAAATGGGTTCATTAAGACTAGTAGTTCCGAAATAAACACGAAAGCCCAAGCGAAATTCTCACTGGTTCGTTTTACAGTTCATGGCGACTTTCAGCTGAATGATTTTGTTCGTCAACCTATCGATTTACTTATATAACGGTAAGTATTGTTGTTAAGTTTCAAATCGATTCAAGACCGAAACTTGTAAGCTGGTTTAGTTCATTCTTGGTTCATGAACTGGCTCCGAGCATTACAAATCCAACAAGTCATTCAAGATTTCAGTGAAAGCGTACGAATCAAGTTGCCTACACAGAGTTAAGTTCCATGAACTACATTTAGTAGTTCATGAATCATTTGTCACGGAACGGAACTGCAGATAATGAAAAGCTTAAGAGCTTTCGACACATAGCATTTAGATATATTTTTTAATTTTTTTTATTTGTGTTTTAAAGTAATTTTGAACTGGTTGTTGTGAACTGGTTCCGAACCAAATGAACGGCCATATCGACAGCTGGCAAAATGCAATATTTCGACATGCGACAGTTGCAAATCAGTTGACGTTGAATATCAACTTTATTTTTTCTGCAAACACTTTAGTTTGATAGAGTTAAGGAGGCGGTGGAGGGGGTGGGGAAAGTAAGAGAAGAGGTTGAGAGGGGGAGGGGGAAGGGGATTGCTGCTGCCGTGTGCGGCGACATGCATGCCAAGCGGGCAGAAAGGTACAACACACTAACCCACATACAGATACATTTAAATTTCCAGATTTACAATTCACGTGGCCGGCCAATGAATGTGTGTGTGTGTGTGTTGTGTCTGAGTGTGTGTGAGTGTGAGTATAAAAATATGCACATGCAATCGCTGGCAGTTGGTAAATGGGCAAATGCATATTTATGCGAAACACACACACGTATGGACATTCTCATATACACACACACACACACACACGTACACGTACACGTACATTTGCTACTTTGCAGTGTCAACAGTGGCTGCCGCCAATAGTCCGCTTGCACCGCCCACCGCCCACCGCCCACATTCCAAAACGTGGCCTGAATCTTGGTCTCTATTCCAACTAGAGATGAGCGCGTGCCTTCCTCCAAAGGGGGCACGAATAGCAGTTTGTCTCTCAAGTGTAAAAAGAACCAGTCACTAGTTTTGTGATGAACTAGTTCCAATTATAACACGAATGAATGACGATGATTGGGAGTTGGAAACTGCCTTATTGCCATTTTTAATGGAATACAACTTTTTTATTGCCCTATCAGTTGACCCACAAAAATCTGCAGCCATCAAAAGTTTTAGTGGCAAAAACGAACTTTGATTGAATACAATTTCAAACAATTTCGATAGTTGGCTATTGACATAGCGATAGTTTGCTCGTGTCACGAGCTGTAGACTAATTGAGCACGCGAGCATCTCTAATTGTCACGCTTTGCATTCGAGTATGTTTGTTATTATCGTGGCACTCACCCACTTAAACCTGTAGGTGTGTCTCTTTCTCACTCTCCCCCTCTCTCTTTCTCGCTCTCTCACTCTCTCGCCCTCACTCTGTGTGTATGTGTTTGATTTTGCCATTATGTCAACGTCAATACATTTTACTGTATCAACTGCCACTTGCCACACAGAGTGGACAAGTGGACGGCTTTCGCAGTTAGAGGCGGGTGGAGGCGTTAAGGGGGCGTGGCTGAACTTTACTACACTATACAACACTTAATGGCATTCAAAGCCGATGGCTGGCAAAGTTTTGCAATTTGTTTGGGTCATTTGACAGACGCGATTTCTTTTTAAGGCGGCAGGTGGCAACCATATTGATCCACCTGAGAGGGGGAGGGGGTGGCGAAGGGGTAGATAGCTGTACCGATGTGCTCTACATACATATACCTATGTATGTGTCTATGTATATGGCAATGGGCTTGGCCATAAGTTGAGGGTTAAGTGCCGATAGAGACAGATGAGATTTAGAGCCGAATGCTTAGTATTACCAGCCTAGAGGGAGACGTCTATAGGGTATATATAGCTGGTAACAGGCGAGTCTCAATAGCAATATATATTGCCATAGATTTATAACTGTCTCGTTCTTTTGTAGACTTTTATATATCAAGAGACTTTTCTTTGATTCTTTATTTTAATTGCTTGCAGATATCTGGGAATACTCTGGATTGTAGTACTATGGCTATAGCACATATAAGAACTGTTAACAAGTCTTAAATGTTCTATTTCTGACCTTAATTAAAAATTAAAAAAATCAGTAACTCTCTCTTGATAATATACAAAGTTATTATCCAAATTCTTTATCACTCCTTACTTTAACTGGCTATAAGGATTATCCTAATGTTTACTTTTTACATGTAGTTTTAAAGTTAAAAAGTTAATATTTTGAAATCGAATTTTTTGTCAGCCGTTTCTGTTTTTTCAACTTTCCAATTTTAGTTATATTTATAGTATAGATCATAAAAAAGATTTTCTATGGCAAAATTTTATGCAATCTTTTCTTTGGTACTTCTATAGCAAATCGATCATCAGTTCGAACTTAACTATTATTTATTTAATCTGGTATTCCATATTCCATAAACATCCAAAAAAATTATCAGATGTTTAAATTTATATTTAAATATCTTAAGAATAAATCAAATTAAACTAAAATCAAACCTTCAAAAGTTGCCTTGAATAAGAAAAAAAGTGTTTTTTTTTTGTCCCATTCTATATAAAGAACAATGTTGACATTGCATTGTTGTTCTTGTTGTTGTTGCACATTCGTGTCCAGCGACGCGAACACGAATCGAATGCTGTATAAATGTCAAATAAAAGCCTGGGTCAAAGGTCAAGCCTGCAGCCGCCGTAATTAATGCGAATTACATTTGCCCAACGAAATTTTAATTATAATAAATTTATCATTAATTTAACAACAGGTTAGTGTGTTAGGCTTTGTTAGCCAGGTTTATGACAGCACTCTGAAGGCTGGGGGGTAGCTGCAGGGGGTTGAGGTTTTGGGGTTGGGGCTCGATGTTTGACTGCAGCATGTGAAAGCTCAGTTGAAATGTCAGCTCTGCGCTGTGTCGCATGATTGATGACCTGCTCAAAGGAGCGCTCCAACACCTCAACCCCCTACCCCTGCCCCCACCCCCACGCAGTGGGGCAGTTGGGAGGGGGGTGTTGATTGATTTGGCTTTGGTTTTGGATTTTGTTTGCGTATTGGATTTTGTAAGTGATAGCCCTGTCGTTGTCGCCTAACAAAACTAGTCCATTAACTAAATACCACACTCACACACACACACACACTTATACACACCCTCACACACACTCACACACACATACACAGACACACTCAAAAGCAGCTACATTTATGTTGCATTAAAGTAGAAGAAACTTTCGTTTTTGCCTGGACATTTGTTTCTGCTTTGCCTACTGTCCAGCCGCCCCTTCCTCCAGCGAACTACAACCACTCCCCCCTCTGCAGCCCAATGTCACCCCCCTTTGTGGGGGTAGGAGGTGGCAGCTGTTGCTGCCCGTTGAAGGCATTTTCTGTCATTATTTTCTGTGGTTTTGCATTTTCCATCTTGTTGCCATTTGCCTTTTGTTTCGCGCTTGCCACACACACACACACACACACACACACATACACAGACATATACACAAACACACACAAATACACACACTCATACACACGCACACACTCTCACACAGAGACAAAAGATGGTTTTAATGACATTAGCGAGCATTCGCCGCTTGTTGCCTTCTCTTTCTTGCCTCGCAATTATCCTTTATGCCATACACACATACACACCCACACACATACACGCACACATTTGTCATACACACACACACACACACACACACACACACACACGCATACACTTACACTTGGCACACATAAGTGGGCTGTGACAATGGCTCCCGTTTGTGCCCAGTCCCCAGTCTTTGGCTTTGTCTGCACGGCTGGCGATTAGGCCACAGATTGCCAGCTGGGCATGTCATTTAGCTGCGCTTTATGCACCCACCCCAAGCCCCCCGCCCCCTGCCTCTGTCACTGCCCCTGCCCCTGCCCCTGCCTACCTTCGACCCCTTTAGCTGTGATCCACCTCGCCTTGGCACAGTCGAGTGCATAAATTTTATTGTCCGAAAAGTATAAAAAAAAGAGACAAGACCCCTTTTAGCAATGCGATTTAATTACATTACAGTGGCCGGGCAGGTGAGGAGGGGGCGTGGCAGGCCACATAATGGAGCTGGAAGAATGACAGTGGAAGGGAGGCGGGGGGTTGCTTGGTTGTGGGTACAAGGTAATGTGCACCACAATTCCTTGGGGCATGCTTCAAACGAATTGCAACTGCCTCGCAACAAGCAAACCCGCCCCATTGCCCACTGCCACGCCCACTGCGCTAATCCACACACACACACACACACACACTTGACAGGACAAACTATGCTGCCTCTTGGCTCCTCTTCATTTTTTTCGCGCTCACCTAATGGCATTTATAATAAACTTCACACATGCTTTCTTCCCACCTCTCTCTCTCTCTCTCCCACTCTCTCTCTCTCCCACTCCCTCTTTCGATGTGTGTGTGAAACTTGGCATTGTTATTAAATTTGCATAATTAAGTGCAAAGCAGTCCGGAGATGCGTTGCGCTGCTTCTTCTTCTTTCTTTTTTTTGTTTCGAACTCTTGTTTTATAATTAGAAATTTTCACTCGAGCAGTAGGCGGGGGAAATGGAAAGTGTGGAAAGTGGGCGAAGGGGCGGGTGTTAGGGATAACTTTTTTGCTGCATAATTGATAAATGTCTTCTATGCCAACACACACAACATAAACAATTCAACAAACCCAAAACGAGTCCACTCAGCTAAAAGATACACTGTAAATAAAACAAATATTCGTGAATATTCAATGAGCATTCTTTCAGATATTTTTGAAACCTATGGGAAAAAAGGGAGACTGTATAAAATATTAATGTATACAAAATTAAAAAAATAAAAGCGAGTCTGGGTTCAAGCCCAAGCAGTGAAAAGGAAAATACAATTTTTACTTTCATTTAAATGAATTACAAATTCTGTTAATTTTAATAGTAGAATTTAAGTCAATGCCAAGATTGAAACAGTTAATTTATGAACAAGTGATTCAAGAAATTTGAACCGGAGTTGGAAAATTTATTTAATAGAGAAATAGTTTAATGTGAAAAAGTTTAGTACATACATATTCTTTATGTATATAACTATTTAAAATAAAGATGGACACGATTCAATCTAACTTAAAGCATTAGAAAAGTGACAGAGAGGAGACGAAAATAAGAGAGATTGAGAGAGAGAGAGAGAGAGAGAGAGAGAGAGAGAGAGAGAGAGAGAGAGAGAGACAGAGAGAAAGAGTGAAGGGGAGACAGAAAGAGCATGGCAACAGAGACACAAATATTTCAATAGGAATTCAACTTAAGTAATGAACTAGTTCGTATTTCCTGAACTTTAATTTTCGAGCTCGATGCCGAAACTCTGATTCGCATTTCTAAGTTTATGCAGCATGTGTATTTATTACAGGAGCGCAAACGAGATATCTCACACATTTTTGTATTAGTCATACATTTTTTCGCTCTGTGTATTTGTGTGGAGCACACAGGCAAAAACATGTCCTTAGCTGAAAATCAATTTTAATTTTTGAACCGCTTGGCCACAAAATTTTCACACTTGGGCAAGTTATTTCGTTGGACTCGTTTTTTCAGCCTACTTTGTGGCAAATTCTTGGACTTGGCTTGATTGTTATTGTTGCTGTTCTTGTTGTTGTTGTTGTTGTTGGTGTTGCTGTCGCAATTGCCATTTCGAATTGAAGGTCAATTGTGTTTTCGTGCAGCAACAGCCACGCCCACTCATCATCCGGCGCTAAGTGGGCGCTGTAGGCATGGCTAAAGGTGAGGGGGAGTAGGGGCTAGGGGTTGGGTGTTGGGTGTTGGGGGAGGCCTCTGCTTTGGCTCTGGCTGGCTCGTCAGGTCACATCAGAGAGTCATCATTTACATTTGGTAACCAGAAACTCAAATTATTGCCATTTCGTTGGAGCTCTCGCTCTCTGTTTCTCTCTCTCTCTCTGTCTCTCTCTCTGTCCGTGTGTGTGGGTGAATGTTTATGTGTAATTGGTCATATACACATACTGGCACACATACAGGCACACACATGCGGCGCCATTGGTTTTCATGCTTCGCAGCATTTGTTAAAGTTTTGTCCTCGTTTCATTTGCCTCATGTCTCATTATCATTCATGTATGTGTGTGTGTGTGTGTGAGTGTGTATGTGTGTGTGCTGGTATTTGACTGTATTGTGGCTCCATATTTTTACCAACCCCCACACTCCATTTCCCCCCTCCTTCGGGCTAGCTCAAAAATAGTTGATTGCGTAAACTTTTTGGCTAAAAGCAGCAACAGCAAAATTCAAGCAGCAACTTTTTCTATGTGCGTATATGTGTGTATGTGTGTGTGTTGGTATTTTGTTGTGTGTGCGCTGAGTTGTTGTTGTTGTTTTTGCATTTTTGGCAAGTTTGGCGCGTTGCGTGCAGCTAGCGTACCAAAAAGTCTGCAATACTTTAACCAAATTAGGCAACACACACACACCCACACACACACATACACACACATACACCCACACACACATACACGCATGCATTGCTGACACGCATGCCCCTGTCTGTGTGTGTGCGTGTACTTCTTTTTTTATATTTGTATTTCTGGTTTGCCTTCATATTTTTTTATACTCTTTGCTTGTGGTTTTTGGCAGCCTCAACAAAGAAAATTCGTCGCTTTTCAACACGCAACGTCACAAACTTATGAATAATATCGTGAATAATATTGTGAATGGCACGTGAATAGCTGTTGAATAGCACATGAGTGCATGCAAGTATACACACACACACACACACAATCATAAAGTGAAAGTGATTCCACGCAATGGAGAACAAATTCTGCCCTACAGGATTTCTATCCCTCATAATTCCAACTTTTTCCACGATAAGTTTTCGATGCCTGTCATAAAGTTAGATATCGATTAGAGCTGTGACTAAGTATAAGCACACTTTGAATTAGTTTATGGCCTTAACTTCTAAGTCTCTTGACTCCAAGAACTTGTTTTTGTTCAGCTCTGAGTCGAAGGTCCTAGCCGACACGTTTTTAATCCTAAGCACCTGGATCGAAGTTCATACACTTTAATACTCAGCTTATCGATTCTTATCCTGACTTCCTAGTCGTCAATCCGTAATCTTTACGAACTTGGTATATGTTGTTAATTTTAGTTAATAATCATGAGTTTCTAGTGGCCAGACTATTGACCTAACCCCATTCGCAGAACTTCCTCCTTGACTTCCTTTTCTCAACTAATCGTATGTGGTTTTCTGCCTTAATAGTTCTACCCTTAACCCACATATCTAATAATACTTCATTAAAGCCCGCATCCAGAGCCGTTCACTTCATTTGCATGCGACTGGGAACTGAAGCAGCTGAATGCGTGTATCTGACAGATGGTGTTGACTATTCATAAGCTATTCAAATGCAATACCGCACGCTGGTTGCAGTTGATTGGTCTTTTGCCTAAGCTTAAGTGAACAGTTATGAGGCGAATTCATGAGCTTCGGTTTGGGTTTTCGGTTTGGTATTTGGCTTTCTTGTGGCCTCCTCGGTAGCCACTGGCCGGCACTTACGCACGACAACCTGATGGACCCCCGAACCCATCGTAGGCCACCCGCTGTCTTTGCCTTCACCGACCCATCCACACCCACACGGGGCTAATGCATTCGCAACACCTGAAGGCAGCGAGGCAAACACACACGTGTCGCACAGGCCGCCATTTGCGGGCGCAAACTAAACAAAACAAAACGAAACAAAATCGGCAGCAACAACTTAATCCAATTTGATCGGCCTCATAAGCTGCTGGAGAAGGTAGAGCCGTAGCCACAGTTCCAGCCACAGTGGTCAGTGTCAATCTACCCATCGGAACCTCTGGAACCTCCGCTCCGTCCCTCTCAGCGGCTGCAGCAGTAGCTCCCGCTGTTAATATTTGATGAGCGTAGGCTTCCAGCTGGCAACCCTCGTCCCTCTTCCATTGTCCGTCGGTTGTCCGGTGTCCAACCTCATAATCATGTTGACCAACTGACTGGGGGCAGGTCTTAAATGGCATTTTATTTAATGCTAAGTGCCCCGACCCCTACCTACAAGCGCCCCGAGCGACTGTCCGCTGCTCGCCGCCGCCTAATTAAAGCGACAACGTATGTCGATATTATCGGGAAATCCTGTTATGATCCATTGCAAGATGACATGCCCATGACTTGATTATAAATACTAATGAATTATATCAGATCTGGTGGTCAGGGCTAAGGCTAGGGTTAGATGAGGTAGAAAAGTGTCAAGGTTAGATGTAGCAAGCAGAGGGTAAGAGCTAGGTGAGAGGTATGTATTCTGGGTGGCAGGTATTGTAGCTGAGGAAAGGCAGAAGGAATTGGTTAGGTTAAAGGGTGCGCTAGGGGTAAAGCTTTCGTTTTAGTAAGCGTTAAAGTTGGAAGAGAAAGAATGAGACGCAGCAAGCAAAAGCTATAAAGTGTCAGGATTTAGGACTTGTTCTTGGGGGTTAGCTAGAAGCAGAGGGTATACAGAAGAGAGTAAAGTGGGGCAACAACAGCGAGTAAAAGTATGACTCGCTATCGCGTGGAATGTTGGGTAGGAATGCTGAAGGCTAAGCCAAGGGTAGGCCCAAAATAAGTGCTCAATGCTCAGCTGGTTAGGCTTAAGTTGACAGCCTATTGCTAAGTCCCTCAGCTGTTCAATTAGACTGGAAACCTGTCCCAAGTCTTGAACCGACTCTTTGCATCCCCGAAGCTATTACTCTGGTCTGGCCCTGACTCAGCTGTCTGGAATGTGTGAGCTTTTATCAAAAGGTCAAAGCAGGAAAATCTCATGACGAACGACTCATTGCGATGGGTGCTTCGGCCCACATGGCGTATGATTTACGGGCAGTAACCAACTCATTAGCCATGTTTCATGGTTTCTTTTCTTGTTTTGTATGATTTGTTTTTTTTTCCTCTATTGGGTTAAGTTAACAGTCAGACGAGCTTGTTCCGACTTTGGCGACGTTTGACCTTCTTGGCCGAGAGTCGAGAACGTTGCGGGTTGTTGGGAGCTCTGGGTACCGCATTCGCGTATTTCCGGGCAACCCAAAAAAAAAAAAAAAATCCCCCGAAGAAGAAGTAAACGCTAAAAACGGGTCAAAGACGCAACCACGTCAAAAGTTAAGTGTCACAAAGCAAAGTGAAGTAAAGCAAAGCAACGCTAAGGTTACAAATGGCACAGCAACAGCAACAACAATAAACAATCAACAACAACCACAACAATAACAACAACAACAACAGCAACAACAACATGCAAATGGCAAAGCCAAAAGGGGCGACCCACCAAAAATCGATAAATGTAATGGCAAAACTTGAAGGCAGCCGCTGCCCAAACCCGTATCCGGTAGAGCACAGACCTCCCAATCCTCCCAGCGCTTGGGCCCGCAGTCGTGTAGTCAACGTTAATTTACACGGCGACAGCGAAAAAGCAACAGCAACAACAATGAAATACAAAAAAATCAATAATTCGCTTGGCTAAGGGCAGTCGAAAGGTTCCACCGGGCAGTCGCCAGTTGCTCTGTCCGACGGACGGTCAGAAGGTCGGACTGTCGCTCCTGCTGGGGGTCAGCGGTTCAGTGGGTTGCTGTCGTGTTGTGTTGTGTCGTAATTGCAATTGTTAACTGCTGCTGCGTTTACATTTGGTAAATGACCCACTGAGCTTCCTCTCCCATACCACCTTTCGAACCGTACCGTACCGTACCGTACCGAACCGAACCGAATCGTTTGTCCCACCTGCCTGCCTGCCCTTTGGCTGCCCACCTGCGGAGACATTCGGTTTCATAGGGCTTGTTGCATTTGCTGATTGCTTGATTGCTTGACCGTGTCCGGATACGGGATCGTCTGCGGACACACTTCAAGAGAGAATGGGGTAGAAGTGGGAGTGGAGGGTTTTCAGAAATGCACGCACTGAAATATTTATAAACAACCAGCGAACAGAGCTGGGAAATTGTTTGGCGAGTCAAAATTACGAACAGGAATGCAGTTGCATGCAGTTGCAGCATAGGGCAGCGTAGGGCAGCGCAATTGCCCCATGTGGCATCTTCGGAGTTAATTAAGTTGAGTAATTTGATAAGCATTCACAGTTAGTGTTCAACAGTCATTCAGGGAGCCCTCAGCTCTCCACTGAGCTCCCATTTAGTTATCATTCAGATCACAAACAATTGTCATTTTGTTGTCGTTCGATTCAGGACTCATTCGCTGTTGACTCAGCGCTTATAAAATGTGCTTTTAATGAATGTTCTGTTCTCATTCACTCATTCAGTTGTTGTTCAGCTGTCATTTAATATACTTCGACGCCTCATCCATCGCTGATTCATGGTCATGCATTTTTGTACCTAATCGCCATTGAGTGCATTATTTTGGACTCATTAGGTTATCATTTCTGAATCAGTCAGTTCTACTTCAACATTCGCTCTATCATCATTTCTCGATCAGCTGGATCTAATTCATTTATTCAGCTTATTTATTTCTATTTTTAACCTTCGTTCAGCCAAAGAAGGAAAAATAGAGTCACAAAACCTATAAAAACTCTGATCTAAAGCACTGATCATCAAATCTGAGAGACTCTCTTATTGATTCATTAGGGTCCTAACTTAATCGCTAGTGGGATTCAATTTGGAACTACAAGGGAACCATTCTCTTCGAATTTCAATCTTATTTACTTTCCCAAACCACTCTTTTAACCATTCCTGATTCACTTTGGAACTACAAATGAACCTTGTTCCAATAGTGCTAATCGAATTCACAGGTTGTTTGCCTGTCTTCAGTGTTCTCATCGAATTCCTAGCTTATTTACTAACCTGATTCACCATGGAATCAGTAATGAATCACTCTATTAACCAGTTCATCGTTTTCGTGGCTTATTATCTTCTGTGATTAACTTTGGAACCGCAAATGAACTAATTTCTTAGCTAGCACAGCGAATTACGAGCTTATTTAGTTGTTTGATTCACAGTGGAACCACCAATGAACCACTCTGTGAACAGGTTTGAACACTTCAATCGTCTTGAATAACCAATTAGTTATTTGCCTACTAATTCACTCTGGAGGCACGCTTAATGAACTAGCGATGAACCGCTGGCCGAACTGGTTCACGCACACTTTAAACACGACCTTTGCGAATGTTGTGGCTTAGTTCTTGCTTTATTTCTCTTTTTGGCTTTGTCAGCTGCAAACAAACATAAAATTGACCTTTTCTAATTGGCCGAAGCCTAATCGTTGGCCACTGGCCATACAAAGCCAACAGCAGCAACAACAACAACAACAACAATAATAACTGACATTTTGCACGGCAGCAAAAATTCCACAAAAAGCGCCGAATTAGCCAAAAATGGGAAAAAAGGGAAAATCTGCGAAGAAAAATAAAGAAATGCGATGGGGAGGAAAAACTTCAAAGCCAGAAAGTCAAACGGGCGGATAACACTTTTGGCCACAATCTTGTTGTTGTTTGTTGTGGCTGATTGTTGTTGTTGTTTTTATTGTTTTTGTTGTTTTTGTTGCTTGCCAGTGGCTGCTGCTGACGAAGATCAAACAGCGCGTGGCCGAGTCGAGATAAACGTGCGAGGCGCACCGCAAAGGCGACAACACAAAATTTCAAACATTGCCAATGAGAAGTGGGCGGAGGGTGTGTATGTGTGTGATTGAGTGTGAGTGTGTGTGTGTGTGTGTGTGTGTGTGAGTGTGAGTGAGTGTGTGTCAGTTTGTGTCACAAGCGTTAAAGCACGGCGCAACGCTTTTCGTTGAGGACATGCGAATTTTGTTTTACTCGGTTTCGGGTTCAGCATGTGAACAACTTTTGGCCTCAATTTCGACTTTAATGAGTTTGCACTGAAAAAAGTAACAACAACACCAACTGAAAGTTGCTTGCGTGTGTGTGCGTGCGTGTGATTGGCTGCAAATTGGAAAACCCATAGCTCAGACAAAAATAAACTGGGCACTCGGTCAACTCTACATTAATGCCAACAAACAAGCCTGAATACAGGGTAGCTGCCTAGAGGCTAGCTGAACAGAGGTTCGTTGAATACAAAGTTTAAATATACAGTAGCTAAATACTGGGTATTATGATTAAGAACTACAAAATAGAGGGTAGGTGAATTAAGGTTAATTGCATATAGTTTAGCTTAAAAGAGGGTAGCTCTATAAGCGATAGCTGAATACGAGGTAGCTAAATACAGGGTAAACAGGGTAAACAGGGTATACAGGGTATACAGGGTATCCGAATGAAGGGTAACTGAAAAGTCGGCAAGTATATTCATACAAGTTACCTAAATACTGGGTAACAAGATACAGTCTAACTTAATAACTGGTCACTGAATACAGAATACATAAATAGAGGTATCTAGAGTATCTAGCTGCATATTCATGAACTTTGCATGTCAAAAACATCAAAATGATTTAACATATGAGAGAGAATGTAAATTTTTATTTACCTGTGTAGAATGTTTGAAACTTATTAAAGACGAAAGCCGTACTTTAGATATAAACAGATTTTGTATGATTTCACAGATAAATTAAGAGCAAGGAGGAATACCTTAACTTTATTAAAGCTTTATAACAAAGAGATCTGTTGGAAACTCAGCAGTTCTTGTGATGCTGATCACGTACATCTATATACAGCTTTTTGATAAAGAAATTTCTTGTAAGCTCTGTTGATCCTCAATATCTTTGTATCTTATACACTCTATATTTTCAAATATTTCGTCTGTTAAGCATTGCTGATAAAAATGGAATACTGTCAACAAGGCTATAAAAAGGATTGAAAGTAAACAGCATTTCGCTTACAATTCCCAAATGGTTCTCGCAACGACCTCAATGAGCTTTACGAGCGCTGCCCGTGCCCCGATCGTATTCCGGACTGAGGCAAGAAACTCATTTGAGGTTTTAAGTGCTGTAAGGGAAAGTTTTAAACGAGCTGCAAAATATTTGGATTGGAAGTTTAAGCGCTTTTGGTCAATCAATGTGGCTAACGGTTGGCTCGGGCCCGATAAGGGCTTGGCCAAGTCGCTGTCTCAGCGGCTGAGTGGCTCGTTAATAAGTTTGTTATTATAATATATTATGGTATTAAAGATATTGTGAAAATGTACGCTTTAGTGCTTAGTTTTGCCGGCGTGGAACGGGCGGCTGTTAATCATGGGCGCCTGCCAGACTTTTGTTTATGGCCCCAACGATTTGTTAACGTGGCTCGAAAAAACGCCTCCTCACAAAAACCAATCGACCCAAACAAACAGCAATTGCGGCCGTTGCAAGTTGGGATTGGGGAACTACCCATGATTGAAAAACCGTCCACACGATACAAACGCTGGAGCGGTCCGAGAAACGGGCGAACGTTGCGTATACGTAATGTGCCTGATATGGAGCCTCGCGATTGGATATGCAAATGTTTCGGGCCACCACGCCCCCTCCTCTTCTTCCGTTCTCACACACTCACCTAAATGCATAAATGAGGGGGTTCCAGCTCACGTTTGTGTATCCTTCATTGAATTAGATGGAAAGGTCTAGAGGAGTAGGCCGACTGGCCCGAACAATATCCAAAAAGAAAACTCAAAATGCGGCACTAAAGTTGCCTTCTGACTGTGGCATGTGCCACACATGTGGCGCACATTGCCTGGTCAAAAGGTTTTGACTTCGGCAACCCCTTTAGTGTTGAGTAACGGCTGCAGGTAACAAGCATATGGAGCAGAAGGTGCGGGTAAGGTGTACTCCAAAAACAATTTCTTAAAAAACCAGCTTCAAATATTCAGGTGAAGTGTTCCACAAAATGCATCAGATATTAAATTAATGAACAAATCAGTCTTATAATGGAGATCTTCTGATCTCAATAAATCCAATAATTTATCACTAACAACTAAATAAAAGATATCTTGTGCTTCGCTTAGAAGTCAAGGCAAGTCAAGGCAAGTCAAGTCATTACTTCCCCATGGAGCTTTTCGATCTTTGGATAACAGCCAAAGATTCTTCTAGATAAAGCAGTTTTAATTCCGACAAAGACTTACAGCTCGATCTATGGGTCAAACCTATAAAGCTTTGTACGCTTTATCTGCATCAATAAGCATTCGCCGCTCAAATCGAACCACTTTCTCGGGTTTTTTCACATTTCCCGCTTCTGGTTTCTCTTACCCAATTTCAGCAACAAAAAAGAAAACCTTTGGCTTTTTGCTTGCAGCGTAATTTACTCGCCCTAATATGCGACACTTCCTTATTTGGCTGTGGCAGTTGTCTACGTCTTTCACATCCTTTTGCTTATCCTTATCCTTATTCTCGCTCAGTAGCATTTTTGCTGTCCTCCATTTTCCTGTGCCAGTGTGCATTTCCTTTACGGCATTTTCATTTAATGCTCTCGAGAAAAAACCGAAAAAAAAAACGTGAGCGAAACTGAAAATAATGTGAGGTAGTCGCATCTTTTTGCCAGTTCTCTTTTGGCTGTTGGCATTAACAAGCTTCGGTCTCTATCTGCTTCTCTATACCTTTCGATTTCTTCACTCTCTCCCTCTGTCTGTCTATCTGTTCTTTCAATTTGTGGGCATTCACTTTGCCCGGCCCGCAAATCCCTTTGAAAAAGGCTTAATGTCTGATTTGCCTGCTTCGGTAATCAGCTTTCGACTAGCCAAAGTCGCTGTCTTTACGAATATATAAAAATTAATATATATACGCTTATAAGACAGACCCCCATCCGACACTGATTTAATGCACCCGCCTGATTGACAGAGTTCGACCTTGAAAATGTTTCACTTAGCCTTAATGAAACGGCCCTCGCATGCTTAAATAGACAAAATTTGATTGAGAGCTGCGGTAAAAACCATTATTTAACATCTGTTAAACATGCCTAACATTTCCTTCTTATGTTAAGTGCCATGTTAAGCAAGGCGTGCGTTAAGTTTATTATCAGAATGTCAACTTGAAATATGTTTAATATGAAGGAATTAACACTCTTCACTGACATTAACATTATGTTCAGCATATGTATGTATGTTAATGTCACATGTCAAAAGCTTAACATTATGTGTACCCCAATTAATGAATGATATAGCTGGATTTTAACTCTCTGTTATTTAAGTTAATTGCTAACATTAAAATTCTATGTTGAAGGCTTGTTAACATTATTTGCTAACATTTCCTCTGTTAAACAGATTTTGTATGCAATTAGATTCCTAACCTAATTCGGTTTACGGTCCAATTAGTGCGTTGCATAACACTTGAGTTAAAATTGAAGCTCAACTTTAATCTGATCTCAGAGTCAATTATCGCATTCCCTCTTTCTCTGTATATGTATTGAACTATTTCTCTTGATTATGTGCTGTCATTAGTCACACACACACTCACACACACTCACACATAGCTGTTGCTTATTTAACTCGCGCAATTATTTCGCAAGCAACAACTTTAATTGCAACAGCAACAATGGGGGGAAAACGGCATCTGGGTTTTGGGTGGTGCGGTGGATCGGATTCGTCTGGGTTGCAGCCAGCCATCCGATTGTTAATTAGCTGCTTGTTGCTGTCACTTTGCTGCTCGTCTTATTGTACGTACTCCTCTTCTTCTTCTCGTTCTACTTCTCCTTCATTGCTGCTGTTGTTGAACACTTAACCCGCGGATCCAGTTAACAATTTACATTCATTTACATGTGTCGACCTTTTATTGACATTCACATCGTAATTGCATTTCATAATTCATTTATAACTGTTTATTTATCTGTTTAATCGATACATTCTTCACCGCATTCCATTCTCTGGCTGCCCTTTATCATATTTTTTTTCGTTTCCGACATTTTCATTGCTTTTATTTCAGTTACTTTTGCTATCGATCATTATTTCTATATCTGCAATGTTTGCATTCAGATCTTAACTATCTCACTTCTCATTTCTAATTGGAATCATATTTGTTACTATTGTTAAATATTTAGTTTTTTTTTACTGTTATATGTATAGCTATAACAAAAGATTATCCCAACAGATTAATTTTATTGGGCTCTTTAAATAAAACTTTTCTTTAACTTCTTCAGTCCATTACTTCAACCTCTTTGCCCATCGCCTTTTTAGGATTATTTTCTTTGCACTATTTAAATTCCTATTTCAGGTCTGTTTTTGTAGTCCTCCTCTTTTATTTTTACAATATTACTTAAATATACTCTTCGACCTTAATCCTATCTATAAACCCTATTTCCTTTGCCTTTGCAATTTCAGTTGCCATTTCTTTTTATTTCTTGGGTTCGTTTCCATCTGTTTATCTTTTTCTTCCTATCTCTGCTTGCAGTCGTGCTTTCTCATTAATTTCCATTCATTAAGGTAATACTCCATTCATTAAGGAATATCCGATTTTACCTTCTGCAGTTCCTATTCATTTCACTTATTTAGAAGCCGTTTTTTGTTCTTATTCCCCATTTCCATTGCCTGTCCTCCATTTCCATTTTCAGGTGGTCAACAGGTGGCAGCCGCCATTTTAATCAACCCTGCGGCGATGTCATCCCGTAGTTGTGTCTGTGTCAGCGTGCGTGTGTGTTTGTGTGTGTGTGTGAGTGTGTGTGCATAGGTGTCTATTTTTAGCTAAGCGGCTGAGTGTGTGCCTTGTCCCTCTGTTCGGGGTGTCGGAGGCTGCGAGCGTTGACAACTTAACGGAAAATCATTTTAAATGCCGCTGGCATTGGATTCACTCTCCCAGCCCCCAATTCCCCAACCCTAAGTCCAAGCCCAACCAAACCGCAGAGCTTTTCCCGCAGCTGACCGCAAATGGAATTCGAGTCTCTGTTTTGCCCGAGATAACGGATAATGCAGCATTAAAACTTTACCTGGGTTTATAAAACGGGAAATTCACATGGAACCGCAGAGCCCAAGCCCCAACCCTCATATGACGCTTCTATAAATCTATAATCCTTCATGAAGTGAAGTGCAAATATCTTTGATTGATGCAAATCCATTTTTTTTTTTCATATTAACGACAAGCAATCGATCGATAAACGATAGCTCAGAAAAGTGAGTAAGTTTACTATCGATTTTCATATTTGTCGTCATTGACTTATAGCTTTGATAATCAATAAACCTAAATCGATATATTTCTAATTTGATATTTGAGGTGTCGATTCAGACATTTCGATACATTCCGTAGGCAACAGCTAACAAAATTTATGTTGGATTTAACACACTTCCAAAATATAAATGTAGTATAGATTTGTTAGTCGATCACAGTGATATCGATAACATCAGCACATTAAGTTAGGACAGCCCACAGTTATGATAGTTATCGAATGCGTCACTCCGATTATTTTAGAAGGCAACAGCTGATAAAATGAACTGTCAACTTTATAATCACACAGCCATGACCATCGATAACTCTTATATCGATACCATCAGCAATTTAGGTAGTAGTAGAAATAGGTATGATAGTTATCGGCTGTGTGCTTGCAATGCATCCAGTAGGCCGCAGCTGATAAAGCTAACTATAGATACTATAGCTGTGATAGTCGATAACTCAGTAATCGATATCGTAAGCACTTGAATTAAAGGTGACTTTTCGCTTCTATCAGAGGGCAACGACTGATAAATTGAACTATGGACATAATAACCACATGACAGGTATGACAATCGATAACTCAGTTATCGACAACATGGCATAGAGTGCTACTTACGCTGCGAGTTGGAGCGCCGTATTATGTTCTCAAGGAATGTGTTCTGCGGCGCAACCAGTCCACGTCGTCCGCCAGGCATTTTGGTGCCTAATCGTTACGCCGCGTCGCCGCCGTGCGATGCCCTTTCACCTTTCACCTTTCACCTTTCACCTGGCACGTCAACAGCTGCGCCTGCGCCTGCGTCGACGTCGGCGTCGGCACCTGGTTCAGCACCTGGGCAGTGAATGGATGGATGTGGCTGCCTGTTTGCCTTTTGCTAGCGTTTGGATTCGATTTTGCACTCTCTGTGTGGCTGTCTTCCGGTCTCGCTCCCTCTCGTTCTCTCACTCGCTTTCTGTGTGGTTCGCCCGCTCGATCGTTGGGCATTCGCTTAGAGCTGCAACGCGGCGACTTCGACGGCGACGGCGACGGCGACTGTGACTGCGACGTTGATGAGCAGCGCTGCATTTTGGCTGCGCTGACCGCCCGCCATTTTGCTTAACGACGCACACACACGTTTACTCACTCTCTCACACGCACACACTCACTCACACTCGCACACGCACACTGTTGACGCGACGCGACGCAACGCGGCGAATTGAAATTTCTTATTGCTGCTGCTGCTGCGGTTCTTCTTCTTGTTTCTCTGTAGTTGTTGCTGCTGTTGCTGTTGTTGTTGTTGTTGTTGCTCGTTGTTGACCACTCGACCACTTCACACAGTCTTATCGGTTGCATATGGCACTGCAAAGAGAGGCAGAAGGAGGCAAACGTATAAAAATTTATAGCATACTTTCGAGCAGCTGGCAAATGAAAATGTTTAGAGATAAGGGAAAGAAGAATGTGGATACGAAAAACGATGGCGAAATAGTTTTTCTTTGCGCTGCTTTTAAGTTAAGTTCGTAATAAAATCCAATAAGCGCTTGAAATTCATGAAAGTTGCTTAAATAATATATAATGTTATCAAAGAAGAGGTTCAAAGTTCACAAAACAAGATAAACTTTAGAAAATTGCGATAAATGAATAAAAAGCGTGAAAATCCCGTTAGACGGTGTTCATTTTCTTGCAGTTCTCATTTATCTCTTGTTCGATTTATTTACTCCCCCACTCGAGTTTATTTTTTAATTCAAATTATGCAATGCGCATCCCATTTCACTACCTTTCCCTCTCTCTCACTCTCTCTCTCTCTCTCACTCACTCACTCTCGTTGCTCTGTCTCACTCCCTCTCAGGAATGCAGTTGCTTCCCCTGCTCTCGTTCGTTTGTTTAATCACATTGATTTTGCGTGTTCATTTATGCAGAAATTGTGCAAATCGGTCGCAAGTTGCGTAATTAATTATGAAAGCAGTTTTCGTTCACGTTGCACTGGGCGTATACGCAATCTGTTTAGTTGCCTGCCGGACTAGTTGAATACCTCCTCCGTCCGGACAAATATTTGCATATGTGGTCAATGTGGCTTTAATTCAACGACTACAGCACTCAGCTATGGTCGCACCACACACATATATAATATATAATATATAATGTATAGTATATACATATATATATATATATATATATATATATATATTGTTTTTTTTTTTGTTTGAAGAGATATCTACGAGCTGCACTCGACGGTTCTAGAATGGACGCTTTGTTATTTTTAGTCTGGCATTCATTTTAATTGGGACATATTGAAGTGGAGTTTGAATCTTTGTGCGTTGCATGCTGCACGCTTCAAGCAGCACTCTGCATGTTGCATGTGGCACATAGGGTGCTTAATGCCAGCAACAGCTTATGTTTATACTTCGTTAACATGCCAGAACAGTAGGCCTTATTTTCCATTGAGCTCTGTTGTTCTTAAATATGCATTTTGCTAATATTTCAGAATTATTTCCAATTCTATTATCTCTCTCCCTCTCTCTCTATCTCTCTCTCTCCCTCTCTCTCTCTCTCTCAGTCGTGTTTTACAAATTAAGCCTTGCTTTCCATCGAAGTCTGTGGCACTTAAATATTCATGACAATATTTACTAATATTTCAAATTTACTTTGTCTCCGGCTCTCCCTCTCTTCCTCTTCTATCTATCTCTTCTTTTATTAACCTAATTTAATGTTAAATATGGTTTTGTTACAGCGTATGCTTAAGCCTCTTTATCAAAGGCTGTTGTACTTAAATATTCACAAAAACTTTACGATTTACAAACATTTGCTCTTTCTTCCTCTTTTTCTCTCCCTCTCTTTCTCACAATTTTAAATAATTTATTTCTATACAATTAAGGAATTGCTTTAATCGCTTGTTGTAAATACAAATTCTCCCTTTTATCATAAAATATTTCATTCTAAATAGTTTTATCTCTTTCTCGCTCGCTCTCTCTCGCTACTATCTCGGTCTCTCACTCTCTCTCTCTCTCTCTTTCTGCCTGTTTCCATTGATATGTGGCATCGCTATCCTCATTAATGCTAATCCAAACCAAACGTTTATGGTTTACACTGTACGGCATTTATGTCTATTAACGAATGTTTCGCCAATTGTGGGCAATTAAATTGATTGAGCAGAAAATACCTTAAAGCCCGTTTTAGATTATACCTGTGCTTCCTCTTCTACTGCCAGCTCTCTTTAACAAGAACAATTATCGAGGGTGGAATAGCTTTCGGTTCATTTGCTTCGATATTCGAATAGTTGTTTGCCTAGAAGAAGAAGACAATGACTTTTCACTGGCCAAAAGCAAGTTAACCAAAATGGTTGGCTTTGGCCTAATTGGTGTTGACCTTTAAACAACGGTTTATCAAGGTGTTGTTCAGAGAGAACCTCTTATTTATCTTCAGATAAAGGCGACACTTGAGAATCTGTCAGAAAGAGTGAATGAGTGAGAGGGGGAGAGAGGGTAGAGAACGGTACACCTGAGACTTGTTAACAAGAAGCAGAACATCTTTCAGTTAATTAAAGCTAAATAAATAGGAACTGGCTGTTTGCACCGAATTTTTGGCTCATTATAAAGTTTTCCACGTGGAAAATGCGAGTCACGCGGCATTTGGCTGCAGCGCCCTCTGTTGTTTGTTATTTTTACTTATGATGTTGTTGCTTGTTGCTGCTGGTATTGTTGTTGTTGTTGTTGTTGTTGTTGTTGAGCTCAGTAATCTTTAATTTCATTAAAATTCAAACAGAAGCAGCGACAGGTCCTTCGCTTTTGTTGCCGTAGTCGAATTTAGTTACTGCCTTATTAGAAGACGAGAAAACGCTCTCAGGCATTCATGAATTTCTGGCTTTAGTGCGTTGGCCAACGCGAATCGCTACCACCTGAAGCTCAGCAGGTGAGCAGCTCAGCAGGTGAGCAACTCGGCAGGTGAGCAGCTCGGCAGGTGAGCTGGTGAGTGGGTGAGCAGATGAGCAGGCGGCACAGCTGGTGGGCACGAGCTGCTGCATTGCAGAATTTAAGCTTGATAAGGCAGCCAGAGCTGACCCAGTTTTAAACTTGGGCCAAGACTTGGCTTATAATGCTCTGATTGCAATTGGCCAAGAAGGGTTTGTAGCGGAGCAGGCGGAGGCAGGCAGAACTTAAAGACTGTGCATAGCTAAAGACCTAAACTTAAGACTACATTAAACAGGCCGATCGGGCTGAATATGTCATATAATATGGTAGTCTAATTGAAAGAGTTATAGAAAATAAAGTGATAGTTACCAGATCGGTACATTTGATTTAAATATATTTATTCTCATTTATAGAAGTATAAGTATAAAACCCTAACTCAACAAGCGTGGCTATACCGACTGATGAAAGCTCTAGAAACCCTATAAAAAGACATCTGTTTGCAGGGTATCTGTCAGTGAGTCCCACTCCAATCAAGTCCAATTGTCATTTAATTAGGGATCAACAGGACTTAAGGCAGTGGGCAAGGACATCGCCAGCTGCTGCTAAATATTGGCTGTGACGTCAGAGCGATTGATTTTTGTGTCAAAAATGGTGGTCAATTTATCAAAAGGGGCGTGGCACATGCATTTCAAATGCGCCCACTGGGTGGCAGGTTGATGCTGCACGAGGCAGGTATACCAGCAGGTGGAGGGGGTAACCACAACTACTTGACTCCGGCTGTGGCCCGGTTAAACATTGACGTCCTTCGACGACCGGCTGCGACGTTGACAGGCAGCACGCGTCAATGTTTCAGATTGAGTTCTGCCTCCCCTTGTCTGCTTCTGTGGCAGCTGCCCCATAAAGGTGCCTGCCACCAGCCCCAGCCCCAGCCCCAGCCCAAGTTCCAGTTCCAGTTCCAGCTCCTGCTGGGGCATACATTTTAATTTGTTACTGCGCTAAGCCAACTGCCCCATTCCGACAACCCCTTTTTATGGCTCACTTAAGGCGGCTCATAAAAATTAAGACGAGTGGCTCAGGCCGAGCGGCCAAGTGCAACAAATGGAGCTACAAATTGCTAAAGAAGTCGAAGACTTGTTAAGAGCGGGTTAATACCCCCCCCTCCCCTTTCCCCAGCTCTCCTTTGCCAATTCAAAATTAAATTCCTGCTCACTCTCAGTCTTTGCTATGCTGTCTCCTGCTTTTTGTGGAATGCGAAAGTCCTAGTTGGTTTTTCACTGCAAAGCTCCTAAGCCGTTGAACTCGATATCTATGGAGAGAGCCGGATTTTTAATGGGCTTTTTAGTAATTCCTGTAGCTCGAGCTGTCAAAGTGCAAACCGTTCTAATCGAATAAAGTTCTTGAGATAGCTGAAGTGGTTGCAAAAAAAAAGTGATGAACATTTTCCTTACCAGCATTTCAAGTATCTGAAATTAAAAGACTCTTAAGGGGTGAAGAAAAATTCACAAACATTTGAATCTGATAGTGAATCTGATTGTGAACAGGCTAGCCTCCACCCACCGCTCAGTTATCCTTGAAAAGTCTTCGCTTGCTTGGACTTCGGATGAAAAGCTGATGTGTAAGGAGAATAATTTCCAGCTGTATTTCATCAGGTAGGTTAAAACCTTTTCTTACTCAAAATTTACCCTTATTCACATCTCGTTCTCTTTCCTAGCTTGAAATAGATTATAGATTATGACTAGCAAGAAGATAGTTCTAGGCATTTTCCTAAATAAGACGAAAGATCTAAACACGTACCGAGGTAGAAGACCAAGAGGAAACCTTGCTGCTTGTTGTGCGGTCTGGCAAAAGATTCCCTTAAATCCGTATCCAGACATCGTTATAATGAATTATCTGACGAAATCAAAGATTCTATAGCTGTCAACGATCAGTTAGTCGAGTTTGAACCGTGGGAGATTGCGCCAAGTCGAATTTTACAGTCAAAGCTTCGGTTAGACTTTGCTCTCATTTCGCAGCATGCACACATTTAATTTCCGTTGGGCTTTAAATATTAATAGAGCATTCGCATTATTTATGAGAGTTTGTCATCAAGTAAATGAAGCAGCCAACAGGCAGCGAACAGGCAGCGAACAGCGAGCAGCCACGCCACCCAACGAGTGGCTCAGGTCTGCACCATTAAACCCACCTAGTTGCCCCACCCTTCCGCCTGCATTGAGCAACCTATCCGACCGACTACTCATCTTCCATCTCCACTCCATCTTCGTGTGTCTCACCTTTGGCCACTTCTGACGTTCGAAGCTATTTAAAAATTTATGAACTTTTAGGCCGTTTCGCTCTGTTGCTTGGCTAGGAGCTACCATCGCAAAGAGCTTGCCCCAAGTTTTAAGTTGTCTATTGAAGTAATTCTGGGTATGCAAAGAGCTTTTTTCTTTCGGCTGGTCATAAAACCCAAAGTGAATACGATGCCAAGGCTGTTGAACAGGTTCTTGTTCTTATTACAGCTTTTATTTGTTGTGCATAGCATCGGGAGTTAAGTTTCCGACATTAAAGTAAAGTTGTTTTTGTTGCCCAAAACTGATTTCTATTGCAGCTGCGATACAACAGATACTCCTCAATTCTGAAAATGGGGCAAAGCCAAAGCGATGCCTTGTTACTTAAAGTAGGTTGGAATTTTCTTGCTTCTGTGCTGGACTTGGACTTTGCTTTAGAATTTCTCACTTAAGTCTTAAGTTGTCTATGGGCGTAATGCCAGCTGCGTATATAAAGGGTATCATCTTAAATCCAATGAGAGCAGAGAATGCGATGCCAAGGCTGTCGAACAGATATTTTTTCCTTTTTATGACTTTTCATTTGTAGTGAGCCTCGGGAGATAAAATTCTGACATTTAGTGAAATGGTTTTTGTTACTGAAACTGATTTTTATTATAGCCTAGCTACTCACGTAGCAGTTTATATTTTTGCAGCTGTGTTCAAAAGAATTCCACAAGCCCTTGAGCTCCACTTGCCTGGACGTCGGTTTAGCATATTTATTTATATTTATATTTATATTTATATTTATTTATTCCTTTTTGCTTTTGCCTGCTTTGTGGCGTTGGAATTAAGGCTTTACCCTGACTTATCACAGCCTTACCTGCACTTGACTAATTACTTGATTATCCCAAGCTATCAACTCGTCCCATGCGCTTAGACCTCTAGACTTGGGCTCGGGTCATAACTGGGTTAAGGCAGTCCGACCCTCACTTTCCGGCTCAGGTTCTCGTCCTCTCCATGTATGTGTGTGCCCCACAATGCTGTTGCATGTGCAACCAAATGCAACAATAACACTGGCATAAACCTGCCTCACACTCCTGCACACTCGCCCGTTGGCTTTGGGTCTCCCACTTGGGCGCCTCTCTCCGCGATTCTCTGCTTCTATTTTACAGCATTTTTGCGCTAACCAGGCAACAATTGTTATTGTTGTTGTTGTTGTTATTGTTGTTGTTGTGGCATAGCTCGCAGCATCGTGCTACATAATATGTTTTGCTTATTTGTTTTGGCTTTGCCCCTTTGACCCTTACGGCTTGCTTCGCCCCGTTCGCTCTCGGCATCTGCCACATACACAATTGTTGCAACAATTACACAAAACACAACTCACAAAACAAAGAGCTAACAAAGACAAAGCATTTGTGTGTGCGTGGGTGTGTGTGGGCGTGTGTGGGCGTGGCCACGCCCATCTCGAGCTCCGTTGGCATAACTAACAGCATGAATGCTTGACTAGGGAAAACAATTGGAGCCGGAGGATTCGATAGCTAACGAGAGCAGTTGATGGCAAAATACGGACATGTGCTTCGAATTTATATCGATATGGCTTAATATATCTCGGAGAGATAGAACAAGAGCAAGAAGCTTCTGCAGTAAAGGAATTGCAAATTGAATGCGACAAAGCTGTGAGATACCCTTTTGTAAACACAAGTATCGCGCTTTACATTCACTAATGAGCAAAGAGTATGCAATAACTAAAAGAATAACAAGTCGCAGGCCCGCATTTCGTCTATTTCTGTCCCGTTAGGTAAGACAATAAATAACGGAGTGAAAGCAAATTAATGAAGGTATGAAATGTGGAATAGACGGGTCTAAAGAATCTGGGTACGGTGTTGCCTTGACTTAATGCGGGCCTTATGTTGAAAACTTGACTAAGGTGAGTCTTACTTATATATAGACCTAAATATAGGTCTTCGGAAATATACTGAGCCATTCGCAACCTTAAAGTTAGATGGATATAAATTCTGTACATACATCAAGAGAATCTTTAACTTTAATATAGTTGCTGTCTCTAGCCTAGGGTGAAGAAAAAACAATATGATTTCGATCGATATTAAAGAAATCGGTTGAGTGAGCTAAAAAAAAGGCTAACTTCTATGTCGTATGATAAACATAAATGAATATTTAATAATTTGAGGTCTTTTGGCTTTTAGACTACTGTTTTTTCTAACTGTAGCCAACAGTTGCACAAAGCGATTCGAACCAGCACCGAACTACCCTGAATTATTGTTCTGAATGCCGTCTGTGAGGAATTGGTTAGAGTTTTTCAAAGGAAGTCAGGACCTTTATCAGTTAGTTAGTTGCTCAACACCGTGTAGCTAAAGCAAATGTTGGCTACAGTTGTTGTTTATGGACCTGGCCTTAAGCGCTTCTGTTGTGGGTCCAAGTCCAATGGTCGCCCTGGGCCTCAGCACAGCTAATTGATTGACATTTCCTGTCGCTTTCACGAGCGAGGCAGAAGCCTTCTCTCTTCCCCCTTTTCTATCCATCAACTTATATATACACATATATTTATATATATAGATTTATACATGTATATATACATATACATATATTATAAATATATATATGCATATGCTTAACCTTGATTGTGGCAAAACGTTGAGGCGTTGAGGACTGGGGTCAGGATTGGGTTGTTCAATCGACCCTCTTTCTCTGCCAGCAAGTTGGTCGGTTCAACTGCCTTGGGCTTTCAACTAAGTAGGCCAAGCATTTGATTAACCAGCCACGATGAACGGCGCATAAGTAAAGCCTATGCCGAGTCGAAGTGGAATATACTCTAGACATGTTGCGAATATATTTAGCTTAACTTAACTCTACAAGGGAAAACACAAAAGTTGTATTAGAAAACTTGCAGGAGGAACTTCCGAAGCAATAAATATGAATGGTTATCTGAATAAAGTCTCGGTCTCTGTTTAACTGAGAGAGTGACTGAGAGAGTGAATAAGGTCTGTGTGGGTGTCTGCAATCTCTATTTAAGTAAGTCGAGAGTTTTTAATTAAAAAACCAGAGGAAGAAAGAGCCTTGAATGCAGCTGAAGGAAAACCTTATTTTAAGAATAAGAAAAACATTTCTAAGCGAAACCTCTTTAATGTAAAATAAAATTCAAATAAGAGCAATAAAGGTAAGTTATGAAACCTGTTGGAAAGGAAGAACTGATTAGATGTAGGAAGTTGATTCATGTCAAAAGGAAACGAAGGTTAAATTCAAGCGATCAAGAAAACTTCCTAATAAACGAAATACTGAATAGAGCAAGCCTCTAGGCACAAGGTTTAAAAAGCGTTAAGAGAAATCTCTAGGGACACAAACGTTGAAATAAGGGGTTCTGCTCTGGGTAAACCCAACTCAATGCGAAATTTAAGGGAATGGAGGAAAGTTAAAGACTCTCGAAATGCGAAATTTGTTTAGTATAAAAGGAAAGTGTAAGATACAATCACATTTAGCTCTGTTTAATATGCACAAGTCGAAGTTCGAATGGCATTAATATTTATCGAACTATTCATTGACCACACGTCGAAGTTAGTTTGGAACTTGACTCACTGTCTATGTGGGTCTCATTTAATTTGCGAACCGATTCATTTGCCGGCCTATTAAACGATTTGGGATAGTTTGGGGCAACAGCCTTTTGTGTCACATTCGGACACGCACAATGGAATCAATCACATGCTCATTCGATTCAACTACAGTTCTATAAACGACTCATAAATCAATCAACTTTACAGTGGGGTTGATTCTCTCTTTTCTAGCTTGCAGTTAAGTGAAGTGGAACTGACCAGCGGGTCGGCCGAAACGTTTGCGGGGTTTGAACTTGCGTTTTAGGAACGTGATTTGATTTGATTTAGCTTGCTTTGATACGATTTGATTCTTGCGGCGGCTTATCAGCTTTTGGGTGTTGCCCGCACGCTTCGTTGCACCGTTGCAGCAAATGCTTGCCCCTCCCCCTACGTCACCCATCGCTTACCATTACCCCTTTTCATATCGATTTGCTTCTGACCCAGGGAACAGCGTCTACCTATCCAATTAGAACTGTGCCCAAAACGTGCAGAGCAATAAAACACACACATACACACACACACACACACACACACACATGTAAACGTGGGCCAAGTCTTTGCACCTTGTAAGCAAGCTACCCCTCCCCCTAGCCCTTCCACAGCACGACTGCAGAGCAGGCAAGGTCAGTGCGGCGCACGTAAGTATGCAACACATAATTTTCTCTTGAGTTCTTTTTCTTTTTTCATTGCTGCAGCGCGAAATTGCAAAACGTCATTTCGTTTCAGTGTCTAACACGATGTCTCCCTCCAATCTCCAGCTCTCTCGGACTCCTTCGACCACCCCCTAGCCCCCACACCCCCGCGCACCCCACACTCCTCACCCGTGGCCCATGGGCAAGTTGGCGTTTCTTTGCATGCAACTTCTTTGCATTGGCCTCAGCGACAAAATTCATATCCTTGTGCTGCTTCCATTTGCTGCCGCGTGCCACGCCCACATTCGACGCCCCAGTTTTGAGGCGAGGCAAGCTAAAAATAGCAACCCGCACAGCAGCCAAGGGTTGGCGGCCTCCTCGAAGGCGGTGGGCGTGGCAGTCAAGAGGGGTTTGGCAGTCATTGTGGAGGGCTCTGTCTTTGAAGTTGCGAACGCGTCAGTTAGACGACCGAAAACCTAATCCCAAATCGAAAATCGAAAGTGTGCCAAGCAGCGACTAGAAGAAGAAAAAGTCTCAGAAGAAGAAGAAGCACAAGCAGCAGCAGCAGCAGCAGCAGCAAAGCAAATGGCAACACAATAGAAAATTGTGTCATAAAAACTTTTTCGATTGCGCGAAGCGACGCGTCGCGACAACAAAATAAAAGCAAAAGGACAATGTACAAAATAAAGAAGAAGAAGAAGAAGAGAGACTAGAGCTATCTGCCAGTGGGGCAGATCTAAGATACCCTCTAGCAGACTTTAAGGCAGCGAAACGAAATGGAAAACAGTTGCCAACAATTTTAATCAAATTTAAATTTTTTTTGCTAGCATTGAAAGAGTTGGCATATTATTATTATTATTATTTTTGTTATTATTATTATTATTATTATTATTATTATTATTATTATTATTATTATTATTATTATTTTTTTGTTGTTATTGTTATTGTCAGTGTCATTTTCATAATCATATTCATTATTTATTAGTTATTTATATAATTACTTATTATCATTATTTATTTATTTATATGTATTTATATTATTACTTATTATCATTATCATTATCATTATCATTATCATTATCATTATCATTATCATTATCATTATCATTATCATTCATATTCGTTATCATTATCGTTATCATTCCTTATACAGTATTACATAACTTTTCAAAGAGCTCTAATCATTCGAGCCGTTGACTAAGACTACGTCGATTCTCGGTGCTCCAATTACATAACTGTCAACAACTGTCAAAGACAAATTATCTGTTGACATCTTTGAAATGAGCATGTTTGTCATGTTTAAATGTGTGATATAGAGATTCGATTTATAGAAGAATTCTCTTAATTTATTATTAAGGAAGTTTTCTAAAAAAAGTATAAAATTTGTTTGAGTTAACAAGAGTAACAAGAAATTTATTGACATTAAAAATTGCTTTAGGACAAGTTAAAAACAGACAAACGGATGTGCTATCATTTATATATATATATATATATATATATATATATATATTGGATTCTATGTGGACCACTTGAATGCGTTACACATTTCTTGAAATAATTAAAAAAGCCCTTTTGAATGGGTAAACGAAGAAGAAGAGGCAGCAGCTCTCATGGAAAACTTGGAAAAACTTCAGCACTTTGTCTTGTGGCTGAAGTGAAGGCGGAGGGCGTGGCAAAGAGGCGTTGGCGGATGCTGAGAGGAAAGGAAGCGAAAGACTTCGACTTCTACATCGACATAGACATCGACATCGAGTTCAACTGCGACGGGGACTGCGACTGCGACTGCGACGGCGACTGCGACGGCGACGGCGACTGCGAGCGGGCAATTTGTGCTTTGTTTCAGTCGGGCTGCCACATTTACTTGTCATGTGGCTAAAAGCAAAGGCTCACGCCAAAAAATATTGACATAGTAAGCAAGCACACACATACATACACACCCAGATACACTGATACACACAATATATGTATATATACATATATATGTATGTGTACACACAGACACATGTGAGTAGGGCAAACAATGGGCCAAAGCAAGGCAAATACGAGGCACGACAAATCGCAGCCAACAACAAAGCACTGCGACAACAATAACAACAATAACAACAACAGCAATGGGTCTGTAGGTCTGTAATAGTTTTACAGCGCCAGGCGAAAAGTATGCTGCGACTTTTGGGCACACGACTGGCTGGCGTCTACAGTTGGACAGCCACTGGGCCCGGCTGCCAAGTGCTTTAATTTTTAATTATACGCCGCGACTCGCCGCCGACTCCGTTAAAAGCTTGGCATGCCTACACACAGCCACCCCCCCCACCTCCTTTCACTCACTGTCTCTCTCCCGCTCTCTCCATCAGTTTTGGTCTTCTCCCTCCGCTTTGCCGGCAGCAGGCAAAGTCATAAATTAATGCGTGGCGTGTTGTTGGCTATTAAAAGCAATGAGCAAGCGAGCGCATGTGAGCGAACAAGCTGCTTAGGCAGCAGCTCACACACACACACACACACACACACACACCCACTCATTCTCACACACATACACATACACACACTCAAATACACGCACACACTGTACGCATTTACATAAAGAAAAAATAAAGCAAAAGAGCAAAAAGCGAAGACCCGAATAAAAATTTACATATTGCGCACGTGCTTGACCGAGCGCCGCTGAAAAGTATGCTACAAAAATAGGCGACATGACGGCGACAGCTACGCACTGTGGGCCAAATACGCACTCAAAGGGTCACAAAAATAGTGTGTGAAAATAGAACTGTAATTGACTTTAATGGCCTTCAGCTAGCAGTTAATTAGCCTAGAATGCAAGCCCCGATTTAATTAGCTTGATGACTCTCCATCAACTTATTTAATGGCCTTTGGCTAAAACGGAATTAAATCAATAACACACTCAATCACCAAATCTAACTGAATCAATTTTTAATTAATTTCATATGTCATTCAAGTGACAAATGGGTTAACAGCAGTTAACTTAACAGCTGTTAATAAATAATGTAAAGCTTCTTTGTTTAACGTATATTGCCACAAAGCACTCACAAATTAGTTGCAAATTGGCTGTTGATCAAAGTGCACTTTAATATACAGTGTCTCTCTAACTGTGAAGTAATACTCTGACTCTTAAGCTTGTCATATTTAATCATATAGTTATCATTTAATGCAAAGCTGTGACTATTTTATACTGACTAAGTAGAACAAATTGCAAGGCTGATTTAAACTGTTTCTATCAAACTGTTATAGTAAAACATTTAATAATACACTAAAACATTGCCTTAAGAACCTTTTTGTAACTCTAAATCTGTTATTTTTGTGTCTCTTAAACTGTTCCGATGAGAAAGCATTTGAAAGTGCATTAAATTTATATTTTAACATATTTAACATAACATTTTAATACAATACAAGCTGTAATAGTTTACAGCCTCAATGTTAACAGTTACTGTTATCTTAACATATGTTAAGCAGAGAGAAAGAAATCTTTAGATTGAGAAAGGCAACTTTCTAAAGTTTTTTTTTCATAATTTGTAAAGTTTTTGTAACAAAAGTTTTGGGTTGCAGATGTGGGCCGCAAACTTTGTCAATTTGGCCCATAGTGCGGCGCCGCAGCGGCCCAGCACAGCGCTGCTCAAACTATCGCCGCAGGGTTTGACAGGCGCTGTCGATCTATACACATGTGTTCCAGCCGCTGGGGAGCTATAAAACTCAGCCATTGGCTACGAGTAGGAGTAGGAGTCGGAGGTAGGGGGCGGTGGGTGGTGGGTGGAGGTTGGTAGGAGATGTAGGTGTGTGCTATGGGCGTGGCAGTATAGACTGTTTAATAAACTTGTTTTGATACGGCAGCAGCATCGACAATATCTTCGGGCCAAGCACTTGACACAAGGTCAACGAGGACAAGGACAGGACACGCCAAAAAAACGGCGGAGGTCAGCAGGTGGTCAGCCACAATGTACACACACACAAACACACACACAGACCCTTGTTGTTGCATGCAAGTGCAGCAAAAAAAAAAAAACAAAACGAAAAATGTGGCAGTTGAAGGAGGCGCCGCGCAGTTAAGCCTGGAAGCAGGAAGCAGGAAGCGGCCGGTTTGCATTTGAGCCCTGCGGAAACGGAAGCCAGATGGACTTTCAATATGGCCAACACGGTTATGGCCAAGCGGACTGGCAGCCTGTCTTGTTTTGCAAGCACGTGACACGTGACAATTGTGTAAAGCACAAAAATATGAATGTTTCTCCTCCATTTCCCCCCTCGCCTCTATCGATGGCCATAAATTCCAAATATTTGTGCTACCAATTTTGTTGGCCATGGAACAGAAAAGCAGATGAGGTCAACCTTCTGCCTACATTCAAACATTCAAACATTCAAACATCCAATTGTTCCATTCGGCAAGCGAATGCAAAAGAATTTCCTCTCGAGTTCGCATTCAAATATTTGCAGCATACTTTATGGCTTTTACATCTTGGCTCGATTCCCAATTTACGATTCGCCAGCAAATCTCCAAAAAGCTTTGAATTCTTTTTATCATTTCAATTTTTTCATGATTTAAGTTTTTCATTCTCTCTCTCTCTCTCTCTTCTTGAGCACATTTAAAAGAAAGTCTGTCAAATTTTAATTGTTGGATAAAAGATTTTTCAGAACGTCTTTCACATTCCACTTACACGTGTCAATTAAGTCCACTTAAATCTGAAATTGTGTTGAAATATTTTCGACATTTTATCAGCAGAAATATTCCGAAGAGGATTTCATTGAATTAGCTATAATCGAATAAGTTTCTAATTGAATATGCAGCAAGAAAGTGAAGTCTGAGCAGCGCCATTCAGACTTTGCTTGTAATTCGCAAAGTGTTTAAGCGCTTGGGCCATTAAATCGTTCTGAAATCCATTGCCCAAACTTAATTTTCAACTGTTTCTGCTTTGATATTTTATACTGAATCATGCATTGAAATTAACTCTCGCTCTTTTCTCACTGTGTCTCTCTCTCTTTCACTCGCTCTCGCTCTCCCTCTCGCTTTGACTTTAAGATATTGTGACAGGAAGCAACTCAATTTGGGCGTGCGTAGATTTCCCGCAGTCATCATAGATGAATGGACAAACGGATTCCATGGATTACATTGCCACCTCCAAATGCTGGCCAAGCAGCTGCTGTCCCTACAAACCAACACCACCCCCACCCCTTTACACCGCCCCCTCCCCGATAGCCCCTATTTGAGAACTGATTGATTGGCTTTAGGTTTTGGCTTTTGATGGACGCGGACGCGTGGACGAGGCCTCCGTACGGGCTTTTGCCTTCGGTTATGCAATAAATATACAAGTTCGATTCCGCAAAAGAGGCGGCAGGGGGAGTGGCACGAGTGGAGAAGGAGAAGTGGACAAGTACTAGTTAGTCTTTAGGTCTAGGCGAATCACTCAAGCAATAAGCGTGGGCCACACTTCATTAGGCACAACAACTGTCGCACTCACGCACGCATACACGTACATACACACACACACACACACACACACTTACATATACACATACACAGACACACACACAAACACACACACGTACGCACACGCAGCAATCGCATTTACGAATTGTCATATTAAATATGCAAAAAGAAATGAGAACAATTTATGAAATGGATCCGATGTGCAGATACCCTATGACCAAGAAATAGGAGGGAGAGAGTGGGTGAGAGAGAGCGAGAGAGAGAGACAAAAAGAGCATTCAGATCTTTTACATTCTTAATCAATTTCTATTTTATCGATCTTATGTGCAAATGGATATTGATTTATCGATTAAAATTAATATTTATTATTATTATTATATTAATATTTATCGAATTGTTAAAATTAGAATAAAAGACATTTAATATACAATTTTATATGAATGCAAAGAAAAAATGAAAATTATTCCCTAATTTTGTAAATCAAATTTTGCTTAAATTATCAATAATTAAATTTGAAGAAGCTTCTGTCAACTATAAGCTAATCAGCTGCAGGGTAAACGAAAGTCGTAAATAGCCGATATTTGCGCTACGCCTGAAAGCAGGCAACATAAAAGCACATATACAAAAAGAAAACGCCAACAACGAATTTTCATGCTGTTGCTGTCACAACTTTTTGGGTATTTTATTTATTTTATGTTAACAGTGAAATAACCTACCGAGAAGAAACAACACACATACACACATCCACACACACTCACACACACAGGCTTGACCCAGGCTTTCTTGTTCTTGTTGCTGTTGTTTTTGTTGCCAATAGATTTGCCTGTCATTTGGCTTTAGCTTTTGCCTTCTTATTTTATTTGTTTGTCATTGTGTTTGTCACACTTTCAAAAACACACACACACACACACACACATACAAACTCACACACACTATCGTAGGCGCCCCTTTTTTTGCAATTGCTTTAAATATTTAAGTAGTTTTCAGTTTCAGTTTCAGTTTCCTGTTTTATTATTCTCCCATTTCGCTAACCGCACACACACAAACACACACATACACACACTGATATGCATACAAGCGACTCGAATGTGTATGTGTGTGTGTGTGTGTTTGTTAGTGTCACGTTGCCTTTCACTCAGCGTTGCTGTCGGCGTCGCTGTCGTTAGCGCTGGCGACGCTGTCGTTTAGTTGCCTGCTGCTTTCTTCATCGCTTTCTTCATCTTCTGGTTTTTCTTCTTCTTGCGCTTGCTGTTAACCCTTTTGCATTTGGAAGCCACGCACCATTGGCGCACTTTCATTCAGCTGCAGTGGCTGTCAAACTGTACGCGTGCGGTGCGGTTGACACTTATGCAACCGCAGCAGCAGCAGCAGCAGCAGCAGCAGCAGCAGCAACAGCAGCAATAGTGGCAGTGGCAGAGGCAGCGGCAGCGGCTGTGGCAGCGACTCTCTTTGATTCTTTGTTGCTGTTGCATACTTTTTGGCTGCACTTGAAAAAGCAGCAGGCGACCAATTGTTGTCGTTATTGTTGTTGTTGTTGTTGTTGCTGCGCTATGCGCTGACATAATTGTGCTGTGTGTGTATGTGTCTGTGTGTGAGTGTGAGTGTGAGTGTGAGTGAGCGTGTGAGTGAGTGTGAGTGCTTGGCATTCCTTTATGCCTTAACAACTGACACACATTTCAGCTAACAGCAACAACAAAAAAAAAAGTAGTCGAAGTTTTGCTTTGTTGCTGCTGCTGCGACGCTAGGCTGAAAGTTTCAGCAGCAACAACAACAACAGACAGAACTCTACAAGACAACAATTACAAGTGTGTTTATGCCGCTCGCTCTTTCATACGCGGCCACGCTGCTCGCACACACACATGCACACACACGCACACGCTATGCGTAACTTTGGCACATTACGCCTGGCGTCGCTGCCGACGTCGACGGCGTCGTTGGCGGCGAATTCCCCCAAAAAATAAAAAGAAAATTGTAAGAAGAAGCAGCAGCAGGCAAACTCAACTTCATTACACAATACATGAAGTACTAAAGAGAGAGGCACCATGTATGTGTGTATGTGTGTGGGTGTGTATGTGTGGGTGTATGTGTGTTTGTGTGTGTGTGTGTATGAGTTAGCGGCAATGGCTCTTTAGTGATTACCTTTTGTTGCTGTTGCTTTTTTGATTGCTTTTATGTGGATAATAATAATGTATTCCTTTTTGCTTTGCGCTCTTGCTTTCTTGTTGTCTTCCACTTGTTTTGCTTTTTCCTTTTTTTTTTATATTTATTTTGTTGTTTTTTTATTTTGTATTTATTTTATTAATTTTGATTACTTTTGACGCGTTTTTCGCCTTTCACTTTGCTTTGTTTGCACTACAGTTGTTGTTTTTGTCAGAGAAAGTAAAGGATAAATATATATATTTAAATATATGCATATACATATATCTAAATACATATATTTGGTATTTATTTTTCGAGAACACCGCAAAAAAATGTATAAAAATATTATCTGGGATTGTAACGTGAAAAGGTTTCGGCTATATGCAACAATTGCTGACTTGAACGTGGACTTGGCTAAAATGCAAGCTTCAAGTCCGCACCGCACTCCGTGCTACACTTTATCTTATTTTGCTTGCTCGGTTGCTTGCTGTGGTTTTTATTATTTCCTCTTCCTTTTTATGGCTGAGCAAATTTTTGAAATGTGTTTACAAAAAAAAAAAATTGCATAAATATTGCAAAAAAAAAAACCAAAAAAAAATATGAACAACCTAGTGCACAGGAATTTGATTTCTCTTCTTATTTAGACAACGCTTTCAGTGTGGGAATTCGCTTGAGAATTGGCTCAAATGTGTTGCGCGCGGCTACGCACCTAAAAGTAGACTACGAATTGGTCACGAACTCGAGCGGCGTCGAGCACACACGCTTTGCCATCGACTCGCTCTCAGTCTCTCTTTCTGTCTTTCGCTCACTCTCTGCAAATTTGAATTTAACAGCTGTTATCAAGCTCGAGCTTGAGTCGTGCTTTCAAAGAGCTTTTAACAGCTGCGTGGCATGGCTTACAACCCAAGCGAAAGCTTAGTTTTAAGCTTTTACACATTTTGAATTTGAATCTAGATTGGCGCCTGCGCCACTCCAGCCCCAGGGCTTGGCTGGGGTGGGTTTTCTTTTCACATGGGGGGTGTGCTACAAGTAACCCCTAACCACGGCCCAGTTGCAAAAGACAACCAGGCCATATAAGGCGGGTGGCTTGAAGCCATAAACCGATTTAAGACTTATCGATTCACGATTAATGTGAACCTGTGAACCTTGCAGAGAAGAAGTCAAGTGAAATTTGCTAATTAAGTTGACCGCTTGAAAACTAACAGTGTCTGTTAAACTAACATTAATTGATCGACTGGCAGTTAACAGAGGGAGCAAAAGTAAAAGTAAATGCGCTCAAGTAAACGAAGTAAAGTCACACTCAAAAAGAAAAATAAGCCATATGTAACAACAACAAACAGCAGCAGTAACAGCAGCAGCAGCAGCAGCAGCAGCAGCAACATACGGTAAACAGGTTTGCATCGCATTACTATTCTTTTATTTATTTATATTTGCGGCGCTGCTGCTGCGTCGCACTGAAAGCGGAGACGACAACAATTTGGACGGCGTTGACGTTGAGCGCCGTGCGCTGAGTCCAAAGTTCACAAGACAAGTTAAGCGCAACAAGAAAGTAAACAAGTGTCTGAGGCCAATGCAACAACACAAACTCAGCAAAAAGAGCGGAGGAATGAGAGAGAGGCAATGAGAGCGCGCGCTTATGAGAGTGCTGCAGATATTGTGATAAGCTGTAAATAGAATTGAGCGCATTTTAGTCCTGTTGCCTGCTTGAGTTCTTTTCAATTTCTTTTTTTGTGTGTTTGGCACAATAAATATTATTTAACTGCGATTTATAATACACACTACATTTTTTGATTGAAGCTGTTCCACTTTTTTGCATAATTTAATAAACATAATGCTGCCCAAATTTGCGACAATTTGCACAAATTCGTGCATATCACACTTAATAGACAATATTAATACTAATGTAGACAATTTTTCTATTAGTCACTCGAACTGTACTTTGAACTTGAAATGAATTTCCGTTGCCTTGACTCAGACTGCGTATTTAGCAATTTATTTTATCAAAGAAGTTCATCGATCGATCGAGTCTGACGAATTAAATACTCAGCTATCAACCTTTGTTTATATATTAGTAATCTGCAGTTATTAATGTGTGTATTCTTATAAATATAATATATACTTTGATTGCGAAGCGTGCAGGTGGCGCAAAGCCTATGACAAACTTCTGAGGCAATCAGCAAAAAAGTGCATTAAAAGTGAGAAAACGAAACGCGAAGTGCAAGAGCAAAAACAATAACAAGTGAAACGAATGCAAATGAAGCATTTACAGAATCTGAGAGTGTGTCTGTCTGTATGTTTGTGTGTGTGCTTGTGTAAAGAGACTAAACTGGCCTTGAGCTACAAATAGATGTGTGTGTGTGTTGCATTTGAATGCTGTTATTGATAAAGCCGCGATCCGTTTCCCCGTTTAGTTGTGTAACTAGCCGCCAGGCGTCGCTTTAGCCGCTGCAGCCCGAGAAAGTTGAATGCCCTCGAGGCGAGATGCCCAGGTCCCAGGTCCAAATCCAAATCCAATTCCAATTCCAATTTCAAGCCCAAACCAAAAACCAGATCCGGTTTTTTCGTATCCAATTTCGTGTTTTGATATTCTCTTTCTTTTTCTCATAGGACTTTGGACCGGGCGTAATCCCGAGTTTCACTTGCCGGTTAGACCGGAGTTAAGCCATTTCGTACCCTCTAATTAACACTTTCTACCATAATCTGAAATCGCCTATAAACGTAATTATCATAATAACACCCGTAGAGTCCGCCGATAACCCGCATTGCAAGTCATGCCCACAAGGCCGAAATTCGTCTGGAAGACAACAGAAGCTGATAAGGCTTATCTAGGGGGAGGGCGAAATACCAACATGCATTGTATGTACATATTAAGACTTGTTGATGTCCGTTACGGATAGGGTAGATAGTGAAGAGAGGTGAGTGGGGGGGTGAGGGGTGTGAGGTGTTTGACATAGTTAGGGGTGCGCCTCAAAGCTTTCGATTGCGACACGTCAGTTGCGATTCGACTATAAAACAGATTCCGGGAAATGAGCTGAAAACGCAGGCTTTCAAAAACGTGTTTGAGCTAAAGTAATATAATAGGTGTCGCATATCAAATTTTACGTATGTATGTATATATAAATTGTCATAAAATGCAATATCTTATAGATGTTTGCATACATGTATGTACATGTATGTATGTATATCCTTGGACCGGGTCATTTATCTTGTATAATTGCAGCTGTCTCGTAATTGTTGCTTGCAGTACTTAGAATTAGATTTTTGGATGTGGAACCGGTTTGGTTAATGGCCGGTTTTCAGTCATAAATAAAAATAGAATCGGCAATACGTATCAAAAATGTCATGATAAGCAGAAAATCTTAAGCTCCATACTTTCCAGAGCTTTTCCTTGCTAAAATGTGTGTGTGTGTGTGTGTGTGTGTTTATATTTGTTACATTTAATATGTACAACATTTGCAACTAGCTTTGATTGAAAATTTAAATCAGTAAAGGTATCAATCACAGTGCATTAGATATATACACACAAACATCTACATACATACATACATATTAATATATTTATTTACATACATATGCATACATTTTTACATGTCATTTTTCTCTTTCAAGAATTTAATCCAACACATGCACATGCACATGCACAGGCATGTCTGTATGCACATACAAACGTATACATATATGTACATATATACGAATTTATACATATCTATGTATATCGAAAATGCTTGAGGAGAAATTTACTTTGTTTCTGTTTTACCTAAATGCATAGAGCGGAATGCACACACACACACACACATGAATACATACAACCAAGCTAGACTGCGTTGCTTATAAAACGTACTAAATTTTTACACACACACACACACTTGTTTATACATATAAACGCCCATAGACAAATGTAAGCATTGAATTGCACTGCCCAACAATTTACAGTTACAGATATGCAGGCAGTTAGGCGAAGAGAGTGAACAGCATGCACAGTGGCCACTCGCAGCGAGAGAGAGAGTACAAAAAAAAGAGAGTGTAACAGCGATCAACAACAAATATGCATTACAAAATGAACGCGTAGGCGCAGATGAGCGCAGCGTGAAGCAAAACAAAAAGAGAAGCAATAACAACAACAACAACAACAACAGCACAAGCAAAGGCCTCTTTTCGAAGGCAATCTGCCAACGTGATCTGTCTGTCTGTGTGGGTGCGCGCGCGCGCATTTGTATTGGTGAGCCGGCAAGCCGGCAGCGTTGACGCTGCGACGCCAACAGGCGGCAGTCGTGCCTTAGCACTCCAACGCAGCAGACGTGTGTACAGACAGCGCAGCCCACAAATTAGACAAAAATCAAAATTAAAATCAAACTCAAACTCAAACTCAAACTCAAAACTCAACTCAAACCAATTCCAATTAGAAGTTGCGTTCGCGAAAGCAAGTGCGTATCATCGCAGCGTGTGAGCGAGCCAAAGCAAATCAAAATAAAAAAAAGAGACAGCCTTAGAGAATCTCAGTCGATCAATGAAAATGTATCCAGTCGCTGCCCAAATGCTGCGCCTGCGCAGCGCCGCAAATGCATTCGCTGCGACCTCCGCTCGCACAATCACAACCAATCGCAGGCAGCGCAACACGGCCAGCGTTGAGCGCGCCCAGAGTATCAGCGAGCGGGACAAGTCGCTGCACTATAACGTCGAGGATGGCTACTACAAGACCTCGCCCTACGACCCCATCAAGGTGCCCAACATGAGCCTCCACGAGTACGTCTGGCGCGACTTCAAGAAGTGGGAGAATTTAACTGCAGCGGTAAGTTCCCCCTTTCCAGTGTTGGAAATGCTCCAAAAAGTGTGTTTGAAATAGTTTAAAGTGATGCTTGATTTCGGTATCTGGGAGATCGTTAAATATATATTAAAAAAAATTTTTTTTTTGGTGTAAATTAAATTAAAACAAAGTAATATTGTCCGAGGTTTTGGTAAAGTAATTAAATCAACAATAAAAATATTTTTTTTTGTGTTTCGAAATATTAAGAAAGTTGACAAATCAATTCTATACAATTATTGAAAATAAAATAATATATAAATATACTTGAAGAGTAAATTTTCAATATGTATTATGATCATATGATATAGGAACTATTACGGATAAACAAAAAATTTTTATTTTTCTTGAGTTTTTTTTTTTTTTTTGATTTGTTTTGAATATTAATAAATTTGTGGAATACCCATGTCTATCTGTATATAAGCCTGATATATAATATGTATGTGAACTATATAAATCAATTATTTTCAAGTTTCTCGCGACTACCAGGTGCTCAACTTTAAGTTTATGAATACTATATAGAGCAAGTATACACAACGAGCTTTAGATAGAACAAAGTAGAGAGCTATTAAGTGGTATACGAGCAGTCTTTGCACCTTTAACTGATTAGATGGTTAGTTGGTAGAGCTAGAAAAAAGTGTAGCTGACAGTAATAGGGGACAGACCCAATCCTATATGAGAAATACCCTCACTTTGTGTGCCTTATCGCGTCTCTAAACAAATATCACTGTTTTGTTTATGATACTTTATTGAACCTGAACCTATGCCAATATCTATCGTATATATAGGTATATATATAAAATTATATATATGTATGTTAAATGTGGAGTAATGTGCCAAATATGCACATAAACAAATATATCTGGCTACGAATCATGTGCATATATGCATATCTCTCTATAATATCTATCTATATCTATATATATCACGAGTTCAGTCACGACTTCACCCGCTCAATCGATAACTTACCTCCTCTTCTTTGACATACTTAAATGGGTCACTTCTTTCATAGAGGGGTCTACGCATATGCCTTATCGTCCGACTGATAGAACGACGCATATATATAGTATACATATATATATTGTATATATGTGCCAAAAACTTGAGAAAAGTGCGAAAGTGAAATATTATCTGATAAGCAAATACAACAACTTTATTACGCCTTGGAACTGGAATTCTGAGATAACGGTCTGCCACACTGGAATAATCGTAGAAATGCTTCCCTGTAAAACAAAAATACATAGTTGCGTGGGTGGGTGTGTGTGTGTGTGTTTACCCCAAGTCGTGTGTGAAATGGCATTAAATTTCTTTACATGTCCGATAAGAAGGAACGTGGGAGGGGGGAATAGTTTAATCCCCACAAAGTTAACTAAGAAACTATGACTGAGAGTGGGCAACTAGAAAATACCCTGTAAAATGCAATATAAATTTTACTTTTATCTAGTTTTTGTCAGTAAATAAACTGCAGTTAAGATTTGTATATAATTTTTGTATCACAGGCAAGCAAGCCAATGCAGAAAACCAATATGCCCTGTTGCACTCTGCGAGCAGGGTATGCTCGAAATAAATGCAACTAGTTATAGAATGGACAATGGGAAATCAAAATGCAAATAGCGAGGCCGGCAGTGTGTGGGAAAGGGGGAGAGTGAAAGTGTGAGAGAGAGAGAGAGAGGTTGAGTGAGAGAGAGGGGGAGGGAGGGAGAGAGCTGTAGCTGATGCTATAAATAGGTGCATGATGCAGGCAGCTGTCAACTTGCACATGCGCCTCCCCCGCCCACATCAAGGCCTAGCCCACGCCTACCCCACACCCTACAGCCCTCCTCTACCCCTATCACCTCTTCCTTATGCAATCTCCCCTTCTCCCCTCGCCTGATGCCACTTCACAGCGAAATCAAAGTGCAAAAGTTGTTTATTGAAATTTATTAGCTTACCGTGGGACAAGATCTATTTTGTTTGCTCGCATCGTTAACATTGGCTTCTGCACACACACACACACACACACACACACTCAGATGTGACTGAATTAAATGCAATTAAATGCAAGGCACATAGATTCTATAAATAAATAAATATAAATATATTAGATACACATTCATGTACTATAAGGCGCCTGCACAGTGGGTGCAAAGTGCGACTTTGGCCAATTGAATGTCGATTCGCGGCAAAAAGCAACAAAAACAGCAACAAGCAACTAAAAACAAATTCGTTACAGTTTACGTGAAGTCTGGTTTCCCATAAAGCGCACGATATACCCTATAGTATACATACATATATATAGGAATACATATATATATATATATATATATATATTTTATTTTGTATACGTATGTGTTTGTAGTTTGTGCTGTTTCCGACTTTCAAACTTTGGAACCAGTCATCGATTCGATCAAAATGTGCACACTTGCTTATACTGCAGATAATTACATATATAAGTATATATATGTATGTATATATTTTTATTTATATACTGTATATGGTTATATTGCCTGACGTACACCTCCCCTGGGCCTGACCCCATATGCCGTTCCACTTGTAAGTTGGCAAACTTATCAGCAACAGTTGGCACTGAGTAAATTATACGATCAAATTCTTTATAAGGCGACTAAAACAAGTTCATTTGATTGACAGTCTGCTTTGTTTGTGTTTTTTACTGCACTTTTGATTGAGATTGATAAGACGAGAGCTAAACAGAGAGAATATAATTAGGTCTCTCAATCAAGTTTTAGATGCTTGCTCTAGAATTAAAGTTGGAATGCTTAGAGATTCCTTTAAAAATGGATATAGTCATATTTTGACCCAGTAGGAATATACATGTGTACATATTCTTGATCCGTCTGGCAAGCTTTTCTCATTTGTTAATTTCCTTTTCCTTTCTAGCACTAAATTTGATTTAAAAATAAATCAAAAAATCATTTCAGTTTTGTCAGTATGCAAGTTTACTAAGCAGTCAATCAATCAATCGCTCAATCAGCCTCTTTCATTGCAATGCTCAAGTTCAGTAGACAAACCCTTGAGCTTATCGCAAAGAGCATCGAACTATTCGTTGTTTTATAATTGGTTTTTAATTGTCTAATAATAAGTGTAGAAACAAGCAATCAAACACACGCATACACTCAAACACAATCGCACACATTAGCATGTTAATTGTGATTGCTTTGCATATGCTTTTGCTCAAAATAATTACCGGTAAATCATCTTTCGTACCTTTGTGCTGTATTTGCTTTTGCTTCTGTTTTTGTTTTTGTTTTTGTTTTTGATTGTGGTTTTGGTTTTGTTTTTGCTTTTATGGGTCTGGCCTTCTTTTTGAGCGTGGCAGTGGCAGTGGCTGTGTTGCACTGTGCGTGAGCGAGATGGATAGAGAGGGGGGTGCTGCTCGCCTTTGAAATCTGCCTCTCATTGTCGTTGTTGTTGGATTCGTTTGGGCAACGAAAAAGTCAACAAACGTCGCACAACAACAAGAGACAACTCAAGCACGCACACACCTACATACATGCATATACGTAAAGAGAGAGAGAAAGATCAAGTGAGTGTAAATGTAGCGGTCTGCTCTCTTGCTCTGCGGCTCTCTCTCGCGTTTCTGTCTTTTGCAGACTTTGTACTTTGCCCCACTGAACTTTGATCAGTGGCCGCTGCGCAGCTCGAGCGGAACGCAGAAGCGCGTCAACCGTTCAAAATCATTTATTTTTTATTTTTTTTTTTTGAAATTTTGTATAATTTTTTTTTTATTATTTTTTTGCTTAATTTAGTTGATTTCTTTTAATTCGACAAGTTGAGCATTTTTTGTCGTTTCTCGTTTTTGTATTTGCCCGTTTATTTATAATTCACACTGCGCAGAATATTTACTCCTCCTCTCTTCCCCTCTTTGTCACTACCCTTAACTGAGTCAAGAGTAAATGATTGACTAACCTTTAACGTGGCCTTGGTGAAGGTCAATAGGGCTCTTAACCAGCCTCTCTTTATGAAGGTCAGCGATCTTTGCTTTCAAGGCTAAACCAAGAACTTGACCAAAATATTTTACTTGACTGCTTTTATTTAAAAATTCTTTTTTCCTTTTTCACCTTTGGGATTTTTTTGGATTATTATCCCTACTAAATCATATATTTTATGTGTTTGCTTTCTTATCTGATAAACACTTTATATAGCCATAAAGCACCTGCTATCTTTTATCTACATCCTTTTATTCAGGCTTATATTTTACCTTCTTGTTTTTAGTTCCATTACTATAGCCCTAAATTGAGTTCAGATTCGGTCTAGGTCAGTGCTTCCGCTAATTAATGTTAATTGAATTTAATGTTTATAACCATGACCTATTCTACTCGATATACATTAGAGCTGTTCCAAAACTTTTCTGAGCAAATGTTTATGTTTACATACTTTGCGGCATCCAATAAAATTTTCAGTATTCTCTGAGTTAATAAAAAGAATAATATCTATAGTGTGCCTGAATGAAAAAAGAACTGAATAGTGCTTGAAAGTAAAATGTTCTATAGATAGATTTCCTTATATAGATATATTCGCGAAAATAAAGCTTTCAGTACTTTAAAACTACCAACAAAAGTATGCAATGTTTTTACCAAATTAAATATAAATAACCTCAATTGTCAAAATTATTCAGCTCTATTGTTGTGCTATATATCTTAATTGTATGAGTTATAGATAAGAAGTAATCTATAACTAAGGAAGAAATGAACTGATTCTGGAGATCGGTACAGTATAATTCATATATTATTATTATTTTCGTATGGCATATCAAATAACAACTTCTCTGCTCTATGAGATTATTCAATCTTATCGCATGCACTAATTGAAATTTCTTTCGTACCTTTTGCAGGTGTGCGTGATCACGGATCGTCAGTATACGTACGCCCAGCTGCGAGATGCCAGCGCGGCCTTTGCGGTTCGTCTTCAGACGAAGTTCAAACTGTTTAAGCCCGATGTTCTGGCCATTTGCTTGCCAAATATACCAGAGTATCCGATCGCAGCGCTGGGCGCCATCGAGGCTGGACTCACGGTGACCACCATCAATCCCATCTATACTCCAGGTGGGTCTCCCAATGGGTCTCGGCAAGGGTCTGGGTTGCGAGCACGTGGCCTGCTCTTCTCTCCAGAGGAACGTCGCAATCGCGATAAGGCGGCACAATTAAAAGTTAAATCTGGTATAATTACCCCTTATCGCAGCGAGAATTGTTTTGTTTATGGTCGAGCGTAGTTCGAGTTTAAAGCTCACTGTACCAGATAGGCCCCCAATTTTTTCTGTGAGGTTACGAACTCTTCGAGACTGACGCACATCTGTAGCAGCATCTCGCTGGGAAGGGGAGAGAGTTCAGCTGGGCGCTACTGATTATATATTTCGGGCAAAACATTTGAGTGAAGCTGAAACGTTTACGAATGAAAGGCAAGACGGAAAGCGGAAAGAATATGTGTACAAAACTCGAAAATAGCTGAGCAAATGCTAATTGAAGGTTGTCAATGGTAAGAAAGGAAGATTCAGAACAGTCTAAAAAGAGTTTAGACCTATTTCCAAGCGGAGTTCTAAAAAGGGTTTAAGCCTATTTTCAATCGGTCTTCATATCTTAAACCCCGTTGAATTTCAGATGAGATCGATCAAAGAACTAATAATGTTGAATAGGGTCTAAAAAGGGGTGAAATCAAAACGTAATCGGTCTAATCGGTCTAAATAGGGAGTTAGACCTATTCTCAACCGAGTTTCATACCTTAAAACTAATTTCTTGCCTTAAATGCTTGTTGAATTTCAGATGAGATCGCCCGTCAGCTGACGTACAGCGATGCCAAATTCGTGGTGGGCAATGTCCAGGGCTACGAAACCCTCCGGGAGGCGTGCCAGCTGGCTGGAAAGCGTTTGCCGATCGCGGTCGTGCGTTGTACGGCGGGCGAGGCTCTGCCGGCGGGTGCCATCGATTTCTTTGAGGTGATGAGCACGGAGAATGTGCGATACGATGAGCTGCGCACCCCGAAGGATGCCAGCGCCGAGGATATGGTCTTTCTGCCGTTCTCCTCGGGCACGACAGGCTTGCCGAAGGGCGTGATGCTGTCGCACAACAACATTAGCAGCAACTGCGAACAGGTTCAGGTGGCGCTCAACGTCGATACCCTGCAATTCCAGGACACGCTGCCCGCGGTGCTGCCCTTCTTCCACATCTACGGCTTGACCATAGTCATGCTCTCCAAGCTGGGCCAAGGCGCACGGCTGGCCACGTTGCCTGCCTTCAAGCCCGACGACTTCATCAAGGCGCTGGACACCTACAAAGGCAGCATTTTGAACCTGGTGCCTCCCATTGGTGAGTTTCTCTCTCTATCTATCTCTGTCTAGAATAACTGATTTCTCTCTGTCTCTGTCTCTTCCTCTTTTCTTCTCTTCAGCCTTGTTCATGATAAACAGTCCCAAGCTGACGAAGAAGACAGCCTCCGCGCTGCGCGTCGTCATGTCTGGAGCCGCGCCCATTGGTCAACACGACGTCGAACGCTTCATGCAGAAGTAAGTTAAGCGATTGATTAGACTCTGGATAGTCGACGGTTGAGTTCCTTCCAACCTCTTAACTCTCTGATAACCTCTTGATAACCCTCTGATAAACCTCTTATAAGCCTCCTGTGTAAACCTCTTAATACTTTGCTGATAACCTTCGTTCAATGTGCCCATCCGGTTTAAATAACCTCCTTGTAATCTTTTGGTAACCTACTGATAATTTACTGATCTCTTGTTCTTCTCTTTGCAACCGTCTAACAAGTTCTTGATAAGGATTTTTTTCCAATACATTTCTTGTTGCCTCTTCAGACCTTTTATTAAGCATCAAAGTATCGAGTTCCACGTCCCAAGGTCCTAACCTTTAGGCCTTTTGGTATCTTTTCCTTTGTCAAGTTCTCTGTTAACCTTCGGATAAGAATTACGGAGAAGCGTTTCATTAAGCTCTAAGATTTCTTTCAGGGAAAGCAATATATAGATAGATTCGTACTTGTATGTGGATTCCACTCTAAATAACCCCACTCCGAACTCTTCTGCCGCAGGTTCCCCAAGGTCGAATTCATGCAAGGCTACGGCATGACGGAGGCCTCGCCCGTCATCCTGCTGACCCCCGAGGGAAACACGCGCTACGCCTCGACGGGCGTCCTGCCGGGCAGCACGGAGGCAAAGATCGTGCCGCTGGACGGAGCCGACGCGAAGGGCGTGGGTGCACGCACCACCGGAGAGCTGTGCGTGCGCGGACCGCAGGTGATGAGCGGCTATTTGAACAACCCGGAGGCCAACGAAGTGACCTTCTTTCCGGGCAACTGGCTGCGCACGGGCGATGTGGCCTTCTACGACGAGGATGGCTACTTCTATATAACGGACCGCATGAAGGAGCTGATCAAGGTGAAGGGCTTCCAGGTGCCGCCCGCCGAGCTGGAGGCGGTGCTGCGCGATCATCCCAAGATATTGGAAGCCGCCGTCTTCGGTATTCCCCACGAGCTGAACGGCGAGGCGCCGCGTGCTATTGTCGTCCTGCGCCAGAACGAGACAGCCACAGCGGAGGAGATTTCCGCCTATGTGGCGGAACGTGTCGCACACTACAAGAAGCTCGAGGGCGGAGTCATCTTTGTCGATGAGGTGCCCAAGAATCCGACGGGCAAAATACTGCGCAAGGATCTCAAACAAAAGTATTCGGACTGAGTTGGTCGAAATCGTAAACGGAAGTGTTTTTTTTTTTACATATTTGTTAAATAACTATTTTTTTTTTGTTTTTTTTTCGGAAGAAATTTTGACTAGAATTTGGGATCTGCGTAGATCCGTTAGTTTGTGACCCGCCAGTGTTGGCAATCGCCAGCAGAGATGCGGGCATTGTGAGCATTGCATTTAGACGTGTAGCCCCCAGGGTGGCTGCAAGAATAGCGAGTAGTGAAGTAGCGAGTAAAAGTAGCGAGTAATATGTAGCGAGTAGTAGTTAGTAGGGTGAAGCGAGTTTTAACTAGCGTGTAGCGATTGGAGAGAAGTGAAATGGAAATTGCAAGAGTGAAGAAGAGTGAATCGAGAGGCAATTAACGAGTAGCAAGCGTAAAGGAGTAGCGAGTAGCGTAAATCGAGCAGAAAACATTGATAAACATCGATAAAGTAGCGAGAGGCAACCAGTAAGGAGCGAGAGGCAGCTTGTGAGTAGCGAGAAGCAAAAAGCGAAAAGAAACTGGCGAGAAGTGAGTTCCAACTAGCGAGTAGCAAGTAGCAAGTAGCAAGTAAATAGTCACTGGATTGGTCCATAGCTTGTAAGTTTCGTAGCGCTATTTTGACTCGTAGCCTCGTAGGCTTATGTATGTACCAAAACGGCAATTGGATATTTTGATGTACTCGTTCGAAACACAGGACCTGCATAGTATACATCGTATACATCTATTACAGTCCGAACTACAACGGACCTAAAAATAAGCATCACATTTTTTTTGTTGTCTTTATAGAGTACGTAAGCTAGTTATTTATATTGCAATACATATATATATCTATATATATATATATATTTACCACTTGATGTCTATATGTGTTACGTGTATCTGAGAGTTTTGTAATAAAGATTTGATTGACCAACAAAAACATAATTGGAGTTATTATTTATTTGATACCCAGTAAAAAATATAATTTATAAATGTTTATTTTCTTCAATTTATTTATTTACGACAAAATACACAAAATTTTAGACTCTATTTAATTAGTTATAATTCTCTTGCACTGTGAAACATTTATATCAATTTAAGTTACTCGCACTTAATATACAATAGAAAAAAATATATATACTATACATATATATATTCGTTTATATATATATAGTTCTGTTTTTCTGAATTATGTGTAAATGCTTTTTCGGCTCATCTAGTTATATTTTTTGTTCTTTGTTTTTATTCTCACTTTTTTTTTGTTGTTTTTGTTTTAGACAAATGCAGTATTTAACAATTTGTGTATTCGCATTTTCTTTTCTTACTTAACAGGGCTGCACTTTCTCTGATATATTCCGATCTGCTTTACAATATAGAAGTATTTCTTGATTCTTAAGTAAACCTGATTTAATAGATTGGGCAGACGCACAAGATAAACCTTTTACATGAAGAGGGAAACTAAACCGTGATCTATATATCTAATCATATTGTGAATTAATACTATATACTATATAGACACATTTCTGATATTAGCTTCAATATTTTAAGATTGAATTGTTTTTGAATGAATTAGGAAATTTTGTATATTTTTACTGCTAAAGTTCTGATGAATTTAACTAGTCCTCAAGAAACTTAAAGAATAGATTATGTAACCTATCTCAACTTTGCAACATTATTGGACTAAGCTGAATGTTGAATATAAAAGAAATTGGAGGTTCAGCTTTACCAAAAGTTCGATTATGTAAACTCCGTTAAGTAAGGTGTAAGACTAGATCTTCAGAGCTTCAGCTTCATTTTTCACATTTTTCCTATGCGAAAGAACAGTTAGAAAATACTTCTGGATTGCAATGCAGATTTTCAAATATTTCAAAGATATGCAGCCTTTTCGAATTATACTAGAAAACCAAAATGGGTTAAAGCAAAAAAAAAACTTATTTATTTCGTACAAATATTGTATTATTGTAGCTCTATGTATACAAATATGGAGCTCCTTTCTTTTTTTTGTTTTTTTTTTGTTTGATCGTTTAAATGGGACAAAGAGAATGCGGTCATAAAAAAATTGCTTTAACTAAATTTAAGATTTAATAAACCGAAATTTTGTGTTTGTTGTGGAAGAGCGGCTGCGACGGAGGCGTCATACAAAAGTAGTGTTGTAAAGTGTGCACTAAACTGAGTGTATGTGTCTGTGTGTGCGTGTGTGTGTGTGTGTGTGAGAGTTGAGTGAAGATGCCCATTGGTTCCGTTTGGTACAGTAGGACGTTCTCGTTGTCTTCAGGCAGTAATTGTAGTTTGAACTGATTGAGTGTTGGGAAACGAGTTGCGGACAGTGTTGGCACTGCCCAACACTTAACATAATGTACGAAACGCTTGTGATTGATTTTTTGTGCGACTATTGTTCAACTTATGGACTAAAGGACGACAAATACAAATACAAACGCAAATACAATTACAGTAATGTGTATGTGTATGTGTGTTTATGGAGTTGATACGTCAATATGTGAACATATATATGAATGCGTGTGTGTGTGTGTATATCTAAATGTAACGAACACACAAATTTTTGGATTACAATTATTTTTGTTTCTCATTTAATTATTTTGTTGGTATTTTCTTTTTTGGTATTTTATTGGTTTTTGTTTTTTTTTTAAATTTCTGCTTATTAATCGAGAAAAGGCCACAAAATGCGTTTGCGAATGCGTGCGAAATGCATATATATATATATATATATATAATTTTGTAAGATATAGCTTTAGCTTTAGCTTGATTTGATTCCTCGACCGATATATCAAGCTACGCCCGCTGGGTATAAGCTTAACTGGGGGTGGGGGCAGGCTCTTTGCTGTGCACACACACTGACACACATAATATCGGAGTACATTTTGCTACACACATATATCTGTATATATACACATATATTTATATATATATATATATATATATATATATATATATATATATATATATATACCGGTCTATATATATATATATGTATGTATATATATACATATACGTAATATTATCGTTCGATTCGCCAGCTCGCTCTAACAAATGCGTTTTCTCTCCTCCTCTTCTTTGATCTCGTACTCGTTTTTTGGTTAAAATCTCTCCTCTCTCTTTCGTTCTCTCTCGTTCTCTCATTCTCTCGTTTTCGTTCTCGTTCTCGTTCTCGTCCTCTTTCTCTGTCTCTCTCATTATCAGTTGCAATTCGGTGTGGGGTTACGTTGTCATCGCCATTTGCTGCACATCCCATTCGATTGGGTTTCACGCCTTGGCGCCGGGAATCTTGGCCAGAACCTTCGACAGATCGACACCGGTCAGCGCGTTGATCGAGGGCGGAAGCTGTGCCACGAGGCGGGTCACATCGTTGGTCACATTGTCGTTGCCACCAATCATCACAATCTCATCCGTCTTGGCCAACGGTGCAGCCACCTCGGCAGCGATCTGTAAGCAACAGCAACATATTAAGTATCTCTATCTCTATCTGTCCCTCTCTGTCTCTCTCTGTCTTTCACGCTGTGTCTCTTACCTTGGGCAGCGACTCGAGCACAATGCTCATGATGGCCGCGTCTCCGTACTGCTTGTAGACATTCGCCTTCATCCGCATGCGCTCCGCCTCCGCCTTGCCCACCAGCTCGATGGCGTGAGCCTCCGCCGAACCGATCTTCCGGATACGCTCCGCCTCGGCCCTGGCACACTCGATGGTCTGGCACCTGGTAAAAGCAGAGAACGTTAGACTTAGCTAGAAGAAGCACGCATCTAAAGTGTTCAATATACAAATTACTCATACGACGTGTTGTACTCGTGTACTTTATAATCCAGGAATATGTTACTTAATACCTAGATTTTAGTTACTCTATATATGTATATGTGTATACATTATATATCTAGCCAGCATTGTACTACCATGCTAAAGAGCACGAATTTTAGGCTTATTTAAATATTACTCATACGCCGCTTTGTACAATATTTAGTGCGGCGCAGTCTATGAGTTGCAGATTAAATTAATAATCACTTTGTAAACAGAGTATATCGCAGTCGGGTACACCCAAAATAAATTCCATGGCAGCTTAAGCAATAAAATTTAGAAATTTGCATGTTTAAAATTAATTTGGGAGTGTTGCGAACATCGTAACTATAACGAAGTGCGATTCACAATCGTTTTGATATACAGCTCAATATTTTCTCTAAGTGTAGGTCGGTAAGTTTGGTTTATTTGAATGCAAGTTCATTAACTGTTTTATAGAAGGGAAGTTCAATTCGATTTAATAATATTGCAATTATCTGAACTTCTAAGAAGGGCTCAATTATAGCTCGATCGTTTCTCTAAGTGTAGGTGAAGTTCCTCTACTTACTGTTTGCCCTGGGCGATGGTCTGGACGCGATAGGCCTCAGCCTCGGCTGGCAGCTTGACCGTGCCGATCAGCTCCCGATCCTTGCGCTGAACCTCCTGGGACTCGATCTCGATCTGCTTGCGTCGCTCGACGACCTCGATCTGGATCTCCTCGTTACGGATGCGCTGACGGATCTTGGCCGCCTGCAGCTCGTAGGCCAGCTGCGACTCGGCCTTGGCCGTGTTGATCTCCTGATCGAAGTTGGCCTTCTGCAGCTTGTACATGCGCGTATTGTCCTCGATCTTGGTGTCCGTCGAGTACTTCACATCCATGGCGCTCTTCTCGCACTCGGCCTCCCGTATGCCAGCATCCCGATTGGCCTCGGCCACGCCCGCATCGGCATCCCGCTTGACCACAGCCGTCTGCGCCTTGCCCAGCGATGCCAAATACTGGACGTCGTCGTAGACATCCTTAATGGTAAAGGACAGGATCTCGATACCCATGCGGCCGACATCAGGAGCTGCCACCTCGCGCACCAACGCTGCGAACTGGTCCCGATCTTTGTAGACTTCTTCGACTGTAAGCGTTCCTGTAGGCGGAAGGAGATGGAAGGAAAGAGTGTGAGAATGGGAATGGGATTGGGAATGAGAATGAGAATGAGAGATAGACAGAAGAGAAGAGATGACAAGATGCAGCTGCTTAGCTTACCGTCTAACCACAATGCAGGTAACGCCCACAATCATGATCACCTTAAAGGTTCCTAACCATACCATCGACATGGCTGGCGCTGTTTTAAGCCCAGTTAGTAGCCACGGCTAAAAATGGACTGACAGCAGTGAACGCGACTAATAACTGTTTTTATCTAGACCGATTGTCAACTATTTGGGGCTCTGCTTGTTGCTTTTAATTAAAACATTTGTATTTCTCTTGACGTCATTGGCGCAGTCTTATCGGCCACCTCCGAAGGCTTATCAGATGACGTCGAAACAGTTCTGTCTCTGTCTCTGTCTCTGTCTCCCCCTTTCTCACTCACTCTCTCCTTTACTCTACGTGTTGGCCATATCGCAAAGTTTTTGTTCAACTTTAATTTTGATTAAATATTTTTAGCTAACGTATTTTTGTTTGAAGTTCACACGAAAGTTAGTGTTGCAAAACACTTTAAAGTGCGGTGCGGTGCTTGTGAAATGACTTCAATTAACCGTTTTGATTAACATCTGGCAACGCTATTTGCAAATTCGAATTTCTTTGTTTCTTTTGGGTAATAATGAAGAATATAAATGTTATTTTTATTCAGTTTTTGTAACGGCTGGCAACTCTGTTCTTAAGAGTTATCTTTCGATTTTTTTAACCTTACTAATCGTTTTTTTTTTGTATGCTAAACATTAAGCATAACCTCAAGCAGCACAACAGAACTAGATGTATTGGATAAGTCTTTTAGTTTTGTAAAACAAATTAATGTTGTATATTTTCGATTAGTTAGATATACGTACTTAAAACAGATTAGTCTTCTAGGAATATGAAAATACTTTTTATACTCTTTGGAAAATATTTTGAATCATCCTTTTATTATGTTTAACATTGGAACTACTGTGCTTTTCAACTACATTTTGAATATATCTAACAATTTAAAATTACATCCAAATATCTCTGCTTTAGCTATTAGATACTTAGATACTTAGTTATATATGCTCCACAAACATGTGTGTTTGGTATTTTATTGACTAAAAATGCAAGGCAACATTATTTTAGTTGGAGGTTTACCAGTGCTAACCCCCAAAGGTAAATTCAAGGTCAAGATCGAAAAGGGCTTCAACTTGTACGCGGGTAACTCAATACCTCACACTCACACCCTCTCTCACGTACATAACACACACACATACACACAGACACAGACACACAACTGTAACGCTTCACACGCGATTCAATTGAATAAAAGAAAACTATACGATATATGTATAGGGGGCGGAACAGGTGGGTTCGGTGAGGTTTTACTGGATGGCTGGCAATACGAGTAGACGAGAGTGTTGCAAAGAGCCGCTCGAAAATGTCGACGACCGAACCGTGAGTCGACGAGCTTACAACTGACACGGAAAATACGAGAGAGCGACCCCGTTCCGAGACAATTTTGAACCTATTCAATTTGTGAGCATTGCACAAATGGAAATCGCCTTGAGAACGAGAAACACAACTATTATAATTATAGTCGTTATATATATAGCGATTATAACGACAAGGGCCAAGAGCAAGACTGGCTCAAAAGTTTCAATTGCAATTACGAGCAGTCGTTAGTCTATTCTATTCTATTCTATTCGAATCACACTCAAACGCCGGTTCAATGGACTCGTAAAGTTCCTCAAGTCTAGTTTGATTAAAGTAATCAATTGAAAAGCAAGGTCGAGCCATACACTCGATTAGAAACTGATCTAGATGAGGGGCAGAGCCAATGTGCGACTCGACAGAATAGTTAAATATTTCCTGGAACTAATATGAAAGCTTATACATGACTTCTACTTATCAGAACTGATTTTTTACTTAAAAAATAATTTATTTTTTTTTTTAATTAAGGCTTGGTTCTTATATGAGTTAATCATGGATTACATAAAAAACAGAGCATCACGCAATTGGTTATTCCCCATGTTAACATAATGCCGTCTAATTTAATCGTTTGTCAAGTTCTTGTCAACGTTAATGTTGTTTAGTACTCAATTAATATTCCCTTAAGAATTTCGCTAGCAATCTGGCAACTTCTGATAAGCAAATAAAACATTTAACAAACTGTTAAATTCATATAAACAGGAAGTCAAACAGAGAACAGGAATGCGAATCCTTAACAGAAAACGTGTAACTACATGATAATTTATCCCTAGTATTGTATATATATGTTTAAGTATTTTCATAAATAATCTTACCCAATATGGCACGCAGATGTCCTTCAAGGGTTTGCAAAATGGTTTGCTTGATCTCCTTCACGCTCTTGCCCAGAAATTGTTCGCTGGCCGTGCCCAAAAGCTCGTCGGCCTGATGGTGAAAATAATAAACATTCATCATCTGTGTGTGTGTGTGTGTATGTGTGTAGATTGGGGTGTGTGTGTGTGTGAGTGTGTGTGTTTGGGTATGCAAATGATTGATTGATGGATTGATGTATGAGTTATAATTTAATTCATATTTGTTTATCGACACGGCACACACAGAGATGAATGCAAAGAGAAAGAAAGAGAGAGAGAGAGAGACAGACAGACAATCCAAAGCCACAGCAAAATGCAGGAGTAGTTATCGATTGGTTGTCATCGATAAGTTATCGATTCGTTGTTGATTCGTTTTTGATTAGTTTTTGAGCAGTTGCAATTAGTTTAGACCCACACAAACACACACGCACGCACACATACGCACGCACACGCACACACAGGAAAGTAACCGTAACATTAACAGTAACAGTAGCAGTAACAGTAACGGTAATATTAACATTAGCAGACGTTTAGCAGTAGGCGTAATTCGATCAGATGATGTTTTGATTTTGTTTTCATTTTTTTTTTTTAATAACATAATTATTTGGTTTTTTTTGTTGTTAATTTGTTAATTTGTTAATTTTGATGCATTATCATTTACAGTTGTTTTTTGATTTTTTTTGTCGGATTCGTTTGATGAGTTGAGTTGATTGGAGTTGAGTTGAGTCGAGTTGAGTTGAGTTGATTCGAACGATTGGAGCGCAGGGTAAGTAGTTGGTAAAAGAAAGTAGAGAAGAGGTAAAAGAAACACAAATGTCAACAAATTTCGACTGTTTAAATAGACTTTAGACTCCATTGAAAAAAGCTAGCCGCGAGCATACACACATATACATATACAGCTATATATGTATGTGTGTATATGTATGCATATTGCTCGCTTCTCGAATACTCTAAAATGAATGAGTGCTACGCTAACTATTAGTGTGATACAAATCATAAGATTCAAAAGACAAAAAACATGCAGCAAATGATATGGCGGCTATAAACAGGACACACTCGACCTACGATCCGATTCAAGTGTGCATGCATGTGTGTGTGTGTGTGTGCTATGATTGTGTTAGTGTGTGGTCGAATAAAATTTTTCAACGAAACCGAAAAATTTAAAAGAAAAAAAAAATATAATGTTAACTCAATAAACATACCTCGTTGTTAGCATAATCAGTATTTTTATACGAAGATGACTGTAATAATGAAATGAAAATAATTAAGAACATAATTTCGAAACATCGCATATTTAGAGCCAAATACGTGGGTGCTATGTAAATCATATCATTGGTGGAAAAAAAAAACAATTTGCTATTATACGAGCGAGTGAGCGATTACGATTGTGAGTCTAAGATTTCAATTCATTCGAGTGCTTCGATTCGCAGTTTGAGTGATGACTACAGTGATTCATTGATTCATTGATTCAGTGATTGCCTAACTCTGAATAGTATAGATATTTGATATACAAATATTTACAGATACACTTGGAAAGGGAATGAGTTTGATATAAATGTGAATGTTTGTCATTTGAATCATTTGCAAAAGCTGTTAACAGTTGTCTAAATTATTCAATAATTGTACATTTTGAATTGGATTTATTCATGACTAGAATTATAGTGTGATGGTCAATTCAAATGCTTTTATTTACAGAAATTGTTCGAATGAGTGTGCGAGAAGTACACTAAATCAGATCATACTGTGAATGAGTTGATATAAGTGTGGATAGTGATTCAAATGTTTTACACTCAAGTTCCTCATTTGAATCATTTTGCAACAGTTGGTCATTGTGATTAAATATTTATAGTGTGCTTTTAATAACAGTGGCTTTTAATTCATCAATGATTGTGCAAGAATGTTAATTTTGATTCAAGTTTTAAAATTTGATTCAAATCTGTTAAATCGGATTGATTCATAGCGGGAATTATAGTGTGATTGTCAATTCAAATGCTGTTATTTACAGAAATTGCTTGAATGACTGTGCGAAAAGTGCTTTAAGTCACAGAATACTGTGAATGCGCGAATACTGTGAATGGGAATTTCATTGCCAAGTCGCTGGAATGATTCAAATGCTAAACTAACAACTAAAAAGATTTTCACAAATTTACGATTCATTCTAAACTTACTTTTGAAGGATCAGTTCTAATTCGCTTGCAAGGCTAAAATTGAATTGAGTTAAATTGGATTTGTGTGTGTGTGTGTGTTGTGTGTTGTGTGGGTGTGGGTGTGGGTGTGGGAGTGTGATTTGTTTTTGGGGTAGGGGAGTGGGGAATCGAAAGAGTTAAACATACAAAACAAAACGCTAAATCGGATAAAAATATACGATAGTTGATATATAGAAAACACTTTTGATTAGGTTGATATGCTATGGGGATTTGTAAGCCAAATTTCAGACGCGTTTCTACGGAGCTACCAAAAATGCATGCGAAATACAAAAGATTATAGTTATATATATGTATGTATTATATCTGTAGGATAGAGAAAAGCTACGGAACTTGCATAACAAAAATAAAAAGCCGCAAATACTTTTCTCCCAGTGCACTGGGAGAATGGCTAAAATACTCTCGACGCAGGTGGTTAGGGTGGCTTATTGCGGCCGCACCGCCCCGCCCCGCCCCGCTCTGCCCACATACCTTCATGATCTTGCACTGGGCCACACCTGTCACCGTCAGCGGCACGCCTTGGGCGGTCTCCACGTTCTCGCACATCGGATTGAGGGTCATCACGTTCAGCGAGAGCCTCTGCACGTCCGTCACTAGCCACCAGGCCCAGGCCCAGCCGCCGACAATCGTTCGCTTTTTCGTCGAGCCGCAGCAGCCGCCTGCAAAGCACAGAAAGAGAGAGAGAGAGAGAGAGAGAGCAAATGAGCAAGGGTTGTTAACTGATTACTGCAACAGTTGCTGGCAGTTCAGCAATTTAAAAGCTTCATTAATAAACTTACAAATGTTATGGATCTTTCTCTTTCTAATATTGTTGCGATAGTGCTGGCATTTCAGCAGTTTTCAAGCTAAATTCACTCCCTTTGTAACTTTTCTATATTTATGCAAGCTATATTATTATGTTTTTTATATTGATATTTCTCTATTATTATTATGAGTAATATATATATTTATATATGAGCATTTTTATAAAAAAATTATAATTCTTATTCGCATTATATTAATAATGGTAATTTAGATGCATTTTAAAGATTAAGTCTTACTTCAACATAACATACATCATTTAATTATCAACTTAATAGACGACAAATCGCAACTGCGCATTACAGGGTATACTAGCAGTCAGTCAGCATTCAGCTGTCAAGGCGTTAAATCTAGCCACTTGTGGCACTCAGTAGCAGTCAGCACTGATGACGTCATTGGGGCAGGCCAGGTCTCTGCAGAGCTGCTGTTGACCCACAAATGTCGCTGGCTGTGGCACACGCATTTTTTTTGTTTTTGTTTTTGGCCAGGGCCGCAGCGTTGTAATGGCCAGCGGCTTATATAGTAAGAGTGAAAGCATTTCGCTGTCGCCAAACTGCTTCGTGTGTGTGTGTGTGTGTGTGTGTGTGTGTGTGCTGTCTACGTGCCGGCAAACACGTCATGACGCGTCAAAGCGTTGATGGATGAGCTTGGCTTAAGCGAAGAGTGTCAGCCAGAGAAGCCAAACAGGAAGCGTTTGTGCATTTAAGGTGCCAGCTAACGGGTCAATTCGCCAGCTGCGCTCTGCCCGCAATGCATTCCGCTGCAGGCGTCGCCCCACCCACCGGCCTCAGCGACGGCAAAGGGCATGCTGAAGGCTGCGCAGCCGCAAAAGCGAACACGACTCTGCAAGTGTGTGAAAAAGTCAGAGAGAGAAAACATGCATGTGTGTGCGTGAGTGTCAGAAAGAGAGCGAGTTGTGGTGGCCATTTCTATCTAAGTTGCTGTTTGGGCTCCGTTTTAATGGCTCAATGCTTCAGTTGGCCAGCGAACGTCGCAGCGCGCGGCCGCACAGAAAGAAAGTGTTAAAGAAAGCGCACAAAAAAATAATATAAAAAAAAGCTTCAACTGTGAGCAAAGGCAAAAGAAACAGCGCAGTAGCGGCGATCGATCAGAAACAACAACTCCTTTCCCAGAGCTTCGAGGCACACGTGAGTAGGAAGGGGGCAATACACAGGCACAAGTCTGTGTGTGCGAGTGTATACATAAATAAATATATAAATAAATTCACAATGCAAAAGTGTGCCAACGGCAAAAAGAAATCAAAGTCAACAATATAAGCAGCGTGACAGCAACAATAAGGAACGCGCACAAAAACAAAAATAAAATTCTAAGCCGAGCCGTCGACGCATGCGTAGCCGCCGACAGCGGCAGCGACAGCGACAGCGACGCCTACGCCAACGCCAGTAGAAGCTTTCTCAACGAAAGTGATTCATCGCCGTTTCGTTAAGTGTGCGTAGTGATAAATGTAACAGTAACTGTAACTGTAACTGTAGCTGTAGCTGTAGCTGTGGCTTTTGCTATTGCTTGCGTGCGTTGTTATGCATTTCTCTTTAGCGCTATTTACTCAGCCATTTAGCGGCTATTCGCATCGCGCTGCCGCCTGCAAAAGCTGCGCTGCTGCTGCTGCTGCTACTGTTGCTGCTACTGTTGATGCTGCTGTTGCTGCTGCTGCTGCTGCGCTTTTTATTTCGCATTTTGTTTTTCGCTGGTACCTTGAACTTGAGCAGCGCAGCGCACATTCAACTCGGCGCAGTGGCAACCTGTTTGCAACAACACCAACAGCAACAGCAGCAACAGCAGCAACAGCAGCAATGCGCAGCAACAAGTTTGTAATTGCGACAACAACAACAACAACAGCAACAACAGCAGGAGCAGCAAGAGGGTCAGTGCAGACGTTGCTAGCTGTTAGTTTAGCTCAAAGCAAAAGTAGCCACAGATTATGCAAAGTCAGCGCCGCGACAGGAAACATTTTTGGCGGCAGCGCACAGCAAATGCAGAGCCGTTCGTTAGGGCGACTTGCCACGCCCACTAACAAACTGGTTGCATCCACTTGCATGTGTAAATATGTGTGTGTGCGTGTGTGTGTGTGTACTTCCAACAATTGTTGCATTGCTTTTAGACCAAAGTGAAAAGCTGTTTTTTTTTTCTATTTTTTGTTGGTTGGTTTTGTTTTTTTTTTTTTAGGTTTTATAATAGATGAATAAGATTTCACTTTTATGCGGGAGGCCTTTTACCCCAACTCCAAGCGCAACACGTGCAACAACAACAAAACACAATCAGAGTCACACTTCAGGCGTGCCTCTCGCCCCCTCTCCCCCACCCACTCTCATAATCATAAATTGCTTACCGCTAGGAATGTAATTAGAGACATCGGCGATATCTCGGTACAGAAATCACTTGGATTTGTGTAAAAGAATTTCCTAGCCGATATTTCTGGACCTGATAATAAAGTCCGTTAAAAGGGAATCTAGGGATCAAAATAGGTATTGCTTTGCACGCTTAAAACCCCAACGAAAGTCTCGCACGGTTCTTTGATTTAAAGGTTAAGTTCTAAGCGCTGGCAGGCTTTCGAACCATTCCCGCACGTGCGAGTACTGATCGTAACGGTAAATGAAACGGAACTACTCAACTCAACGGCTCAAGAACTAGTTCTATTTGATCGAAGCACAGCCGATAGCCCATTTCATTCGAAACTTCATGCCGATCGCTTAGATCTGATAAGCGAGTCGGACATGTTGTAATGCCCAGCTGGGCAATCGGTTACAGGGTATGCATAACAAATGGCCGCCGCAGCCAAGTTACGAAATTGCCGAAATGCGGCAGATCGTGATTGAAATGTTGAGGCGCGTGAAAAGCTGCAATCGAATCGGCTAACCCGATTACATACATTACAAACGTGACTTTTCATCACATACTCAATGATGTAGGTTTTTTTTCCCCCCTTTCTTCAATTGCAGACACGTTGCGTGGGATTGGAAGATCGCCATCGTTTAGCTTGAACTCAGTTAGTCGAAGGAGGCTTCAGCCATGAGCTCGGCCATTGTGGGCGCTGCTTCGGCGATAGGAGGCGCGGTTACGGCGGCGACCAGCAACAGCTGGTTTATACCCATGCTTATGGCAGCGGTTGCCTATTTCCAGTATGAGGAGATCATGGATCCCGAGTCGAAGCCCAGCGATGTGAGCAGCGACGACATTCTGGACCACTATGATTTCATAGTGATAGGCGCCGGGTCGGCCGGCGCTGTGGTTGCCAATCGTTTGACCGAGGTCGAGAACTGGAATGTGCTACTCCTGGAGGCCGGCGGAGATGAGACGGAACTAACGGATGTACCCCTGATGGCTGGTTATTTGCAGCTATCCAAAATCGATTGGCAATACAAGACGGAACCGTCGGGCACATCTTGCTTGGGTAAGTGCGTTACCTAAGGTATAACGATAGTCCTGAGTATTCGATTTCCCAGGAAATATTCCAATCAAGGAAGTTTCTATAGGAAAACCCACTCCTTAAGAAGGAATTCCTCTATTAAAGTAACCTCTTTAATTAATTTACCTCTAAGACATATTCTCCAAAGGTTCTTTCCTTCACTCTAACAATCCTTATCTTTCAGCTATGCAAGGCGGACGTTGCAACTGGCCACGAGGCAAGGTTTTGGGAGGCAGCTCGGTGCTCAACTACATGCTTTACCTTCGCGGCTCGAAGCACGACTACGACAACTGGGAGGCGCTGGGCAATCCCAGCTGGTCGTATCGGGATGCACTGTACTACTTCAAGAAATCGGAGGATAACACCAATCCGTATTTGGCCAGCACGCCCTACCATGCAACTGGAGGCTATTTGACGGTGGGCGAGGCGCCTTACCACACGCCCCTGGCTGCCAGCTTTGTGGAGGCGGGCGTGGAGATGGGCTACGACAATCGCGATTTGAATGGCGAGAAAATGACGGGCTTCATGATTGCCCAGGGCACAACGAGGCGTGGTTCGCGCTGCTCCACCTCGAAGGCGTTTCTGCGTCCGGCACGACTGCGTCCTAACCTCCACATCTCGATGAATTCGCACGTGACACGCATTATGATCGACCCGGTCAGCAAGTTGGCTTTCGGCGTAGAGTTTGTCAAGGAGCAGAAGCTTTACCATGTACGTGCCACAAAGGAGGTTGTTCTCTCCGGCGGATCGGTGAACAGTCCTCAGCTTCTGATGCTGAGCGGCGTGGGTCCACGCAAGCAGCTGGCCAAACATCGAATCCCGCTCATCAAGGAGCTCAGTGTGGGCGAGAATCTGCAGGATCACATTGGACTGGGCGGACTCACATTCCTGGTGAATCAGCCGGTCTCCATAGTGGAGAATCGCTTCCACACCATGTCGACGGTGCTGCAGTACGCGGTCTTCGGCCAGGGTCCGCTCACCATCCTGGGCGGCGTCGAGGGTCTGGCGTATGTGAACACCAAGTATGCAAACAGCACGCTGGACTGGCCGGACATTGAGTTCCATTTCGTTTCCGGTTCGACCAACTCCGATGGCGGCTCGCAGCTGCGTAAGGCGCATGGCTTGACAGATTCGTTTTACCGTTCGGTCTTCGAGCCGATCAATAATCGAGACGCGTGGAGCATAATACCCATGCTGTTGCGTCCACGCAGCACGGGCAGTATTAAGCTGCGCAGCAGTAATCCGTTCGACTATCCCTACATATTTCCCAACTATCTGAAGGATGATTTCGATCTGAAGACCCTCATCGAGGGCGTCAAAATCGCCGTCGCCCTCTCCCGCACCAAGGCCATGCAGCGGTTCGGCTCCCGGCTGTCGAGCATACGTTGGCCGGGCTGCGAGCAGCTGCCACCCTTCACGGATGCCTTCTGGGAGTGCATGGTGCGTCGATATACATCGACCATTTACCATCCCGTGGGTACCTGCAAAATGGGACCCTACTGGGACAAGGATGCGGTTGTCGACGCCAAATTGCGCGTCTACGGCATCCGAGGATTGCGCGTGATCGATGCCAGCATCATGCCCAAACTGGTCTCCGCCAACACGAATGCGCCCGTCATCATGATTGCCGAGAAGGGTAGCGACATGATCAAGGAGTTCTGGATCAAGAATACAATAGTCTGATAAGCGAATGTCTTCCCATTGTGTGGATGTGTGTGCGTGTGTGTGTGTGTGTGAATCCGAGTGTGAATCCAACTGTAAGTGTATTTGTTTTTTTCTTTTTTTTTTTTTTTGTGCTCTTTAGACTTAATCGAAAATCTTGATTCATAGATTTTTTTGTTATTTGTAAGCAAATCTTATGTATTTATTGTAACTTATTGAAACAGTATCCAGTAAAATAATTTGTACTTTAACTGTTCGGCTGTATGAGGATATTGAGAAGGCGCCTGTTGAACTACCTTTGGGGTTCTATCGAAAGTTTGGAAATCGAGGCACAATTTAGCATTGCATCAATAGGTTACCCTGTAATTTAGCACAGCTGAGATACACTAACTGCTTATGATAGTTCTTTTTTAAAGGAAATAAAAGGGAGAGAAATGTTTTCTAAATGACTTTAGATATGAATGCCAACAGATAAGGTATGGCCATTTATGGATACTTTTAGTTGGTATATTATGATCATCTTTCTGGGTTCGGTTATGGGTACTACCGGGTACTACCGGTACTTTTCTTTGGGTATTAAAGAGGTATTTCATTGGTTTCGCCTACAGCTTGCGGCTCTTCGGGTTGCTCCTGTTTTAGGACCTCGTTGGGCAAGAGGTTCTCCTCCCGCTGCTGCTCGCTCAGCTGATCCTCGATGATCATGCGAGCCGCCTGCACGCCGATCATCATGGCCGGCGCGTTGGTGTTGCCCGCGGTGATCTCTGGGATGACGCTGGCATCTGCGACGCGCAGGCCACGGATGCCGCGGACACGCAGCCGCTCGTCGACGACGCCCAGTGGATCGTTGGCTGCGGCCATGCGGCAGCTGCCGACAGCGTGCCACGCTCCCATAAACATGTACCGTATGTGGCACAGCCAGTAGGCATCCGAGTCCGGCTCCAGGACGTCGCATTCCGGCAGCGGCGGCAGCCACAGCGTCAGTCCGCATCGCCGGAAGGCTCGCGTCGCCACCAGCCGTTGCACGTAGCGCACGTAGCGCAACAATGTGGCACGATCTTCCGGATGCGACGCATAGCTATTGCGGACCAGCGCTGGCTGCCGCGGATCGCCGCTGCGTAGCGAGACGCTGCCCCGCGACTTGGGCAGCAGCAAGGAGCCCATGATCTGCAGCAGATCCGTTTCCTGCAGCGCCGCACGCTGCGCGGCAACCAGCTCCGGCCGCAGGCCCAGATAGCCAAAGCTGCCGACGCTGCCGCGTGGCAGCAGGGTGTGCGCCACCACATGGAGGTCCGGCTGGCCGGAACGACTGGCCGGCGCACTCGAGTTGATGAAGCCCATCATGGAGAAGCTGGCGGCCAACGGACCCCGCTGGCCCTGCAGCAGATACTCCGCCACGGAGGCCGGTTCGTAGGGGCCACGCCCACCCGCCTGTTGGCTTGCATTGACAGCGCAGCTGGCCGTGAAGCGCAGGAAGAGCGGCAGCATTCCATGATCGTGCAGATTGCCACCCACTCCATTCAGCGGGACTCGCGGCTGAATGCCCAGACTGCGCAGCTGCTGGTAGGGTCCGATGCCGGAGAGCAGCAACAGCTTCGGGGAGTTGAGGGTGCCGGCGCTGACCACCAGCTCGCGTCGGGACAGCGCTTCGAGAGTGCGATTGGAGGCCAGATGAAGGTAGCTGATGCCACGGACGCGTCTGCCATTGGAGCTGAGCAGCAGCCGCTGGGCTAGAGCGCCGCGCAGCACATGGAGATTGGGTCTGCTTGGCGGCCGGGCGAGGAAGCTGCGAGCGCTGCTGATGCGCCGCCCGTTGCTTATGGTGGCCGGCACCAGGTGTGTGTAGCCGAAGGTGCTGCCGGCGAGCAGCGGCTGCCGGGTCCGAGGCACGCCCAGCTCGGCGCTGCCGGCATAGATCAGCTCGGCCAGGCGGCTGTTGACCGGCTCGATGAGAAAGTAGCTGAGCTGCAGCTGCGATTGCAGCTGGCGATAGGCGAGCTGCACCTCCGGCCAATCCCAGCCCCGCAGGCCCAGACCCCAGCGCCAGCGTCGAAAGTTGGCCGCACTGCCCGGCACATAGATGTTGCCATTGATGGCGCCGGTGCCGCCGAGCATGCGTCCGTGCCACCAGCGGCAGCCATGGGGCGGCTGCATCGCCTGGCAGCAGAGGGGATTCGGCTCCGCCTCGTCCAGCCACATGTAGCGGGCGTCCTGATGCATCGAGCCGCTCAGCGCAAAGATCTCCGACTCGAGCGGCGGATCCTCGCCGGCCTCCAGCAGCAGTACCGTTACGTTCGGCTGATCCGCCAGCCGGCTGGCCACGATGGCGCCGGCACTGCCCGCACCCACCACAATGTAATCGTAGCTGGCGAGGATCGGTCCAGCCTCCGCTTGGTTTGGTGGCCAATTGCTGGTCAGCGCCCAGCTGGATTCATTCAATGCAGCCGCAACGGACTCGATCAAAGCCAGGCCGATGCCATTGCTGGGCGCCTGACTGCCTTCAGCCTGCAGCAGAGCAAGAAGCAGCAGGAGGAGGAGTGCCCGGAGCTGAAGTCGTGCCCAGTTGGCTCCACTTTGGCGTCTCATTTCGTTCTGGTTTAGGCCAGGCGCAGGTCTCTGCCGTCCGTTAAGTACATTAGATCCAGTCGCATCATTTTATATTATTTTTATTGTTTTTTCAAGCAATTAGCGGAATATTTTAATCTTTATTGCGGTTTTGCCTGTTTTTCGGTTTTGCTTACACTGCGCTTTGAATATCAAGTGCTTAATGCCGCTCGAGTGGCAGCTTTTAATCCAATAACCCAACCACCCTTCCCACCCCCTTCATCGCACTCATGCCGCCTCGCTCGCTCCCACTGGCTGCTTGCCCAGTGGAATTTATGATAAAACAAAGAGAGCCAGCGAAAGAGAAAGAGAGAGAGAGAGAGAGAGAGCGAGCGAGCGAAAGCTTTCGCTCTTTTAACAGCTGTACAAATAGACTGTTAACATCTGTTCGATCAGCGCTGTTAGTGTTAGCAGAAAAGTTGCTGTTAACATACCCTGTACTCACGAGCAGCCTCAAAGGGGGTTCATGTGGCTTTTAAGTGAGTATTAAGTAAATTGTAAGTTGGAGGGTTATTTAAAATGTGATTTTTGTGGCAGTGTGAGAGGAGGGAATATTGGATGATTATCTTCAAATACCCTTTACAACTTAGAAAGAGGGAAATTTAATACTGACTTCTTCTAACATTACTTCTTCTTCTTCTCATTACTGACAGCTAAGCTAAGTTATAGTTAAAAATGAATACAGGGTAGCTGCTAGTCGTTCTGCGACAAATGTAAAAAGGTCACACGTGTTGCAGTTTATTATATCTTCTTTTGTTTTGGTCGACTTGTTTGCATGCATCACTGCATTCGACTGCCGGATACCCTTCGTCGAGTACATCAGTTATTATATTTTATAAATAGAGACAGATATGTATGTTTGTTTACTTTTTAGAGGGTTTATCTTATCAGTTGTTAAGAGCAGTATGACTCGCATAGCATGACAAATCAAAATTTGAACGTCGCCAAGAATTGGGCTCATAAATAGGTTTACAGATAAGCGATAAGTTGGCCCAACTAGGAAGCAGGTGTCGTATTACAAAAACTGGGGTATATATGGAAAATTTGATGGATATATAACGAAGCAATGCGCGAAATGCCAATTACAAATGATACAGGGTATATCAGAAAGAAAGAGATAGATACATATAGAGAGAGAGAGAGAGTTAAGCAATGCAGAAAATGAAATTCGAGCATTGAGAAAAGGAATGGCAGTTGTAAAAAGAAGAATACGAATTACAGGGTATATAGGAGAGCGACAACCCCTACTAGAGTTGAAGCATTACGGAATATGGAAATGGTCATTGCACCCATTGCAGTGTAAAACTTTTCGCTAGGTCAGCAGTCGCTGCAATTGCAAAGAATTCCACTTGGAGTCGGACTCGAACTCGAACTCGAGCTCGAACTCGAGCTGGGATTCGATTCAGATTCCGATTCAGTTGGCATTGAGGCAGCGAGTGGCAGCGGAATTGGAAGATGACGGCTGTGAATACGTTTGTTACGATCTGGCGGTTCCTGCTGACGCTGGGACCCTCAGCCGTAATCATCCTGATGCTGAACAAGGGCATCAAGGACTATCGCCCGGACATTGTCGACGAGGACCGGCGTGTCCGTTCCATACACATTGAGCAGCTGCGTCCCAGCTACGATTTCATCATTGTGGGCGGCGGCTCGGCGGGCTGTGCGCTGGCTTCTCGTCTCTCGGAGAATCCCGCCTGGAGCGTCCTGCTGTTGGAGGCGGGCGGCGACGAGCCGCTCCTGATGGATCTGCCACAAATGTATCCGGTGTTCCAGCGCAGTCCCTGGGACTGGAAGTATCTCACTGAGCGCTCGGACCGCTACTGCCTGGCCATGGAGGAGCAGCAGTGCTTCTGGCCGCGCGGCAAGGTTCTCGGCGGCAGCAGCTCGATCAATGCGATGATGTATATCCGCGGCAATCGCCGCGACTACGACCACTGGGCCCAGCTGGGCAACCCGGGCTGGGACTACAACAGTGTGCTTCACTACTTTCGCAAGGCGGAGGACATGCGTGTACCGGGCTACGAGCAGAGTCCGTATCACGGCCACGGCGGGCCGATTGGCGTCGAGCGCTATCGATCCCCCTCGCCACTGCTGGATGTGTTTATGACGGCGGCCGCGCAGCTGGGACTGGTGCATCCCGATGGGGACCTCAACGGACGCACCCAGATGGGATTCGCGCCGCCGCACGGCACGCTGCGCAACGGCCTGAGATGCAGCGCCAACAAGGGTTACATGCGTCGCAGCTGGCAGCGATCCAACCTGGACATTGTGCTCAAGGCCTTCGTGGAGCGGCTGCACTTCGAGCCGGGCAGCAAGCGGGTGCTGGGCGTCAGCTTCGAGTACGGTCTGGCGAACTACCAGGCGCTGGCCGGCAAGGAGGTGGTGCTGGCTGCCGGCGCCCTGGCCAGTCCCCAGCTGCTGATGGTGAGCGGCGTGGGACCCGCCGATCAGCTCCAGCCTCTGGGCATTCCGCTGGTGCAGCACCTGCCCGGGGTGGGGGGCAACCTGCAGGATCACATCTCCACCTCGGGCGCCATCTACACCTTCACCAGCCAGCCGCCCGGCACCCACATGTCCTTCATAGTGCCCGACATGCTGACCAAGGAGTCCGTCCGGGAGTTCCTCCACGAGCACAAGGGCTTCTTCTATGCGATGCCCGTGAGCGAGGTGATGGGCTTTGCCAGCACCCGCTACCAGGTCACGAAGGATCCGGAGTGGCCCGACGTTCAGATCTTCATGGGCAGCTACGGCTACGGCGCCGATGGCGGCATGATTGGCAGGCGCGGAGCGGCGATCACGCTGGAGAACTTTGCGGACAGTTTTGAGCCGATGATTTATCAGGATTCGTTTGTGATTGCGCCGCTGCTGATGCGTCCCCGTTCCCGTGGCTATCTCCAGCTGCGCTCCGCCGACGCTCGCATCCATCCGCGCATACATGCCAACTACTACGACGATCCCCTGGACATGGCCACCATGGTGGAGGGTCTGAAGCTGGCCCATCGTCTAACCCAGACGCCGGTGATGCAGCGCTTGAATGCCACGCTGAACATCTACGAGTGGCGCAACTGCCCGGAGGTGGAATACCTCAGCGACGCCTTCTGGGAGTGCCTGGCACGGTATTACTCGCAGACCATCTACCATCCGGTCGGCACCTGCAAAATGTCACCCATCCAGGATCCGTACGGCGTCGTGGATCCCCGCCTGCGAGTACGCGGCGTTCGCGGGCTCCGGGTCATCGATGCCAGCATCATGCCAACGATTCCCACCGGCAACACGAATGCCCCGACCCTGATGATCGCCGAGCGGGGCGCCGATATGATCAAGGAGGACTGGCATCATTATCCGCACGGCGGTTGGCAATAGATGCCTGCGGTTAAGGCTTCAGCTGTAAGCCAAAGATTGAAAGATTGCAAGATTGAAAGATTGAAAGATTGAATACCCCATCGTAGATATAGTTGAGCTGATTGTTACTGAATAAACAATCCATATATAAAATATATATATAAACATGATTCGTTGCAATCGAAACTCGCTTTTGGCCAGGCGAAGGTCAAAAGCCGCAAAAGCGGGCCAACAATAACTGTATTCGAGCGTCGACGCAGGGGTCAATGCTTAGAGGTCAGACGTCAGACGGGCCTAAGAACTGCAGCCTTGTGCCATTCGTTAGCCAATTGTGCTGCCAATCACAATTGTCTAAAAAGCAACCCAGCTGCAAATTTGTACATGCCAAACCCACTGAAAAAAGTGCTCAAAAGTAGTTCCCAAGTGGAGTTACGTGATTGGGAAACCAGATATAAACTTACTTTTTATTTTCGTTTTCTGGGTTAACTGTAAATGCTCGAGCTTAAAGTGGAACGTGGGGGCGTTCGATATGAAAGATCGATCACAACATTTGTGCCTAATTGAGTTTGAAATGTCAGCAACAGCTACAGCAACAGCAACAGCAACAGTTGCTGCGCCAACTGAAGTTGTGTGCAACTGTTGCTGTTGTTGCTGTTGGGATTGAACTTTAACGAGCTGTTGCTGCAGTTGCAACCGTTGCTGTTGGAGTTGAGCTTTATGAAGTTGTTGCTGTTGCTGCTGTTGGTGTTGCACTTGTTGCTGTTGTTGTAGCTGTGAATGTTGCAACTGTTGTTGTTGTAATTGGAATAGATTTCTAGTATCTGTTGCTTTTGTTGTTGTTGTTGTTGTTTTTTGTTGTTGTACTTGTTGCTGCTGTTAATGTTGCACTTGTTGCTGTTGTTGTAGCTGTGAATAATGCAACTGTTGCTGTTGTTGTCATTGAAATAGATTTTTTATTAAGTTGTTGCTGTTGCTGCTGCTATTGTTGTAGTTGTTGATGTGGTTGTTGTTGTTGTTGTTGTGCTTATAGGTGCTAGTGTTGCCGTTAGTTGTTCTTAACAACTTAAGCTAGTGAAATAATTGTTAGTGTTGCAGTTGTGTTTGTTGTTGCTGCTATTGTTGCAGTAGTTGCAATTTCCCTTGCTGCTGTTTGTTGTTGTTGCTGTTGCTGCTGTCGCCTTATCCTTAGACAATGTAATGTTGCAATTGCAGTTGTTTTTGCTGTTCTTGTAGCACATATTTCTCTTTCAGTTGCTGTAGTTGTTGCTGCTGCTGTGTTTGCTACAAGTGTTGCTGTTGCTGTTGCTGTTACAGCTGTTGCTGCCGTTGCAATCGCCACTGTTGGTGCTGCAGTCAAGCCAAGCTAATTCTCAGCACATTCTGGTGACATTGACAGAAGGCGCCAGCAATTTGCTGCCTGTTGTTGCTGCTACTGTTGCTGCTGCTGCTATTGTTGTTGTTGTTGCTGTTGTTGCTGCTGTCACTGTTGCCGTTTTGGTGAATTTGTCGTATTTCATGAGCGGGCGCTGAACCAAATGGCAAACGCGACAAGTTATACCAGTTTGGCACACACACACACATATTTACAGACACACACACACACACACACAATTACACTCACACTTGCACGGCGGTCGCTGCGCTGAAGTTTTCAAAAAGGTTTCCGAGATTTTCTTACGGGTCAGTCCGCAACATCCGCTGCTAACAAAATGACGCCAAGCAAACAGCTCCAGAACCAGCAGCAACAGCAGCAGCAGCAGCAGCAACTGCTGCAGCAACAACAACACCGACTGCAGCAACACTTGTCGCTGTTGCCGCTGCTGCTGCTACTGTTGGGGCTGCTGCAGCTGTTGCCAGCAATTGTGGCACTGCCGCAGCAACAGTTGCTGCAGGAGGCCTCTGCGCCAGCTGAACAGGCGGCAACAACAGTAACAGCGCCCGCCCTCAACGATCCTTCGGGTGAGTCTCTCTTGCTTGCCGCTGCCTGCCGCTAAGGATTCGCTCTCCTTTATCTCCTTTATCTCCCACTCCAGTTATTTCCTCTGATTTCTTTGCAGACTTAAGCGCTGGCCTCAACCTCCTGCCCGTCAGCAATTGGATCGCCGCTGCCGCCAATGCTGAGCCGCCGGCGCCTGTTCAATTCGTTCGCATCGCCATGAATAGCGGACTGTGAGGCGTCTCCGCCCGCCAACAGATGGCGCCAGCTTAACATAATTTACAATTTGTGTTTTAACTAATTTTACTATCGTTTTTTTGTTTTTTTTTGTTGTTGTTTATATATACACCTGTATTATATATGTATATACATTTTTTTTTAATACCCTGTAATTAGGTTTAGGCTGCAATAAAATTGTGCATAGATAGAAGAAAGTTCGTTATGAAATTCGTGGATATACAAAGGTGAAGTGTATACCCTCTAATAGAGTTCACATTTTATTATAAAAATAACCTCTTCAGGGTTGCTTTTTATATGGGGTAACATATCTTAGACATATCTTCCCTCTTAGGCTCTGCAAACAACCAGCTAGCATAACAAGTTTTAATTAGCATGGAAACATTTAGGCGTATGCGTGATAAATATTTATATATATATATATATATTTATATATACACTAATAAAAGCACTTGTCTAATCCGATAAGTTACATAAAAGAAGATAATAGTAAGGAAACGTTCAAAGCATTTGCAGCATATCTTGAAATACTCTACATAAGTCGAGAGTCACGATTAAAAGATTGAGTTGGACTTTAATTTACAGCAGACGTGTTTACAAAGGGTTTACAAAAAATACCCCGTCTTATAGACAATTAAGCAAGGGTACTTCTGTTCGATTAGTTCAGGCGACAGTCGAACATTTTTCATAGGGTCTCTAGGCGCATATGATACCCTGGCAATTGCAAAGCTTGTTACGCTGACGCGCTGCTTAAAAATGCGGTTGTATTGTTGTAGGCGCCTTTTATGGCAATTATCAGACAAAAACTTTAATCGATCAGCTATGTTTTTTTTATTGCCGTTTAGAGAGTGCCTGTCCTTGATCGACATTGTCTGGATGTGTGTCTGTATGTGTGTCTGTATGTGTGTCTATGTCTCGGTTACAACTGTTTACAGATTCAACACAATCGTAATTTACTCATTAGAGCTGAACAAATAAAAGTGTTTAGCAGCTTAACTTTACAAGATGATTATACTTTATAAGCGACATGGAACATGGAGCATGGAACTTTGTTCTACGAAATTATATTATAGAGATTGCAATGCCGCTCATCTGATTACTGTTCCCACTTTAAGCAGGTCAGTTCTGGCAGAATAAATAAATAATATTATAAATAAGAGTTAACCAGTGCAAATATTGCCGTCGGGTGTAATTGGTTGCGTAATACTTGCAGACCAACAAATAGCCTATTAAAATAAAAACCAATATACTCTTCATTAATTTCGTCAAGTGTAAATATGAGTAAGTCATGTTTCTCTAAACTATCGATATCGATATCGATATCGATATTTTACCTTTTAGCATATCTACAAGCTTATAAAAGCTTTTAATGAAGCTCTTCTTTACGTATGTATGTATATAAGCGGAACAGAGTATCTTCCGGTTGGAAGTACTTCTTTTTTTTTTTTGTTTTTCCTCTTATGTCATATAATTAAAATTTCATTCTGATTTATTTAAAACTTTTCATAAGAATCTCGTTTGCGAATGCACAATCAAGTGTAAAATCTAAATATACACAAAATTACGGGAAAAAAAAACAAGAGACCCTTTGCATCAGATGCAATATATTATATACATATATATATAGTACGTATTACGTAAACAGGTTCATCAAAAGTTAAAGCATGTTGTAAAAATTGTAAGCTTGATTAAATTAGGGTTAACAGAGGTTGTAATGTTGTACGTGCATTAAATATTCCAAAAAACATTAATTCATATTTTTATAATAATTGCGAGTAAACTTTATCGCTCATAATTGTGAATAAATGTGTTTTAAGTAATATAAAAAAAACAATATTAATTAAAATCTTATCTAAACTTCGAATGAGAAATTATGTATAAATGTCATTCACAATTGTGAATGAATGAGTTTGCAGCGCGACATGCTAAAGGCACTGCAAAGTCGCTGCAAAATCAGCGACTCTTATAGAGTAGCAATGTAAATTAATATTATATTAAAACCTATAATATAGATGCTATATAGATATAAATAGAGATAGACATATAGATTAAACGCTTGGAGTTTAGTAAAAATGTTGGATTCAATCATTTTTCTCATTTGCCGATGGAATTTCGCAAAGTTGCGGCACAGACTGAAACTGCAAGACATTATGTAACTAACTTTCAATTGAAGCGTTTGCAGCTGGTTTGGCTTGAACTGTGCGTTAATTATCAGCCAGTCAGTCAGTCAGTCAGTCAATCAGCTGAGATTGAACTGACTAGCTATAAAGGAAGCTGAGCAGGCGAATTGTATCATATGACGCAGAGCGTTTACTCGCTTTGTCAACAAAGGCGATGCCGCTAACAGTGCGATAACCATTCAGTCAGTCAGCCATTCAGCCATGTAGTCAGTCAGTCAGTCAGTCAGTCAGTTAGTCTGTTAGTCTGTTAGTTTGTAAGGCAGTCCATCCGTCTGTCAGTTAGTCAGCCAGTCTGTCGGCACGCTTATCGCATATATAAAAGCGAATTGTAAGCGCTGGCGTCGCCTCAAATCAACGCAAATCAAAATGCTGGCAACAACTGCGAACCAGAGCCTCGGCTTCGGCCTCAGTCCCGGCGATCCGCAGTGCACGCCGCCAGGGATCGGCATCTGGAGCGGAATGGTGCAGATGCTGCTCCAGGCGCTGCTCGCGGCCCAGTGCAATGTCGCGCCCACCACCCTCTGGCCGCCGGATCAGGGCCAGCTGCTAGCTGAGACCCAAGGCTTCGACATACCCTACGATTTTGTGGTGATTGGAGCCGGTTCGGCTGGTTCCGTGGTCGCCGGACGGCTCAGCGAGAATCCCAATTGGCGAGTCCTCGTCCTCGAGGCGGGCGGCGATCCTCCCGTCGAATCAGAGGTGAGTCCCAACGTACAAAAATGCAATTAGTGACAGGTGTGCGTGTGCGTGTGCGTGTTTGTGTGTATGTGCGAGTGTGCGAACTTAGATTGCATGCAATGCCAACTTGTGAATTCGAATTCGCCAACTTGTGAATTCAATTGCAGTCATTGAAACCTGCATTCAATACTCCAGAATTGCAAAGCAAATACGTTTTTGCATAGTGCAAGGGACAGAGTAAAGGGTATTTCAAGTGCATCAATATTTACATAGTTTTAGAATGCAAATATTTACAAACAGCTATTACGAGTGTTTCGATTCGAAGCTGTTCAAACAACAAATAAAGTGACTCCCTCTTTTATTATAGAATAGTTCGAGCTATAGGGTGTTCAGGGTATATCATGATACTGAACAAGTGAATATACTGTATGAACTAAGTAAGAGTATAAAAGTGCCCCAAGTTTTAATATAACTCTCGCCTTTATTAGAATTGTTTGAGTTATAGGGTATTTAGAGCATATCAATATACTGAACAAGTAGTATAGGTGTATGTATATAAGTAGCAATCAAAAACATACTAACACAGTGCACGAGGCCAATGTATGGCAAATGTATTTGAATTCACTTTCAATTATCTGCTTTGTAATACTCATGGTATTTTATTCTGATTTCCATATTCGAAGTATTTTTATTCGTCCTTATCTAAAGATATTCACGTATTCAATTGGAAAAGAGGATTATTTATATGGAGCGTATGCCAAGTGCGTTAACTCCAAATATACGATTATCGTAACAAAATTCTAACCGAGGTAAGGTTAAATACCTGCCTACTATTTATCTAGTTCGTTGTCCTAGTTTATACGCAGATATTATTTGCCTATACAAATAAACAAAAAAAAAAAAAACAATGATAAGTATGGTCATAAATAAATGGGTCGTAATTTTAGATAATCTTCACTTGACGTTTAGTTTTATACAACCTCTAAATATACAAAAAAAAAAAACTAACATTTGATGCCTTACAATTAAATCTGATAAAGCAAGCTCTTTTGTTTACTTGTATTCTCTTAAAAGAAAAACACTTCGCATGCAGTTTCAAATCGTTCTTAAGAGAATTTTCTTATCTCGAAAAGCGGTTCCGAATATGAAGAGAAACTTATCTGGAGGTGTACTTAAATAGGATTTGAAGTGCATTTATAAACCTTTTACGATAATCACTTTAGATAAGTTCGACGTAATGTGATAAGCAATAGATCTAGAGATCATCTATCTTACTAAATTATGAAGGAAATGCACACGCAGTTCAAGTGCAAGACCTTGAATACTAAATTTTCAATGAGACTATTTGAGACTGTGTTCGCTTCTCAAGCTAAGTTAGAAGAGAGAAGCGAAGTTCAAAAGAAATACTAAAAAATTATTCATACAATTCATACCAAGACACTAAGTTAAGTAAATTTATTAACCGATAGAGTTTTCAACTAGAAGATTCCGATTGCTTGGAAAATAATTAGAGGTTACACCTTAATTCTGATAATTCAAACAATTCACTTCTAGCATATTCTCATACATACGTATATAGAATTATAATTTGAAGAGCAAAAAAATTTTGATTTTTTAAGTGATGCAATTATATTGAAATGGAATGCCAATTAATAGTGTAGATCCATAATGATCTAAAACATAATAATTAGAATAAGATCTGTCTATTCCCATTCACACAATACTTCTATATTATGTAGCTAAAAGTATTATAATATTTATGAATATATAATCTGTTGAACTGTTAGGATCTGTCTGTTCTATACAATCTATATCCTCGACTCTCTCTCTCTCTCTCCCTTTATGAACAGCTGCCCGCGTTGTTCTTCGGAATGGAGATTTCGGATTTCATGTGGAACTACTATACGGAGAATAGTGGGATTGCGTGTCAGGCGCAGCGGGATGGACGTTGCTATTGGCCGCGTGGTCGAATGCTCGGCGGAACGGGAGCGGCTAATGCGATGCTCTACGTGCGAGGCAATCGAAGGGACTTTGACAACTGGGCGGAAATCGGGAACGAGGGCTGGAGCTATGACGAGGTGCTGCCGTACTTTGAGCGTTCGGTGCGGCCGGTGGGCAATGCGACTCACCCTCAGGGCTACGTAACGGTGGGTCCCTTCCAGCTGGAGAGTGTGGACATTCAGGACATGATTCGTGGTGGCGGCCAGGAGTTGGGTGTACCCAGCGTTCCCGACTTTGCCGAGGGTAGCTTCGTGGGCTACGCCAACGTGAGAGGCACCGTGAAGCAGGGTACTCGCATGAGTCCGGCGAAGGGGCATCTAAGCAAAGTAGCCAAGCGGCCCAATCTGCACGTGGTGAAGCGGGCGCAGGTCACAGACCTCCACTTCGATGCGGCCGGCGAACGCCTGGAGGCGGTTACCTTTGTGCGGGACGACCGCACCTACCGCGTGGGCGTGACGAAGGAGTTGGTGCTATCGGCCGGCGCTTTGAACTCTCCGGCGCTACTTATGCGCTCCGGCATCGGACCACGTGAGCATCTGGAGCAGCTGCAAGTGCCGGTAGTGCACGACCTGCCGGGCGTCGGAAGCAATCTGCAGGATCATGTTTTGGTACCGCTGTTCATGCAGCTGGACAAGGGCGTGGCCGAGGCAGCCACCCAGCAGCAGATACTGGACAGCATATATGAGTATCTGATGCATCGCAAAGGAGCGCTGGCCGCCCACGGCATCACTTCCCTGGTGGGCTTTGTGAACACGGCGAACGGCAGTACCGATGCCCGCTATCCGGACGTGGAGATCCATCATTTGTTGTTCCAGCGCGGCCGTCACGATGCTCTGCACATGTTTGCCACTGGACTATCGCTGCAGGAGGTCTACGTGAAGCATCTGCAGGAGCAGCTAAAGGAGTCGCATTTGCTGTGCGTCTTTGTGCTGCTTGCCAAGCCGGAGTCGGCGGGCCATCTGCGACTACGAAGCACGGACTACAAGCAGCCGCCGGAGTTGTTCAGCAACTATCTGGCCAAGCCGGCGGATGTGGAGACGCTGCTGCGCGGCATCCGCTATCAGGAGGCGTTGCTGCAGACCCAATCCTACAGACAGCATCACGCCCAGTTGATCCACATACCCATCGATGAGTGCGACGGAGTGGCTGAGTACGGCAGCGATGCCTATTGGCGGTGCTATGCCAAGCATTTTACTGTCACCTGCTACCATCAGACGAGCACCGTTAAAATGGGCCCCGCCTCCGATCCGAATGCCTGTGTCAGTCCCCGCCTTCAGCTGCGAGGCGTCGCCAATCTGCGAGTGGCCGATGCCAGTGTCATGCCCTCCGTGGTCAGCGCCAACACGAATGCGGCTACCGTTATGATCGGCGAACGGGCAGCGGATTTCATTGCCCAGGATTGGGCGCAGGCAACGAGCGAGGCGCAGCACAAGCAACGCAGACACGAGGACCTCAGATAAGCAGCGGACGGAAATTTAATAACGTTAAATTTAAGCAACTTTTTTTTTTCTTAATTACATAAATGCTATATCTATATTTTTACTGTAAAATGCAAAAATTTCGCTCTTATAAGCAACTTTTGTTCGTTTTCTTTTATACTTAATACGAGTCCTTAATACGAATCTTGTCGGATTATAAGAACCGTTAAATAGCTGTACATCTCCGTTTTCTAAACGAACGGACGGAGATTAATCTTGAATCTTCCCGCTTGATCCTAAACAAGATTGTATATATGTACATATGGTTAAGGGACTTGGACATTCCACCTTTTTGCCTATTACAAGCAGTTTCACCAAACCAATTCCCATTTTAAATGGGTTCAGGGTATACGAAGTTATCAGTTACCAGTCAAGAAATCAATATTTCTGTCAATCTATTTAGCATATTAGCATTTTGTTGAGTCATCGCATTATTGAAATGCTTCCCGGCAGAGCTCACAAGCCTCTGAACTATCCGAATTGATTATTACGCTTTCTGTTTTGCTTTCCGATTTCGTAATACACTGGATCAAAATCCAAGTGCGATTAGGAGTGGTCTATTTATTTAAATACATGATCGTTCTTAACACTGGACTTTTGGTAAGATCTTTGATAGAAAGCGCATTGCTCACTGATATCTGAGTTTCTTACTTCATAAGCATAACCAATAGAGCTTTATGTTTATTTCGGAAAGAGCTTAATTGATATCAGCGGAGCTTTTAGCACCAAAATTTAGAACGTAGATTGTATTTGAATCTACGCAGAAATAAATATATGTATGTATATTAATATCTCAATCATCCAAAATCAGGTTTCACAACTAGAGAGACAACATTTTGTTATGTGGATTTTTGTGGAGCAGTCCAAATATAAAAAATAATTCATTTCCTATTATCTATTTGGCTCTCTCAAAAATTCTATTCATAGCGACTATACCTGATTTTTGGTATATGCACACATTTAATTGCTTCTTGAAATGCAGAAATGTAGGGACAAGAGATAAGGCAGAGAACAATTTGCCATTGTCGCAGTCTGAATACAGGGTATGTTATGGTTTGATAAATTTTTTTTGTGAGTGTAATATATATTTACTTTTTTTAGTATTATTATATATATGTATATATTATATATATTTTATATATATATATACCTAAAGGAATCTCTTTAAATGGAGTAGAGCTTGTGTTCTCCCTCTTAAGCAAGAAGCTGACTATAGGGTACCGTTAGCCAATCACTACGCGATACGATATTGCCAAATCATGCCCTCTTGATTAAAAATCTCTTTTGTAGCATGACTGTGCATTTGTTTTAATGTATAAAAGAAAGCAGGCCACAGGGTATCAGGGTGTCGTCTACTCGTTTTCTCCGATTCAAAGCAAAATATTTTAGATCTTGTGTTATTTACGGAACTTATTTATCCAGCTAAAGCCTAAATCGAGCTTAGAATTCCTAACTACGGTGAAAAGGAGACAGCTAGAGAGGCACCCAACCCACAGTTTGGCAGTGTGCCCAGAGCTACGAGTTGACCGAGCCTAGGTGCACGCTTTTCCGCTTTTCCACATTGAGATGATCTTGACGCGTAGGCCATGGGCGTGGCAACGCCCACTAAACCGCATAAAGATACCGAAAGGCGCAGCAAATGCTGTTCGGCTTATCGAATACGAGTTATCAACGAGAAAAATAGAGAGAGAGAGAGAGAGACATGGAGACAGAGAGACAGGGAGACAGGGAGACAGAGAAAAAGAGAGAGCTAGAGAGAAGGAGAGGAAGAGTGAACTGAATGAATTGCCTTGTTAAGTGCGGTCATAAAAAACAATTTGGTGGCCCATAATTGAATGGGCTCACACCGGAGCTTATCAGACGCTGTCCATTTAGTAGTTCGTAGTCGTAGTTGGGACTCCGCCTTAGCTCTGGCTGGGGCTGCACCCGCTCTTCAATGTCACATCTAATCTCAGTGGCAGTGATAAAGGCGCGTCCGGCAGAGCTCGCTCTGGTTTATATAAAAGAACATATATGCTTTTTATATATATTTCTATGTTTGTGTGCGTATACGGTGGTCTATTTGCAATGCAAATGGCGCAGGTAATTTACGGCGACGCGAGCGGCATGCGAATGCTTCAGGTGGTTGGGGACCGTACAAATGCCGGCGGCCGGCATCGTCCGGCGAACAGTAGCGCACGGACAGCGCGAGTGACCGGAGCGTAAGATACGTCGATAAACGAAATGGATTTCCTAAGCGCTGAGTGCGCAGCAAGATCGGCGGGTCCGGCGAATACGCTGATGTCGCTCCTGCTGCACACCCTCATTGCCAAATACTGCGATCTCAGTGGACAGCAGCAATGGCCCGAGGATCACGGCGATTGGCTGGACAAGTCCGGCGGATTTGATCAACCGTACGATTTCATTGTTGTAGGTGCAGGCAGCTCAGGCGCTGTCGTCGCTGGCAGACTGGCGGAGCAATCCAATTGGCGCGTCCTTCTGCTGGAGGCGGGCGGTGATCCACCGATTGAAACCGAATTCGTTGCCTGGCATATGGCCACACAGTTCTCCGAGTGGGATTGGCAGTACCATACGCAGCCGAATGGACGCGCCTGCATGGCTATGGAGGGCGAGAGCTGTCATTGGCCCAGGGGCAAAATGCTTGGCGGTACAAACGGTATGAATGCTATGATCTATGCCCGCGGCACACGCACGGACTTTGACGATTGGGAGGAGCGCGGTAATCCCGGCTGGGGCTACGACGAGGTGCTCAAGCATTTCCGCAAGGCAGAGGATTTGCGCTCCACTCGGCCCGACTACAAGCCCGGCGATCACGGCGTCGGCGGACCCATGGGCCTCAACAACTACGTCTCGGACAACGAATTCCGCACGACCATTCGGGCGGGTATGCTGGAAATGGGCTACGGCAGCGCACCGGACTTTACGGAGGGCTCGTTTGTTGGCCAAATGGACATATTGGGCACTCAGGACGGAGGTCGTCGCATCACCACCGCCCGCTCCCACATCCACAAGAACACGCCCAATCTCCACATTGTCCGTCACGCCCATGTCAAGCGTCTGAACTTGGATGGCAAGAAGACCGCCGAGAGCGTCACCTTCGTTCACCGCGGCAGCAAGGAGTATACGGTGCGAGCCTCTAAGGAGATTATCCTCTCGGCAGGCGCCATCGGCAGTCCCCAGATTCTGTTGTTATCAGGTAGGTCAAGCAGGTTACACGAAAAGTGTCCAAGGTTTGGCAAGGTCAAGCTAATCGCTGATCTTTCTATAATCTCTGACCACATCACGTAAGTCCGATAAGATAGCCAAAAAGTATGGACAAATATGAAACTGATAAATGAATTATTTGGGGCTTTTATGGCTAAGATAATGTTATCCGATAGTTGCAAGGTTTTCAAAGTCGCAAGGCAACAGGCCGAAAATTATGTTTCAAAACTTATTTCGAGTGGTAAGTGCTGGATTGGAAGCATTCCATTAACTTTCTATCTGCGTAAAGTCTTTATCTCTCTTAGTAATTATCATTCTTATTCTTGGCCAGACCATACATTAGCCTTACTTTCCTTCTATTCAAATGTGTTGGGCCCCACAATCAGCGTACCAGACGATGGAATCTTTTCTTGGAATGATTTCCCTTTATATACCCTTAAAATGACTTCCATTATACCCCTAAGCTATTTCAACTTGGGCTAGGGAGGTTTCAAGATTTGAGGGAAAACCTTTAAATTAGATCAGATATTTATTTAAATACCAATCGAATACAATTTGTCCCTTTAACATTTCCACTCCTCCTTTTCTTAGGCATTGGTCCTGCTGAGCATCTGAGAAGCGTTGGCGTGCCTGTCAAATTGGATCTGCCTGTGGGTCGCAATCTTAAGGATCATGCCAGTCTGCCGGTTATCTTCCAGATTGACAAATCAACTGCACGCAAGCCCACCGAGGAGGAGCTCGTGGATGCGATGTACAATCTGCTGATGGGTCGCTATAGCAAGCTGTTGCACCACGAGGCGACAGCTTTGACCGGCTTCATCAATACCACCTCTCTGCACGGACCCAATCCGGATATACAGACAACCAACTTCTTCAGCTTGATGCAGAGTCCAGAGCTGCGCGGCTATGTGAAGGCAACCGGTTTCAACGAACGTGTGGCTAAGAGCATTCTCTCCGCCAATGAGAAGTCCAACACGTACATCACCTACTTGCTGCACCTGAAACCCTTCTCGGCCGGTCGCCTGGAACTGCAGAGCGACAACTTCTTGGATGCACCACTCATCGACCCGGGCTACATGACCGACGATCGCGATGTGGAGACCTACATACGAGCCCTGAACATCTACAAGCGGCTGCCGGAAACAAAAGCCTTCGGCGAACGCGAGGCCTCGTTGCACAAAATCGATCTGGAGGCTTGCAATGGCTTAACCTATCAGTCGGATGACTATTGGCGCTGTTATATTCGCCACATGACCACCACCGTCTACCATCCGGTGGGCACCACTCGGATGGGTCCGGCCACCGATCCCACGGCCGTGGTCGACGCTCGTCTCCGGGTCCATGGCGCTAAGGGACTCCGGGTGATCGATGCCAGCATTATGCCCGATATTGTCGGCGCGAATACGAATGCCGCATGCATTATGATCGGTGAGAAGGGCGCCGATTTGATCAAGGAGGATTATCTGGGCACCAGCCAGCATACGGAACTATAAGTTTGGTCACAACTGAACAACAGGGAGCTACAGCACATACTCCATCCATTTATTAGATTATGCCTAAACGATCTTTCTGTTTTTTAATTTTTTTTTTTGTATTTCTTAGTTAGTTAATAAAGTGAGCATGCTGCAAAAAGCTGCAAGTTGTATTCCACACCAGTGCTTCTCAAATATCTTAGCACATGGTAAGCTTTCAATATCATTGCTCAGTTTCACACAGTGGCTCTCAAAGTACACACAGTGATCACAGTGCTCAAAGCTATGAGAAGTGTTTTCCAAACTGTATCGCGGTGGTTTAAAGTGCACTGTTGGCTCTCAACAGTAGCCCAATACTAGTCACTCGTCGATACCAAACCAAGTAGACTGATCTTGACAGTGACTCTCAAACTGCGAAATGATCATTGGAGGAAAATTCGAAGTGGCTGTCAAACTAAATGCTTGAAGCATTCGAATAGACGTAATACTAAAATAAATAAATAATAAAGCTTACTTAGAACGAAGAGCTTTTTATGAAAGCTTCATGATACGAGGATAGGAATAAGAGGGTGACATTCAAAAAAAAAAAAAAAAAACGAAATTTATTTATTTTGTAAAAAATAAAATAAATGATATTTAATTTTTTTTAATTTTTTTATTTTTTAATTTTCAGATTCAATCTTCTGATTGTCTATTATATGCAAATTATTGGCTTAAAGTTATAAAACAAAACCCAACTCAGATAGCATTTTCCACAAGTTGTAAGATCGAAGTAGTCTATGATTAGAAATTTACAATCCCAAAATTTAGGAGCTAAGTATTCCTGTGCGTACAGCTCATTCGTCTTCTGACTTTTGCAGTGCTTACATCTATTTTATATTTTAAAATTTTTAAATTTTTAAATTTTTCGGTTTTCCAAGTTTAAATTTATGTAAAATGAAAAACGAAGTTACGGGACCTTCGATTAAATTTGTGTTTAAACAAGTGTCGTTAAAAGGACCTCAATTTCCTGACTTTTTGGCTAACAATGACAACAACAACAACAGCAACAATAACAATAACAGCAACAACAACAACAACAACAGAAACAGCAGCAACAACAAAAAATCGACAGCAACAAAGTGACTAACAACAAGAAGAAGAACAACAACATAATGACTATAAACTACATGACTTTAACAGCCACAACAATGACTACAACAACAAAATGACTTACAAGAACAAGAACAAAGTGACTACAACAGCAACAACAGTAACAAAATGACAACAACAGCAACAACAACAAAATGACAACACATTATCTAAAAAATCTGACAGGAAATACATTGGGAAACTCTCCTTGCAAGTTTAAAGGTATATGGGATATACTTTTTCGGCGCTAAGGTGCGTAGGAGTTATATATATATTATATTTATGGGGGGGAATTTCGAAACAGCGAAATATTGAGAAAGGGTTTAGATATACGGTTTGATTAACGACTAAACATAGGTAATCACTCATTTAAAAATTTAGATGTGCTGCTTGATTCGGTTTAATATTAGTTTTGAAACGTTTGTATAAAAACATACTAAGCAAATTTGCTTAAGAGAAAGTTAAGTAAGTTAGCACAAGGCAAATATTCATCCGCTTTCCGGTTTCGAGCTCAATTCATCTTCCTATTCCCAAAGGTCTTTCGAAATTGAATAAATCTGTTTTTCAGGCACCTTAGAACAATGCCCACTGACATTGGCCACATTGGACTATTACGCTGCAAGTTCCACATTTGATTATTAGTGTTTGGAGCAAGGTCCGAGGTCGCGCAGATCCTTGTGTTTGCTCTACTCATTCAAATGGCTTTCTGAAAAGCTGAAGCTGAAGGGAAACTGATTACTCTGCATCACGGAGTTCCATGCTTTGAGAAGCGAACGCTTTGTGCTTTACCCATTCTTTTATAATGTCTTTTCCAGTGACTTTGGTGACACTTTGAGGACAGGAGGCTGCCGATAGTGATCAATTACATTCAATTTTTATACAACACCGGCCCAAACCTAAATGCAATTAACAGTGAGTTTCGTACCGATCCGTTCCATATTTCAATTGATGATGAGTTCTTAGGTTCAAATTTCATACACGAGAATTCAAGCATGGTCCAAGCCTTTGTGCTTGAGTGTGCTTTAAATGATGAGAAGAGCGCAAATGAATACAAGTTAAATACTTTAACCTAATCCACCAGACAGGAGAGCAAGGTCCGAGGAGCCCGATCCTTGTGATTGCTCCCAGTACATACACTAAATTGTTACATATATATATATGTAGCATATCACATTGTATTTCAATTGGTTACAACAACAAAAGCAACAGACTCTCTACAACTTGTACATAAGGAAGACGAACATAATCGAAACGAAGAGAACGTGATAATCAATAAGAACTAGGAAGCCAGCAAAGTACACTCCATTCAACCAGCGTTATCCTCAACATCAGATTAGACGCCAAAACATCTTCCTAGGGGGTTCATGCTGGTGAGGACAACGAAATTTTAAATTTTAGTCTGTCTCCAATTAATGTGGTCCCTGTTTCAGTTAAGCTTTTAATTGTTTTAGCCCCAGCTACCTGTTAAAAGAACCATGATTTTTGACTTGAACGAACCGTTAATGTTGACATCGCAGCAGCGCAGCAATACGCTTAAATATCGTGTGGGAACTGTTTCTATTTTCCTACTCCACTTTATGTATTCATTTTATTAAAGAATGCCATTAATTGGATTTAAAAACTGCCTTTGACTGGGTCTTCTGTATTGGTTGACGACTCGATTGATCGCTTTCACTTTCTCGTGGCCAAATTTTGGCTCATTTCTATGCCGCACAGCACTTGGCGCCACAACAAGACCAAAATACCGCACACCCACCTGACCACATAAGTCTGTGGGTAATTAATAGGTGGGTTGCAGGCAAGTACCGCTGATGGGGCTTCAAATCGAACTAGTTGCGATTACAGGGAGCGGAACTGGATTGTGAATCATCTATAATGAAATACAAGTTGTTTGCGTTTTATAGTTAGTTTTGAGAGTCCAGGGATGATGCAGAAGTCCGGATTGAATTAATTCATAACTTATTACGATATGCTATTTATATATATATATATATATATATATATATATGACGTTGTCTAATCTTTCCAACCAATGTAAGCCAGATACATTCTCAAATTTCCGATAGTTGTGTTATTGTATCATGTGTGTTCCTTTGCGATAGTTCACGCTTAGTTCCCAGACTGCGAAAAGGATTGGTTAATTAGCGCGCACGTAAGGGCCAAAGCGCTTACACTTGGCCTAGAGATGGCCACAGATGGGGTAATACCAAACTGAAGTCGGATTGTACGCAATGAGATCCATCAGAGATGCGTTACGCTGATTTGACAATGAATTACGAGCGAACGGGGTAAACAATGACGGGCACAAATCCATTTACAGGCGTTTAGGCAACAGATTAGATGAGAGAGCTACCTGTTGCCCCAACACAGGTGTGTACTCGTAAATGTATGCGTATGTGTGTGTGTGTGTGTGTGTGTATGGTAATCTGCATGCGAGTACATTTGTGTATGTGAATCTGGGAAATAACATCCAAATGTTGTGGCTTGTAAGTTTTTATACCCTAAGCCTATTTAAAATAGGTAAGCAGGGTATAATGATTTTGTGAGAATGTATGTAATAAGCAGTAGAATTAATTGACCTCTGCCCGTATGTCTGTAAAAGCGTCGGTCGCATCATCTAAAAGAACTCGAAACTTGAAATTGTATTGTATAGATCAAGTTTGTTTAAAAAAAAAACCGATAGCTGTGTTTCTTTGCTTGTTATCGATAACCCGTTTTAGTTTTTCTAGAATATCTCAGCTAAAGGAGACACAGATTCAGACTTTGGTACCTCCACATCATTGGCAATGTACGGGGCTTAGGGTATCTTGTAGTCGAGCAAAATTGCCAAGGGTTTTCTTACTTCTTTTTTTTCGGGGAATAGGTCACGTAGTGCTCGTGTAATATGCCACGCTCCGTTTGGCTTTGTGGTTGGGCTCAGATGCTCGCACTTACATATCTATTATGCATTGGCAGATACAAATACAAATACATACAATTGGAGATACAGTAAGTCAGATCCACATCAAAGTACTTGTCGCTTTTCCTTTTCGAGTTCGTACACTCATTCCAATAGATATACATATACATACTATTTGAAAGATATATATATATATGAATATACAATCATTATATCACCCGGATTGGCAACAACTACGCCGCTTCTTCATTCACTTTTGTCGCCCTGAGCGCCGTCTTTCACTTTTAATTGCTTTTAAGTAAATTTCGGTGTTGATTGGGAAAGTTGACATAGAGCTATGTACAAAACAAAAAAAAAAAAAACCGTAAACACCGGAAATTTGTGCGCTTTATTATGTGCCGCCCGTAATTGTAGCGGAAGTAGTTAATAGTGGGTCACTTAGCCACCCATAAGTTCCTCGACTATAATCGTAATATATGTATTTCACACCTAGGAGGTCTTGGCAATTGGAAAAACTAAAACCATCTTCAACGTAATTGTGGGCATTAAATATTATGCGCACTGAAAGCATCACATATATAAAATAGTATGATAACGTTTTTTTTTTTATTGATAACTAAACGCTTATGAAATTTAAAAACAAAATACAAAATTTGATAGGTCTAAGGGTAATTATTTTTATTTTTATGGGAGCAGCTCGAGCAGCTTGTTGCACAACTCGGAAAGACTCTAAGAGTGGGAAACCCCCTCCGGATAAGTGTCACAGCGTTGCATTCCTCAATAACATCGTCTCACAAGTGGCCCACTTCTCAGCCCTTGACCATTCTTGGATGGCCATAAACGACTTCACATCTCATTGAAGGTCCGCTCGGTACACTCGGTCAACTTTATTTGGTTTGTGACGTTGCATGTTTTTTTCTACCTTCGTTCATTTTTCCAAACGAAACTGACACATTTTCGCATGGAAAAGTCACGCATAGTGAAGAAAAACCGATTGTCGTGCGACCTTGTCACAAATAGAAAAACAATCCCAGCTCCAAATTCCTACCTGTCACATTTTATTGTCGCTCTGTTAATTTGCTAACATTACATTTTGTTTCGTGCCTTCTTCTTCTTCATAATGTTGTAATTATATTCGATGCGAATCGGTCACTTGATTGAGACTTGTTCGCGCTGTTGAGCACCTCGGCAGGTGGGAGAGTACCGTTTGGTTTTTGATGTGCGGTACTTTTCTTGATTGAAAGAATCGTCTGAAATTCTTATTGAAATTCCACGCTTCATATGTGTCAGCGTGTGTGAATAACATGCTGTTATGCTTAACGGTAATCAGGCCCACTTAACAGTCGTTGAATTGAAATAAAGGCCGCATGTGAAGGCTTTTATATCTAGTTGGAATACTAGATGATGATGATGATATACATATAGACAGTCTCATTTGGCTTTTAGACTGTGGGACTGTTAGTTATCTTACTGTTAACAGCAATGCGTTCTGTTAACCAGTTTGTAACATGGATACAAATATGTATCATTAAACATGATTAAACATCATTCAATTGATGCATTCAACTGAATCGTATTCCAGCTGATTGGCACACATACAAATGATTGTTTTCCTGCACGTTTTCCAATCATTTCCAACCGGTTTTCGACTTGCACATGCATTTTTACATTAATTTCAATTTTATTTTATTTTACTATTATTTCTTTTTTTTTGGTAATTCTTTTAATATCGTTTTTGCATCCGCTGTCAGAGGAGACGAAGTATATCGAGTTCCTTAATCTCGCGTGGTAGACTTGTCCAGTGGCTTACGTGATCGCACACACACACACTCGCACTCACGCACACACACGTGTGCCAACCGGAGATCGGCGGCTAAGTGCACATAACTGTTAAGTGAGCATGAAGGTCGTTTGGTTAAGTGAAATAAAAAGAGAAGTGTGCGAAGTAATGTAAAAAGCGAAAGACGGAGAAAAGAAAAACCACTAACTAAATGCCCAGCGGTTACGCGAGAGTAAAACGGGAGGAGCGCCAAACGGTTGCCAATCGGTTGCCAATCGGTTACCAATCGGTTATGCGCTCGCCATGCCATCGAGTGCGAGTGTAAGACCTACTACTCAACCGTTTCGCAACAGCTCCCGCAGCAGCTGCCAAAAAGGAGCCAACAAGCTGGAACGTGCTGCTTTACTTTGCTCTCCAATCGCGCTACGTGTGCGTGTGTGTATTTGTCGATTAGAGAGGAGTGCGTGTTGATTGGTTTATTAATATATTACTACTACTGTTTTAAAGGTGATCACATTATATGTAATGAAAAAGTAAACATAAATATAATTAATATTAAAATAGTTGGCAGTGAAAAGCTATTAAGATTTTTATTGTTTTTATTGCCCGATTTTCGTCTTTCATATTATGAGTTTAACAATTATTGTTAATTTTTCATCATTATATATTCTATTAAATGCTTAAATTCAATTATAAGAAAATAAAAAAAAAGAATTTGTATAAAGGAAGTAAGGATAAAATTCTAAGTTTATGACTAAAAAAATTAAAATGAGGACAGAGGAAAGGAGAGCAAAGTAAAACAATTGAGCAGGATAAGAAGAGAGAGAGAGAGAAGGAATAGTGAAAATATAGAACAACGATTATTTTATTTTATTTCTTGCACGCTCATCTCTAAATTAGCTGCAGGGAGAGCGAACTCGCAGCCTCTGCTCTAACTGTATCATAAGCCGCTGCTGCAGCTTAAGCTTTCGCCTCTGCTTCAGGATAAGCTTAAGCCTCTGCTTCAAGTTAAATTTCAGCCTCTGCTTCAGGTTAAGCTTCAGCCTCTGCTTCAGGCTAAGCTTTAGCCTCTGCTTCAGGCTAAGCTTTCGCCTCTGCTTCAGGCTTAATGCCCGGCTTTGCCTGAGCTTTAGCCTCTGCTTCAGTTTTAACTTCAGCCTCCGCCTCTGCTTCTGCTTTAGCTTTAGTTTCTGCCTCTGCTTTAGCTTCAGCCCTTGCTGCAGTCTGCGCGTCAGCCTCTGCCTTAGCTTTAGTCTCTGCTTCAGCCTCTGCTTCAGCTTCAGTTTCAGCTTTAGCGGGCGCCGCGACTTCGGCTTGCAACAAGAAATGCGAAGCAGACAAAACGTCGCACACGAGTTGCTTTTGTGGCTCAGAAACGCAGCGGCTGCCAAACGAGTCGGTTGCCTTTTTTCACATTTTTTTTCGGTTTTTTTTTTTTTTGGAAAAAAACAATTTTTATATTTTCTGTTGTACGCTTCGAACGCGACGAGGAATTTAAAGCGAAGACGCGGCGCGGCGCGCTTTAGATTTTATTTATTTTTCAAAAAGAAAACAACTTTTTTTTTTTTATATATTTTTGAAGCCTAAATGAAAGTGCAACAGAAATTGTGATTGGCAAACGTGACTCGTGATTTGTGAACGTGAATGAAAGTGTTCAAAAAGCGAATTCTTGGAAAAAGAAGAGGAAGCAATTGAGCAGCATAAAAATGTGCTGAGAAAAAGCGCGAAAATTGGAGCGAACAGGGTTTTAGGATAACAAAACAAAGCAAAAAGTGAAAGAAAGCGACAGCAAGAGAAAGAGGAAACGAGTGAAAAAGAGAGAGAGAGAGAGAGAGAGAGAGAGAGAGATAGAGATCCCTTTAATATGGTTGTTGTGCCTGCCTTAAGCGCCGCCGCCGTCTCGGTAGGCGGCCTACTCTTTAAGGCAAGTGCCGCCTCGAAGGCGGCTGCCGCAGCGGGCGTGGCGGCAGTAGGCGCCTCCAAACTGGGGCTGGGCATCGCGACGGCCATTAAGTTAACCACCGCAGTGGTGGGCGTCGGCAAGCTGACAATTTTGCCATTCCTTATCGCGGCCATTGCGTACTACAATTACGATCTATTCGATCCCGAAAATCGACCTTTCAACGTCCAGCAGGTGGAGCTGGCCTACGACTTCATCATCATTGGCGGCGGTTCGGCAGGCACAGTGCTAGCCTCTAGACTGTCGGAGGTGCCACACTGGAAGGTGCTGCTGCTGGAGGCCGGCGGACAGGAGACAGAAATTTCGGATGTGCCGTTGCTGTCGCTCTACTTGCACAAAAGCAAGATGGACTGGAAATATCGGTAAGCGGCGAGGAACCTTCACAGTGACCCACATCCAGTCTGAGGGACAGCCTAAACAATCATTTACAATAGCTATAATAATAATAGCCAACAGCAACAATAACAACAACAACAACATTAAGAAGAAGTGGCCAAGTACACAATTGTCATTCGGGTTGCCACCTTTCGGTCAAGTCAAACAAAACACGCCCCGAATGAACCTCGAGTCGGTGTCTCGACTCGCGGCTGGTGATGCGTCACATGGATGACTTGCCAATTCCAATTCCAATTCCATATTTAAATTCAACATCTTTTTGAATGGGCCATCTCTCGGCTGTTGACTGTGAAATGCAAATGGCCAAGACTCATCAATTTGGACCTATTTTTCATGAGCTACTCTGTTTACAATGTGATAGAAAGTATATTGATTCATATACATATACATTTTGATTTCGCATGAACTACGATAGTGTCACTCCAGATTTTAAGTACCAAGTACTACTAAATTCTTAGCCATATAAAATAGAGCATTTTTGTTTTCATATTAAAGTTATATACTAGCTATTAATTAAATAGGAAACAATTCTTTGTAGACTGCCCAAAATTTGAATTCTTTAACTTCCTTAATTCAAAACCTTCTCTAAGTTCACTAGCTCATAATTCTACCTTTACGAAACTTCAAAAGTATTCCAACTTTAGTTCGTATAGCTACAAATTTCTACTTAATTATTAATAAGTGTTCAAAGAAGAACTACGAGCATTGGAATAGGTATATAGAAAGATAGAGAAATATGATGTTTTCGAACCGTAGCCTAGATCAAACCAAAGCGAACCACTTCATTGTTTAAAGCTATATGGAACATAATACTGTTTAGGTAAATAGTGTAAGGCCTATTTATATTTGAGAGGAAATCAGCCGGTTTTAAAGTTCGGTGAGGCAAGAAGCCGGTTCGAACCAATTAATAACGTTAATATAATGAACAATTTTGCTCAGGCTTGAAAAACAACAAAATATGCAAGTATTAAGTTTTTGCTGGTCATAACTATAAATATATTTGTGTTTTATTTGTACTTGCCTAGACGAAACGGTTTACTTATCATGTTTGTCATATATTGCAATTGAATAACACGCTTAGCGGTTGCGATTTGGCCACATTTGAAGCTAATTTGAGTAGCATTAGGTATGCAAGAGGTTTAGGGAGAGTTCGAGTCGGAGTTCGGTGGGATTTGGTCGATCGCGGAACTGTGGTTCGAAATGCACGGCCAAAATACCTGGCCAACAACTCTTTTCAGTTAGCAGCAATCTGTCAATGTGCTTGGCTATTTGCGATCTCTTTTCACACACAAACGTCAAATGGTTTTTGATGGGGAAACACTTTGCCTATAGACGGTTTTAATTTGTACTGCAAACGCGGATCGGACAATGCACATTTTTGCATTGAATAATGCATTTTTAATGGCCAAATTGAAAAGAGATTGCACTGTACACTGAGCACATTGTGAAACGAACAAATCGACGGTCGCAACAACAAACAAAAAGTACAATGTAAAACATATTTTATTTGTACAGCAGTCAGAAACATTATTAAATTTGATTCTGCATCTGCATTTAGGAAAGTTATATCCGCCTTTCTTTATATTTCTATTTTATTGATTCAAAGCTATTTGTACTTAAGGTCGAGCACGTAGAACTTCAAAATTATTTGTAATACATTTCTATTACACGTGACTTACTGGATAGCCAGAGAGAATCAAGAAAGACTCTATATATTTGATTGAAAGAGTGAATACCCTATAAGTCTTATTTTTACAAGTTGTTTGTATAGAAGTAATGTAGTGAAATACTTTAGTTATGTCTAAGCTTCAACAGACTATTTATATAGAAGTCATAAAAAGAAATACTTTAGTAAATTTAAGTAAGGTTCGTAAATTTATATTATTTCAATATATACTTGATATATGTATATTGAAAAATAGTATGGATTTTGACAATATTGATAAGACTTTGCTTAAGAATAAAAGCTAAAGCTATCTGTTTTATTTCTATTGGAAATGTATTTGCCGGCAACTCGTATGTTGTTGCAGGGTATTTGGTAGTCGAGCACTTGCAAACATTCTATGCAACATATGTTGTCTCTTATGATGTCTACGTGACTTGCATCTAGTCTTAGACGTAGAGTTCCCTTCATTTCTTCCTCTTCCCCATTCACAATCGTACCCAAAAAAAAAAAATCGAGTTTGCAATTAAATCAAATAAATCTTTCCCTCACTCTCTCTCTCTCTCTCTTTCTGTCACTCGCAGCCTCTGTAATGAAAACTCTAATGAAATTAGAACGCTATACCGTTAGGAACAGTTTTTTTTATCTGTAAACTTTTCTAAGTCTCGCCGGCGTGGCTGTTGGCTCACCTGTTGCCAGCCACCTGTCTGCTTATTATTCATGAGCCGATGCTCATTATTGTTCGAACGCTTTTCAATACCGTAATCTATTTAACTGTTTTTTTTTTCGGTAGGTCTAAAACCCTGCCCAAAAAGTAGCCACAAAAAAATTTCACTTTTTTTCGGCTTGGTTTTTATACCCTGTTAAAAGTGAGTAGACAGAGTATTTTTTTTTTTGTGAAAATGTACGTAACAGGCAGTAGGAGGCGTTGACGCCTATCAATATATTTATTCGTGATCAGCATCAATAGTCAAGTCGATTAAGCCCTTTCGCTCTAGAGATTGAAATTTTATAAATGGAAAAATCTATATGATGCGTAAGACACCAATATTGGCATGCATGTGCATGCGTAAGTTCCTGTCTAACTGCACGCAGTTCAGGGTATCTCTTAGTCGAGTATACTCGATTAGAGTTTTCTTATTTGTTTTTTGTTTTTGTTTTTTGTTTTTTGGTGTTTTGTTTTTTTTGGCTAGTCAGAATACCATTAGCATTAGCATGCGGCCACAAGCAATAGGCTCGCACACACACACATACACACAAATTTTTTATTTCATTTGGTTTTGCTTCGCCTGCATTTGTTTATAATTGAATGCAACACAGCGATGCAATTCGCTCCCCTGCTTGTTGCCAGGTTTCTTTACGGCTAGCTCCCGCCCAAATGCATACGAAATAGGCACACACACATACACTCACAGAGAAATAGAGAGAGAGAGAGAGAGAGAGAGAGAGAGAGAGAGAGAGAGAGAGAGAGAGAGAGAGAGAGAGAGAGAGAGAGAGAGAGAGAGAGAGAGAGAGAGAGACTGGCGCTTAAGCTGAATGAAGCGTGTGGCAATCGACGCCTGTTTTCTGCGCCATTGCATCACTTTCGTGTGGCAGGGGCAGGCGGCCAATCAACAACAACAACAACTACAGCTACAACAACAATAACAACAATAACAATAACAAGCTGCAACGGCTAAGGCCAGTGCCCTGGCCTAATCCCTATCCCCAGCTTCGTTCACATTTTCATTTTCATTTTATTTATTTTCTGATGGTATTTTTTACTCTTTGTGCCGCAATCAACAAGATTCAAATGCTGTAAAAGCTTTAATCCGAAGCTAAAATACTCTGCTTGCCACATTTGGTTGCCATTTAGTTGCACTTCAGTGATTTGCATGTGGCACAAGTATTTAGAAATAATTTGCAAACCTTTTTTGATATAATGAAAAAAACAAGCTTTCAAGAATTTGCGCCTTCACTTGTTTTAGCCTCCTTTAACAATGTGGCAACCCTGTCATACTATTGTACAAATGATTTGTGATAGCTATAAACATTTGCATTGCCATTTGTTAATTTAAAGGGGGAACATTTACATTCCATATGATACTCGTTAACTACCTTAGTTTTATTGAAGATATAACTGATTGCAGTATGGCAACTCTTAATCGAAAAGACATAAATATATGACTTATTCGCCGAAATTCACTTCCAGTTTATTGTTAGATGATGAGAAATTCCATTACATATTGTTTCCTTATGGCTGAAAATGCTTAAATTATTTCCCATATGGCAACGCTGTGTCAATATTTGATGACTTATTATCAAGTTATTAAAACTTGAGTAATATTAACAGAGGTTGGTTAAATTTTTGACCAACAATCCCAACTTAATATGTTGCCAGATCTTCCATTAGCATACAGGTGGCATCACTGGCAATATATTTATTAATAAATAACTAGTCTATATACTGTCTCTGTACTGTTCAATTTGTTGGCGTTGCCATACACGCAACGCACAGCCTAATGGCAACACTAATAGTTAACTTGAAATTCATTTGATAATAAAATTGTAGAAAAGCAATAGAGACCTTAAGCAAACAACTGGCATTAGCACAAATGCAAAATATCGGGTTAACAGGGTTCAACTGTCTTAAAATCAATAAGTGTTAAAAACTTAACAGCGCTCGTAACAACACCTGTCTGTTGAGTTATGTAGCTGTAAGCAATTAAAAGACTGTTAAACAATTAATGTTGTTCTTAAGAGCAAGAGTTAATGTTTAATGTTTATTTAACATTTAGTGTTTATTTGCATAATAGGTTATTGGGCAACAAACGCACAGGCAGAGATTAGGAATACGCACAAACACATACATATAAGTATATGTATGTGTGTGTGTGTGTGTGTTGGGTATATGCCCATCAAGTTAATTCATAAAAAAAATATTGCACAGACTTAAAGTCTGGTCAGCAGCAAATTTCGGACTTGTCTTCTGCAGCTCTCGATCAGTCAAAGATCCGTTGCTGTTGTCGTTGTTGTTTTTGTTAACTTATGTAATGCTCGAATGACCTTAACAAATTGGGAGTATCATAAATGTCAACGTGCATAGTTAGCGCCCAAATGTGAGTACTCGAGCGCTGACTTCGAGTGCATCCAAGCCAAATTCATTCGGATGTTGCACATAAATCAGAGATCCGAAGGTGGGGCGGAACGAACATGGCAAGCGAAGAAGACGGTGATGGAGATGGGGGTGGGGTGGTAGACAGGTGGCAATTGTGGCTCACCCGTACCGGCATATCCTACAGCAACAATTTCTCAATCTAAATGCTACGAATGCCAAATGGCCAAAACCGGATCTGAGCGCATAAAGTGGGTTAATCGGTTACAGGCTGGAAATGGAATGAAATGAAACACAACACCAGATCAAAAAACAACAACAACTGTAAGAGTAACAGCAGTAACAGTAACAGCAGCAGCAGCAGCAGCAGCAGCTTCGCTGAAAGCTGAAGTGAGCTGCCTGACAGACTGTCTGTTTGTCTGGCCAATTGCAATGAGCACAATTGCCAATCAAAAATACATGAAACGCAAAAAAGCAACATCCAACAACAACAACAACAATAACAACTCCGTCCCGTATTGTAAGTGAGCGCGCGGACAGGCTTCAGTGAGTAGCTTATAGAAAACGCTCAAGAGCTTGGCTCGTAGGAGATACTCTTACTAGCACACGCAGACAGACTCATGTACTCACACACCCTTACACACACACACACACACACACACACACACACACACACACACCTGTCACCAGTTGCGTGCTAAGCGTCATCAACAGTATTTGCGACAAAGCATTTCACAACATTTCACATCCACTAAAGCTTACATTTGAAACCAGTGTAAATCAAAAGACTTAGGACACGAACTTGTCCGCACTTGCTAACCAATGAATCAAATAAGAGAAATTTGATGCAATTGTTGTTATTTTTGTTGTTGTTACAAATTGAGACCTTGACTTCGACACCATATATCATGTGTGGTATCTGTTGGTTGGCCTGTCGCATCGAATTAACATTTAAATTTGCAATAATCGCACACAAAATGAAGCTGAAATTAGTTAAAGACATAAACAGCGATCAGCTTATGTAAATGAGCCTGCAATTTAAATGTTAATGTGACGTTAACAGCGCATCGCCAACATAACATTAAGTCTCAGCTATGACTGAGACAGTTTCAATACCATTTGGTGCATAGGGAAACATAAAACCTTAGTTAAGTGACAGCAATTACGATGGAAAAGAGATAAAACCTATTTAGCTGCAATATATATACTATATATGTATATTTATTTATGATTAGTATTAAGAGACGACCTAACTGTTTTGTCTTTATTTTTATATTATTTGGATTTAACTTCTTGTTTATAATCAGTGGGTATATCGAAATCTATCGGATGTAAACTATATTCTATAGCCTTCATAATTACTATTGATTAAAACTTTATATAATATCAAAGATATAAAACATCCTCTGCAAGCTACAGTAAGAGTCAAAGCTTACGTTAAAGTTAACGCTTAAGGTTAAAGTTAAAGAAGCTGTTAAAGTTGACGTTGAGTTTTGTGTATAAGTCAAAGATGGTAAAGTTTATGCGCATGTTAAAGTAGGTGTTCAAATTAATGTGCTTGTTAAAGTAAATGCTAAACGAAAAGCTAAAGTTAAGTGTTGAGAGGTCTTTGGAACCCTCTTAAGACAATTTGACTCACGACTTATGCCATTCATCTAAATATTTATGTGTGCATTCCATGCTAATTCAATGGTTAACAAATAAATAGGTAACCAAATTTGATGCCTGCCTAAGGTTGGGTTAAACGGAGCATTGCGAGTGACTTCGTTTAGACACAGTTAAAATTTGGAATGCTATGAAATAAGAGAGCATAAAAAAAAGGGGGTCGACCGCCCATAAACGTGTAATGTGCAAAATAATTGCCCTTAAAGACGGTCACAAAAATTAGCTAACAATAATTGGTAACGTTCATGTGCGCTAACTGTTAAATGGCTAATAAAAGAAACCCACACAGACATTGCGTCACATTTTTTTGGGATGGGAAGAGCAGAGGGAAAGTTCAATAATTTTATGGCAGACTCCGAGGCAAGTTATTCGAACCACTCGAACGAATGATTTATTGAGTCAAGGCGCATAACCAATAAATACGAGCTACGCGCAACAATGCGCAGCCGCACAGTGGTACAAAACCCTAATGGGCAAGTGGCAAGCGACACCCGAAACAAATGCCGGCATATTAATTAGGGCCAGGTTTACGAATTGAAGGTGTGAAGAAGCGCCAGCAAACAAAGCAAATAACACACAGATTATCAGATTATAGCTGCGAATGAACATGAATCAATAAAGATACAACAGCAACAACAGCAACAATAGCAACAACAACAACAATAGCAACGACAACAACTGAGACAGCATTCGAACACTTTCATATCCGAAACTCTTACTCTTACTCTTACTCTTTAATCTTCAATAACAATCTATCTCCGTCATTACACGAAGTCTTGTTTGCAGTTTGACCAAGTTTTCCGCGACTGACATTTCTTTTCCTTTCTTTGCTTTTTTAATTTCTATATACCCTGTACACATCTCCAGCTGCTGAGGGTAGCTACAGCCAGTCTAAGCGATTTGCTTCTGTTACTCACTATAACGTTTACTAAGTTACTAATTCTGGTAAATATATAGGTGAATATCACTTTTCATGTTAATTGTACACCTGTTAAATCGATGATATATTGTTCGCTCAAAATTAAATTAATAAGACTGTGAATCTCTTGTCTTCAATCAATCATTTAGTCAATCAATCCCAATAATTTTGTTTTCTGAAATTTGTTCTGCAATGCTTCCTTCCTCGCTACTCCCTTAAGACCGTAGCTAATGGGTATTCGACTAGTCGTGCAATCTTCTCTTAACTGTTTTGTCATGCATTAAGTTGGCTGCACTATTTGATTGTTTTGTTTTGTTGCCTTTTGATGGCATTTTTACATGCTGTCATTTAATTTGCTGTTCATGCTGTTTCCTGTATGTTTAACAAACGCGTAACGGGACAATGGATGTTACTAATTAGCACAACAGAGAGCACCTAGAGATGCAACAGAGAGAGATAGCGATAAAGTTGTAGGCGTTTTGTAAATAATTTGTAGTCAAGCGTTTGAGGTTAAGCATGGGAAATACCAAAGAAACCGCTGAAGGCGCAATAGACAGAGTCCTAAAATAAACTTGAGGATTTATGGTTGTGAAGCATGAGAGAGATGTTAAAAGCAATTGGAATAAGCCTACATAGAAGGCGGTTCAAATATCATTTAAAGTTCAGATTCGACATATAAAATATAAATTATTATAACATTAAACAAGTAAAAAGAAAACTCGAATCGAATAAGCTCGGAGCTATAATTTTTTTATTTATTATCCGACCTTAATAAAATTGTTGGGCTATGTTTATGTCACTCAAATGCAATTGTCCTTCGAAAAAAGACTGTCAATCTTCAAAAATGGGTTCAAAAATAGTCCAAAATATGCGTCTTCTTCAGCTAGACATTTGTATACCAAGTTTGATGAGTTGACTCTATAGGTGTACAACATATGCTTGTAATACTAAAACAAGTTATCGATAACAAATGAAAAGAATTATCGATATTTCGAAACAAGCTCGATCTGCGCCAGATATTAGATAGCCTAGGGGTAAAATTGCAAATACTGTTGAAAAGAAGTGAAAGAAAAGCGTTTACTCCTTCTCTATCTGTTTTGAAGACCGTCTCAGTCTTTTCCTTTGACCCTCTCTCACTCCCACTCTCTCACAATATCTCTCTGTCTCTTTTATTTATAAAAAGGTCAGAGCATACATATGCAAGTATATTTATATAAAAGGTGCCAATGAAGAAGTCTTGAGCAAGACTCAACCCTAAGCTAGGGAAATCCTTGCAACTACTCGTAACTACGCTTTTTTAATGCTTTGAGTACTTTGAGTACTTTGCGTACTTTGAGTGCTGTAATTATAAACAGTTCGTGGCCCAAGGCGAGCGAGTTAAGTGGCAACTAATGCCGCAGATCAGGTACAATTAGAGGACTGAGTCTCAATTGCATAAACGGTCTTTTTTTCCTAACGAACAACATTGAGGGCAATTGTTGTTTGTGTTTAGTTGTTTTTGTTGTTGTTGTTGCTGTTGATGCTGCAATAAAGTTTACCCAGTGGCCAACAATTGTTAGCTACCGTCTATTTTGTTTTTTTTTTTTTTTTGTTTTGCTGCCAGCTTCTGCTTTGTTTTTGCATTTTTTGCCGCATTAGACGATTTAAGTAGCTGTCGCTGCCGGAGGGCGTTTTTGGGCGGTGGGCGTGGCCTTTGAATAGCTTAGCTAATGGGATTTTATTGTCGTGCGATGTTTACCTCTTGATTAATGATGAAAGCGGTGCCAACACATTCGCTAATTGTTTACGTTTTCTCTATCTAACTCCCATTTCCTCTCTTTCTCTCTTTACCTATCTCTCTCATTCTGCAGCACACAGCCTCAGTCGACGGCCTGCCAGGCGATGAAGGACAAGCGCTGCTGCTGGACACGAGGCAAAGTCATCGGCGGCAGCTCCGTGTTGAACACGATGCTCTACATACGCGGCAACAGGCGGGACTTTGATCAATGGGCTAGTTTTGGTAATCCCGGCTGGTCCTACGAGGAGATTCTGCCCTATTTCCGCAAGTCCGAGGATCAGCGCAATCCCTACCTGGCGCGCAACACACGCTACCACGGCACAGGTGAGTCTGATCCACACTGAGACTCCAATTCCATTTCCCATCTTAATTTTTTAACTGTTATAATGCAATACTTGCTAATTGCGAATAGGAGATTAAGAGTTTTAATTGAATTGCACTTTGACTTTAATTGGAATTCATAACTTTTGTTGTTTGTTTTGTTGTTCAAGTTTTCTATTTTCTTGTACAACTTTTGGCTAAAATGAATGAATGAATTACGAACATTTTCGAGCTGTAAAAGTTTAGATTGCCAAATACTCGTTTTCTTCCTCGCTTTAATGTGCTTTCAATCAATTAATAGTATAACCTTACACAGCTTTAAAGTACATCCTACCCATCACAATCTATATAATAGTTCAGCATAAAAAGCTTTTAATAAATTATTATTGAGCTTTAAAGCACATACATACTTCTTAATCACACTTTACTTAGATTTTCCCAACAAATCGACTAATTCTCATTTTTTGCAGGTGGCCTCTGGACCGTGCAGGACTCGCCCTACAATACGCCCATTGGCCCGGCCTTTTTGCAGGCCGGGGAGGAAATGGGCTACGACATCGTCGACGTCAATGGGGAGCAGCAGACGGGCTTTGGCTTCTATCAATTTAATATGCGCCGCGGCTCACGCAGCTCCACAGCCAAATCATTTTTGAGGCCGGCACGACTCCGTCCCAATCTCCACGTGGCGCTCTTCTCGCACGTGACAAAAGTGCTGACCGATCCGCTTACGAAACGTGCAACCGGGGTGCAGTTCATCCGGGATGGCCGCCTGCAGAACGTCTATGCGACGCGGGAGGTGATATTGTCAGCGGGCGCCATTGGAAGCCCACATCTAATGATGCTATCGGGGATTGGACATGGCGAGGAGCTGGCCCGAGTGGGCATCCCATTGGTTCAGCATCTGCCTGGCGTTGGCCAGAATCTGCAGGATCACATCGCAGTGGGCGGCATTGCCTTCCTGATCGACTATCCCATCTCGATTGTGATGAAGCGCATGGTCAACATTAATACGGCCCTGCGCTATGCAATCACGGAGGATGGACCCTTGACTTCTAGCATTGGGCTGGAGGCTGTGGCCTTCATCAATACCAAATATGCGAATTCTAGCGACGATTGGCCCGACATGAACTTCATGATGACCTCCGCCTCGGTGATGTCCGATGGCGGGTCACAAGTGAAGACCGCCCATGGTCTGACCGATGAGTTCTACAAGGAGGTCTTCGCCGAGGTGAGCAATCGCGATGTCTTTGGCATATTTCCCATGATGCTGCGTCCCAAGAGCCGTGGCTACATTAAGCTGGCCTCAAAGAATCCGCTTCGCTATCCGCTCCTCTACCACAACTACCTCACCCATCCGGACGATGTGAATGTGCTGAGGGAGGGTGTCAAGGCGGCGATTGCCGTCGGCGAGACGCAGGCGATGAAGCGGTTCGGTGCACGCTTCTGGAGCAAACCGCTGCCCAACTGCAAGCATCTGACCCTGTTCACCGACGACTACTGGAACTGCTTTATCAGGCAATACACGATGACCATTTACCATATGAGCGGCACGGCCAAAATGGGACCGTCCGGTGATCCCTGGGCGGTAGTCGATCCACAGCTGCGAGTCTATGGTGTGCCCGGTCTGCGTGTCATCGATGCGAGCATCATGCCGACCATTACCAATGGCAACATACACGCACCTGTCGTCATGATTGGCGAGAAGGGCGCCGATCTCATAAAGCAGCTGTGGCTGACCCCCAGCACCAAGCCGACGGAGCAGCATTGGCGTTCCAAGCGATCCCTTCCAGTCGCTGGGAATGGGACGCTACCGGAAACAGTGCGACAATGGCCATTGCCAAGCTCGTAACGGGGAGACTGGGGTCAAGGTTCAAGTGGTGAGCCTGCTCGGGGACACAGCTAAAAGTTCGATGGCAATTGCCTAAAGTGGACCCTAAATTTAAGACTAATCTTGTTAAACCAAGAGATAACTGGCAAAGCATTCAAACTAATTTCGGGAGCTCTGAGTTTTAATTAACCACGAAAGCTTATTTTTATAATAATTCTTCTATAATTTACTCTTTAAGTTCGCTGAAAGCTTTTATTTGCGTTTTCAAGTTATTCTGGAAAGCTTTACCTCTAAGCTTTAATGTGCTTTCATAAACAGCAGTCATTTCCTTCTTTTTTGCATTGGGATAACTCAATCTTTTTCTATAAATTTAAATATTTATTATTGAGTTTATTTTATTTTTCTCTTTCCCGATCAAGATTTATGTGAAGCTTTAGCGTTACTTGAAGCTCGTGTCATCAGCAAGCTCTTTAGCCTGGTTTAGCTTTTAGTTAGTTAATTCTCGTCGTATATGTATACATATATATATTTTATTTATTAAGGTTAAGTGCGCCCTGCAGCTCCTTTTTGTGTGCGTTGTCCTTAGTCACATAAGAGCTTCTTGTAAATATCGAGTCATTTATGCTTATGCGTTTGTTTGTTTTATACATATATATACATATACATTTAACTTTTTTTTTTGTGTGAGTGTCTGATAATAAATATGAATTTTTTTTACACTTTGTCGCGTACACTTAAAGTACCTCAATTAGTCTTTGCCTAAAAACGATAACATTTCGATTGACAGTTTAATTTAAATATATAATATATAATAAATTATAAGTATAAACATAAAACCTCAATTAGCAACTAAGTTGGATACGAAGTGAATAATGTTTGTATTGGAATAGTTGTTAAATATTTAACAAATAAATAAATGAGTAAATAAATAAAGGTAAACTAAAAAAATTTGATTTTAATTTCTTTAAGCTATTTTAGCGTGTCCATACACCATAAACGAGATTCAGTGCGTACACAAACCTTTAGCTTTTCATTTTTATCAGTTATCCAACGAATCGTTTGTTTTCGCTTCCAAAAGCCGAGCTTGTAATTAAAGCTTACCTGCAAATAGAAAACGTAAAAAAATTAGAATAAGCTTTTAATTTAAAAAACAAAATTTTCATATAAAAATATAAAATATTCTTTTGCAAAGCTTGAAAGCTTTGCATTAATCGTATAAATAATAAGATGAGGTCTACTTAATATACGTCATGCTCAAAAGTATGCTATGGAAAAGTGAAATCTATCTTTTTTAACGAACTTAAATATTTATTGAGCACTTTTTCATGAGCTAAACACGCTTTAATTCCTGGATTTAAACTTGGAAATATTTTATAAGAAAATATCATTTGAAAAGATAATTTTTATAGATGTTATTAAATGGATATTATAAAACAATTCATAAATAAAATTCAGCTCTTAAGTAAGGCGGAAATACCGAATATAAATTAGAAATAAATAGAATTACGTTCATACAGCACAGAAACTTGAATACTTTATAATCACAGGAGATACAAATGATACATAAATAATGATGTAAAAACTAATGTAAGTTGAAACCTAAACGCAACGAACAAACTAATTTCCGGATTTGACTTCCAAACATTCAAAAACATAAAACATAATTTTGCAAAAATATATTAGAGACATATTCCACAGTGAAATATTGTTTTACATAAATACAGATATATATGTTCGCCATATAAATCTGACTGTCGGGCAGTTGAACTGCCAGTCACGTCGTCTTCGTAAAGTGCACGTTTTGAGGGTTTGCTTGGCACGTGCTCCACTTCATAACTTAATAATTAACCGAAAAAAAACAACAAACAAAAAAGTACAGTTGCAGTTGGATATTAGTGTCAAAAGATAATGAATTTTGTTCGACAATTATCGATGTTTGCGACCTGTAGCCAATTTTACGCCTTTTCAAAATTTATCGTTTCAGAAAGCTTAACTGTCACATAAAAGTTGAATATTGATGGCATTCCTCTCTCTAGTTTTTGCCTATCGATAACAAATCTTATTGGTAGGCGCATCCAACTTAACAGTAAATCGATTTAAGCATTTGTTTGGATAAGTTAAAAAGAAAAGGGAAGGTTAGATTTTGTGTTTTATTTCGGAAAAGCGGAACTTCAGTGCCCAATTTCCGAATAGCTTTTCAAATAACGTTCAAGGCAGATGTTACGCAACCTGGACGGCAAATAATACCAAGTAATACCTATAATTTTCCTCATTGTACAAACAATGGGTGCGTAAATTAGCTAAAAAAAAAAAAAAAATCAGCTAAGAAATAAGTTAATGCGTTGGCAATTAGATGCGTCGGGGAAGCGTTAAATGGAATTCCATTTACAATTACAATTACAATTACAATTGCAATTGCAATTTTCCAGCTCTTTTTCGAAGATGATTGCAATTAGGTTTTACGCAGGAGGTCTTTGGAGACGGGGCCGAGCTGTTAGCCCGCTAGGGGCTGGACTGCCAAGAAAAGAAAGAAAAAAAAAGAAAAACAGGTACTTAACGATGCTTGAACAATAATACGTATATGTATTGAATAATGCATTGCATTTGGCTATGCAGCCAAGGCTTAGCCAATGATTTTGTTAACAAAATGAATTTTAATTGCACAGCGGAGCTGATACTCTGTTCTCGATAGGTTCAGGGGGTATATTTGTTATACTAAATGGGACTTTAGTTGATTTCATTAATGAGTTTTGTTGACTAATTGGAATAATTCCTAAAATTGGAAATCAAACTTTATCTGTTTATCAATTTGAATATATTGAAAAAGTCAAGTAAGAAATTAAAGAGAATATGGATTGACCATATTTATATTTATATATTTCTATCTCTAGCCTTAGTTATCTATCTATCATCCTATATCCAATAGTCTTATCACTAAAAAAAAGAGGGTATCGCCTAGTCCAGCGCCTCGGACATTCTGATTTGGTTTCTTTATTTCGGTGATGGCCGCAATAGATAATCCTCGAGTGAAGCCTCGCGGCTTGGGTCGCGGAAAGTGGCCATAAATCCAGTGTAGCAGCCGTGCTGCAGGGCAGGGGGAGAGGTTGTGGCGTCTGCTGCCAGGAACGCTCTCAAGTGCAACGCATAAATATTTATGCGCCGCCTTTGGCTGCCAAACTAAGTTTTTTGGCCCCCAAAAATTGAGTGAAACGAATGTTGGCAAACTCCAAAAACTGATTCAATGTCAATCGGAGCAGCTGCCACCTTTCAGCTTCCAGTTTCCGGAACCATCATTTAAATGACTAAATTGTTGTGTGTGTGTGTGTGTGTGTGTGTGTGTGTGTGCGCGTGTGTGTGAGTGTGGAGTTCAATGCTGCTCTCCACTTGGTAAATGGAGTTCACGAAAAGCAGCCAAAACGAAAACATTTCAAACCACTTGAATGAGTTAATGAATGAACAAATGAATGACTGAGCGAATGAATGAATGACTGAGTGATGGAAGATGTTGACAGTGTGGAGCAGCAGAAATTGTGGGCAGCGATGCAAAGTGGGTTTACCACCATGCGAAAACATCGTGTGGGTTTCCTCTCCGAGGTCATTCAACGTTTCACCTGGAAGACATTGCACTCCGCATCTGAACCTTTGCGAAATGCTCGAATGTGGGTTTCATAATTAGCATGGGAAAGAAGGAAAGAGATGGAGAGGGTAATAAACACGATAAGAATCAATGCAGAGTGAGCGAAATGCAGATAAAGTACTGCTGAAGATGGAGATGTGAAGAAGCCATAGAAGAGTCTAGTATGAGAAGAAAAGGTAAAAATTGAGAAAAAGAAGTACGAGTAGATATATAACTGATCTCGACCAGCTAGAAACTATAGATATACCCAGCCAATAGTTACAATACAACTCGTATAACATTAAAGTTGTTGGAATATGACTTTGCATTTATGTTTATTGCACAGTTAAGAATGAAAACGTTATTTAAAAAATGGAATATAATGGTAATAGGTATAATCTGGGAAGTAAAGGAAACTTAAGAATTAAAGCTTCGCAAAAATATATTTAAAATCTTATAATTTTGTATACATGAATATATTTTATTTTCGATTTTTTTTTATAAATGATTTATGTTATTGCATGACAAATGAGATAAATGAAATTTTTAACTTGGTTTTTTATATTCATCAGAAATATGAATGTATATCTATATATACACATATGTGTATATAGGCATTAATGACAACTTAAATCAAGATGTTTAATGCCATATTTTATGAAAACTTAAGAAGATCATTTGGAATGAATATATCCATATATGTATGTACAAGTACCCTTTAATATATATGTAAATAAATATGTATCACATCTTAAATGAGGGTGTGCAAAGTCTCAAACCTTTAAAAGATCTTATGGAATTAATAGCTACATATGTTTATATGTAGTATAGGGTAAAAGGGGTATTCAGAAAGGTAACGTAAAGAAATGCTGGCCAGGCAGTACAGTAGTACATTTAATGGCCAATTAGCATCGCATTGGCCACAAGCCCGGCCCGAAAAGTATATCCACGAGTATTGGCAACCTAAACGGGTTTTGGGCGACAACAAAAAAAATATTAAGAGCTGATCGACAATAAAATCAATAATAAGCTGATAAGCGAAGGTTGCAAAAGCTGCCAGCAAAAGTTTACAGCTGCAGCAAAAGCTCGCCAGCAACAAAAAAGAAAGAAAGAAAGAAAGATAAAGAGAGTGTGAGAGAGAGAAAGAGAGAGAGAAAACCAGCTTAGACGTTGGGCAGCGCACGTAGACGAAGAAGAGCGCAAAAGGAGCAAATGAAGAGGAAGACGAAGACGACGGCGACGACGACGACGACGAAGACGAAGACGAATGAAAACGAAAGTGCAGCCGCAATGGTCAAAGCTTTAAGCGAGAAGCTTTTCGCTTTTATTTACTGTTTTTGTTGCTTTCGTTGTTGTTATTGTTGTTGTTTTTAGTTATTTTCGGGAGGGAGTCAGACCTCAGTCTAAGCTGCGCTCAAGCGATTTGCTCATTGAACAAGACGAGCCCGTGGCGTGCGTATCGTACAGTGAGCGCTCGCTGCCGTCGCCAACTCTCGTCGTGACTGTCAACAATTACATAAAAACTACAACAAATACTATTTATATATGTTATAAAAATCAGCTATAGCTACGCGTCTTGTACATCCAAATCAAGTGACCTTTGCGCCGTTAAACCGCAACTTTTTGCTTTTTGTTTAAAAAATATTTAATTTTTTTTTTTTTTTTTTTGTTTTTTGTTTTTTGCACGCCAAGTAAGAAAAGTGAAAAAAGTAAGAGATATATGTATGTGTATCTGAATATGTATAAAATGTGTAAGACAAAGGAAAGTGGCAAGCGGTTGCGTTTGTGTTAACTGCAGACGAGGCAACGCTTGCAGCAACAGCCACCAGCAGCAGCAGCAGCAGCAGTTGCAGTTGCAGTTGCAGCAGCAGTAGCAGAAGCAGCAGCAGCAGCAGCAACAACAAAGACAGCGACAACAAGCGGAGGCAAGTTGACAAAAGTGTCTTGTACTAAACACAAACAAGCACACACACACACACACACATACACACACTAAGAGCTTTAGCTATCCGCGCACTTGATTTACTTGTCCTAATTTTCACTTTTTGGAAAGCGCGCAACGCTTGCAATTCGCTTATGTAATCCTAACTTTGCCTTTTAATTCAATTTCTGATAGCGTTTCCGATACCAAAACAACTTTTATTGTCACTTCCATAAAATTTCAATGTGATTTGCTTAACATAAAAATCACATTACTGTACTTTATTTTACAATCATCTATATACGTATGTATATGTAAATGTATATATAAGTAATTTTGTTTAAAACAATTGTACTTCAAGTATCGTTTTCATTTTGATTAATTTCTTTTAATATTCCCATTCAATGCATAAAATGAAATTACATCATTATTTTCACTGTTTCATTTCCATTTTTAATAAAAAAATGAGTTCGTATCTGAATGCAAATTATATTCATCTGCTTCAATTTCATTTGGCTTCCAATTGTTTCTTGGCATTTAAATCTTAATTCAATAATAAAGGCAACTTCTAGCACTTCCTTCAGATTTAAAAAATATCTTTAAACCATTTCATTTTAGTTTTGTATAATTCTATGAGATTTATGTATAGAATAATAATTCGATAGAATTTATATATATATATATATATTTCTTTACGCATTTGTCGGCTCATTTCAATTGCACATTCCTTAACGTAATTCATTCTATCAAATTTAAATATGTTTCATTCCATAAAAAGTAAATTGCATCATTTCTTGTTCCATTCGTTATTTCAATTTGAATTGTTATGGTAACTTTGTAAGTTCTTATGTAAGTGCGATTTCTGGCAGCTTCCCCCACGGCCCACGCCCCTCCCCCACTGCTTCTCGCTCCCTTCGCCCTTTGGCGGCCACAGTTGCGACTTTCTACCTTTCGGCCGCCGCCTCGCACCTGCGCGCGCAAATTATTATCAATTTGTGCACGTCGAGGCTATAAATAGTCGATCATGCGGCTACTGCGGCATAAAACGATTAAACGGAAAACCAGCCGAAAGGAAAGTAAACGCCGATAAACACACGCGTCTCGCGCAGATAGCGACAACAAACAAACAACAAACAAAACAAAAGCGACTAACAAAAAAATCAATAACTAAAACTACACTGTAAGAAAAAAAGAAATGTCCCTGTTGGGGCGCCACTTGATTGGCATTGGCAGAAAAATCAAGTTCAGAGCCAAGCTGGCGGATATAGACCAAGGCGTAGCAGGAAAAGTGGAAAAGTGGAAAAGCAAAAGGCGACAACCACTTGTCACACATGTCGTGAAAATTTGTGATCGGCAAATCTGGACAATGGGGAAAAGGCAGGCACGAAAGCAAAAACACCATTTAATTTATGGGTTCGATGTTATCGATTGCATGTTTATTCATATATATATATATATATATATTTTTTTTTTTTTGCTGCAGCTGCACAAGAGATTTGTTTTATGGGTGGTTGTAAAATCAAGCAGAGAAAAGTTGATAGCGATAACAGCCCCAGCAGCAGCAGCAGCAGCAGCTTAATATGTGGACCAGGATAGTTGAGCGAAGTCTGGCTTAAAAGCTATGTGTTATCGATAACATTTATTGCAATGAAGTAGTTTATATTAATGTACGTTAAGCTGATTGCTCGCTAATGCTATAAAAACGTACTTAAGAGTGTAAAATGAATGAAAAAGGTTGTTGACTATCGATAACGCGCGATCGATAACTGCAATTAGGCAACGGCTACTTTGATTAACTAAATATGGAAAACTGACAAAGAACATATATAGTGTATTATATTCAATAATCGATAATATACTTTATGGTAATGTTCTAAATTGTGTGAATTGCTTGCTTACGTTAGACAAGTCATCGATAAGACGTACTCATTGTTTCAATTGTTATCGATAACATTTATTTTGCATGTGTGCTTTGTGAATAATTTGAGGCCTTTGTGAACGCTACATTAAGGCTGTGGCTACACCCATTCAGGCCTTTGCCTTACAGCAACTGTTATCGATAACAAGTACAAAGAGCAATTAGCGATGGTCGGCGAGCCAGACGAGGCGAGCTTGGCTAATGTGCCGCTACATAATCCAAGGCAAAAGGCAATCCAAATGGGACTTGGCACCAGCAGCTGAGCTACTAACTAGCTAATAAACCCAGCTAGGCAATTAGTTGCGCGTTTTAATTTCTTTTTTTCATTTTCTGCATGGTATTTTTTTTTATGATAGGCAGCAAGCGTGACTCAGGTGAGAAAGTGTCGCGACCTGCAGTTGGCAGCTGCCAGCTGGACGGCTGAATGTGACCCACTAAAAAGGCAAACAAAAAAGCAAACAATACCAAAAATAAACAGGAAAATGTCATCAATTATAAGCCATAAACTAAGCCCAGTCATAATTAAAAGCTGTCAAATCATAATTGACGAACAGACAGATAGACAGACGGACAGACTGGTAGACAAGCGGACAGACAGGCAGATCGAAACTGTTAAAGCTGCTCTCTGTAAGCCGAGTTGTGTTTCTAACAATGTGTAAATTGCATAAGCAACAACAACAAACAATCGACAAGAGCTCATCATCAAGTAACTGTAGCCAAGAAGGGGGCGGGGGCAGCCATACATATAGACATACAGATAATTATATATGTATTTGGATGACGTAAAGGCCAGAGCTGGCAAACAATTCAATGAATGAGAAAAGTCGAAAAAGCGCTTGCATCACAGCAGCCAAAGAGATGAAGAGGAAGCTGAAGCTGAAGCTGTAGCTGTAGCTGTAGCTGAAGATGGCATCGGAGTTGGATTTGGACTCGAAACTGGCCCAAATCACAAATAGGGTCTGTCCCAAGGGCGTTGCATAAATTAACGTGTTGCACTCTTCGACGCTTGCTGTTTTTTCAGACGTGTTTTTTATCGTGATGTTGCGTTTGCTTGTTAACGGCACTTTTTGTATACCAAATATTTGCTTAGTTTCAGTTTCGAGACTTGTTGTTGTTGTTTTTGTTGTTGTCAATTACATTTCAAAACATCGGGTAATCAAATATGCTTTTGACCAAACAATACAAATCCTAAAGACAAGCCAAGCAAAGAAAGAAAACCAAACCCCAGCTGCAGGAAGCTGTCAGATAACGCCCTCTCGCTCCCCCACCTTCTCTCTATCTCTCTTTCTCCCTCTCCTTCCCTCTGCTTTCACTGGTATCGTTTAAATCGAGTGCGACAACGTGTTTCGGAGACTGGAAAAACCGCAGCAGCGTCTAACGGACAGCAATTAAAGCTGGCCGCAAATGACATTCGCACAAATAAACCAAATAACGAAATTGCATTTTACAATAACAGAAACTGAAACAAGAAAAAAAACACAATATAATAATAATAATAATATTAATAATAATAGAAAACAAGTCAGAAAATGCAATGCAAAGTTGCGCTTTTCCGCCTGGCGGCATTGAACTTGAAAAACTTGAACCGCATCGCATAATCGCGGACCCCAGAGAGAAAGAGTGAGTGAGAGAGAGGGAAGGAGTGGGAGTGCGAATGAGATGGCAAACGCGCATGTCTTTAATGAGATACCGCTTTGACATCATTGAATTTGATTTTCAATCTCTGATTTGATAACCTTTTTTCTCTTTCATTCAAGTTTTGTTGTTGTTGTTGTTGTTGTTTTTTTCGTGCTTGCGAAAAATGTAAACAAGTTCGTTGCCTAAGTCTTTTGTTTGCGGCAGCAGCAGCCCGCTTGCGTGTGTGTTGGCCATGCAAATGAACGCCAACAATTGGCCAATTGGGATTGCAAAATAGACGTCATCGTTTCCGCGGCGAGCCCGTTAATAATTAAATAGTTCAGAGCTGGTTCGTTATGTCATATAAGAAGATCGTAAAACTCTGATCAATGGGCGACAGAATAAGCGTGCGAGCAGCGGATTGAGCGGCCACATTGAAAGAAAGAAGGGGCCAGTAAACATAATTTGAAAAAGTTTACAACGAGTTTTTACTGTGCCATCGATTTAAGATAGCGATCAATTAGAGAGCTACAAAAACATAATCGCAAAAGTACAATTTAGACTGGAAGAGCTTCAAAGAGAGAGAGAGAGGGGGAGGTTAGGTCGATTATAATATGACTAAGGAAATAGCTGCATGATCTGTAGATCTCTAATCATATCAGCTATTATACAATTTTGCCTTGCGCTAAGAAATGGTTTACTAAACTCATTGGGATATCAATTAACAGACCTTTTAAATTTAATTAAAACTTAACTTTATAATAAGGAAAGTGTGCTTTATGTTAATCTTGTTAAAAAATAATCAAATATCTCTGTCTCACTTATAAGCCGTAAGAAATTAATTGAGAAATATTTCTATACGCAATCAATCTTAAAATTTCCGTTTTAATTGAAAGAAGTAGAAGAAGATTGTAACGCCTGTGCTTCGTTTTTCTTTGCAGTTCTGTCCATATTGCAGTTGAAATATGGGCCAAGAGGTATCGCAACAGCAGCAGCAACACCACAACCAGAACCACAACCAGAACCACAACCAGAACCAGAACCACAACCACAACCTGAGCCACAACCTGAACCACAACAACAACAACAATCACAATCACAACCTCAATCACAACCTCAACCTCAATCACAAGCGAGGCCAGCCGCATCGCAAGAGCTACAAGGATCCCATCTATACGACCGCCAGCCAACTCTCCAGCAGCTGCAGCTCCAACAGCACCGACGACTACGACGCCAACTACCGGCTGCGGCACAAATACAATCTGACCAAGCAGACGTACGAGCGCACAAAGATCCTGGCCGGAAACGTTACAAACCGGAGCAGCCTGCCGTCGGAGAGTGATTCGCATTACGCCAAGCTAAACGGCACCTATCTGCAGAGGAGCAGCTCCCAGAGCTCGGACAGCGGCATCTACAACTCGTCCTGCCACTGCTCCTCGCTGTCCTCGCTGTCGGCAGTCAGCAGCAGCTCGGCCAGCTCCAGCAGCGGGTGCCCCAGCTCGCTGCTATCCAGCAAATCCAGCCGCTCGCTGGATAAGCAAAAGCATTATCTGAGCCATCATCTGTATATCAAGTCCTATTTAGACATTTTGGAGGAGGACGAGCGGGCGCGCGCCCACTTCAAGTCCGCGCGGCCGGGCGGCATCCGCAACTACACGCCGAAGATTCTCGGAGGCGGCGACTCGGCCAGCTCAACGCTGTCTGCCAGTGCGCCTGCCGCCAGCTTCGGTTATCCCAATTCATGTCAACCGTCCGCCAAGCAGCGCGTCAGTGTTAGCTCCAATTGCTCAGCGAACGCCGCCGTTGCGGGCAGAAATTGTCAGGAAGATCCTTGGATTTGACAATTACTGAAACATGGCGTTTGGCACAATGACGTCTTTGCTTGGCATGATCCCGCTACTGGCGATCGGCATGAACTACTATCGCTATCAAAGCGTCGATCCCGAGAACAAGGTCCAGGAGCCATCAATCGTAAGTAAAGAGCAAATACCCTAACTGAACACTCTTAAGCTGACACGATCAGGAAAGGCAATAGTTTTCCTTAAAGGTTTAAATTGTCGGTTAAGAATCAATCTAGATTTAAACACGAAAAAATTGCACATTGTTGTAGTCCAGATCAACGTAGCTTGTGATTCGACAAATACAAGTAGTTATTGGAAACCTTAATATAGATATTTATTAGAGCTAGAAATTTCGTTAGCAAGAGGATTCAAATGAAAGTAGAATGATTGAGCTGAGACATAGTCTTGGTGGAAGGAATAAATATGAAAATTCAAAAGAAATTCTATTTGCATGCACAAGTACAAAATGAATATTGACTGCAAACCTCTTAGAAAGAATAAAGCTGAACAGTTATATAACACTGCAGGAGATAAACCTATTCGATACTCTACTAACTTGACTAGATTGACAAAGGGTTTCGATCAAAGAAAAAGCCTAAGGTCTAATGCATGAAGAAAACCTTCTTCAGTATGGATAGAACCTAAGCTAGATTTAAGGAAGCAAATTCGGTTGATCTTTATCTGCACAATCGTTCTCACACCTTGACTGCTTGCAGATCCGTCGCCAATATGACTTTGTGGTGATCGGAGGAGGCTCCGCGGGCGCTGTGGTGGCCAATCGCTTGAGTGAGGTGCGCAACTGGACGGTGCTGCTGCTGGAGGCGGGGGGCGACGAGACGGAGATATCGGATGTGCCCGCGCTGGCGGGCTATCTGCAGCTAACGGAGCTGGATTGGAAGTACCAGACGACGCCCTCGTCCACCCGTCAATACTGCCAGGCCATGAAGGGCGATCGCTGCTTCTGGCCGCGGGGCAAAGTGCTCGGCGGCAGCTCCGTCCTGAATGCTATGGTCTATGTGCGCGGCTCGAAGAACGACTACGATCATTGGGCCTCGCTGGGCAATCCCGGCTGGGACTACAATCAAATGCTTAAGTACTTTTTGAAATCGGAAGACGTGCGCAATCCGTATCTGGCCTCGACGCCCTACCACGAAACGGGCGGCTATTTGACCGTGCAGGAGGCACCGTGGCGGACGCCTCTCTCGATCGCCTTCCTGCAGGCGGGCATGGAGATGGGCTACGAGAACAGGGACATCAATGGGGCCAAGCAAACGGGCTTCATGCTCACCCAGAGCACCATTCGTCGCGGTGCACGCTGCAGCACCGGCAAAGCCTTTATCCGGCCCGTGAGACTGCGCAAAAATCTGGACGTTCTGCTCCATGCGGAGGCCACAAAGTTGCTGCTCGACAAGGGGAAGCGCACTGTGGGCGTGGAATACATGAAGGGAGGCCGCAAGCAGTTGGTCTTCGTACGCCGTGAGGTTATCCTTAGCGCCGGAGCCCTCAACTCGCCGAAACTGCTGATGCTGAGTGGCATCGGTCCGGCGGAGCATCTGCAGGAGCATAATATACCCGTTATATCGGATCTGCCAGTAGGCAATAATATGCAGGATCATGTGGGCCTGGGCGGCCTAACATTTGTGGTGGATGCTCCGCTAACGGTGACAAGAAGTCGCTTCCAGACCATACCCGTGTCCATGGAGTACATCTTGAGGGAACGCGGTCCGATGACCTTTTCGGGCGTGGAGGGCGTTGCCTTTTTGAATACCAAATACCAGGATCCCGCCAAGGACTGGCCCGATGTTCAGTTCCACTTTCTGCCCAGCTCGATTAACTCCGATGGGGGCGAACAGATACGAAAGATCTTAAATCTACGGGATGGCTTCTACAACACCGTCTATAAGCCGCTGCAGCACAGCGAGACTTGGTCGATACTGCCGCTCCTGCTGCGGCCAAAGAGCAGCGGCTGGGTACGCCTGAACTCGCGCAATCCGCTGCAGCCACCGAAGCTGATACCCAACTACTTTGCACACCAGCAGGACATCGATGTCCTTGTCGAGGGCATTAAACTGGCCATCAACGTGTCCAATACGCAGGCTTTCCAACGCTTCGGCTCACGGCTTCACAACATTCCGCTGCCGGGCTGCCGGCATCTGCCCTTCCAATCGGATGCTTACTGGGCGTGCTGCATCAAACAGTTCACGTTCACCATTTACCATCCGGCAGGCACCTGCCGGATGGGCCCCAGCTGGGATGTTACGGCCGTGGTGGATTCCCGGCTGCGCGTCTACGGCGTCTCGGGTCTGCGTGTGGTGGATGCCAGCATCATGCCGACCATTGTCAATGGCAATCCCAATGCGCCAGTCATTGCGATCGGCGAGAAGGCAGCCGATATGATCAAGGAAGATTGGGGCGCACGCCGACCATCACCTGTCGAAGCACCTGCAGCAGCGGCTGGCTAGCTGCATTCTGTGTCTAATGTTTATTTCATCAACTAGTCAAATGTGTGTGTAATTAATTATTATTATTCTAAAAACTACTCGTTTGCTTGTTTTTGTTACAGCAACATTTTGTTTCGTTTTTAAGTTTTATTTTATTACTTTAATTATTTTATTTTATTTTATTTTATTTCTCTGTTAAATATTTATTTAACTATTTGATTTTATTGCTATTTGATATTACTAAGTTTTAATACATGTATTTTGTAACATTTTTTTTTGTTTTTGTTATGAAATGAATAAAATATTTTTACTTTTAACATTTTTCTTTTAAGAGAATTAAGCGTTTCATTTTAAGTGAATGCACAATCCCAAATTCTTGCCTGAGATTAGTACGTGCAGCCACCATGAATGAAGGCTTTTTGTGAATTGCTCCTCATTATCGTGATAACTCCGTTAAAATTAATTTGTGTCTCAAATAATATTTTTCTTTTAATTTTTAAATTAATGGTATATTTCTCATTTTTTTTAGAGCATCAAAGGAAGTTTTAGTTAAGTTTCTTATTGCCGCTCGGAAGTATGCATCACTTTTCTAACACAACTATCGCAGTTTTATTTAGCACATACACGCACCGCATCGAATAATTAAAGACGGTTCACTTAATACTTATGCTGTCGTAAATCTAATAATGAGAAACAAATTTAAGTGCCGTTTTAAATATTTTTATATGTACTTGTTGCTAAAACTTTGACAGAACTGCAGATGAAACATTGCTTGTGCAAGATGTCTTAAGCATTATTGTTTAGGTACAAAAAATATATTAATCACACAGAAGACAGTTTTAGCATGCAGCGCCCGCAAGTATGCTGCACTTTATTAAGGCAGCAACTTCACCAACCCAGCCGTATTGCACTTAGCAGATACGCAGACCGCAAGAGAAAGATGCAGCCAGCAGCTCTCTGATGTCACGTATACGTGGCGTTGGCCGTTTTCTACATTTTGGCTTCCGCTATTCGGCCCAAAATTAAAAGCCTGGCCAAATGTCAAATTACTCAAAGTTGACTGGCAATCAAAACGAATCATAAAACAATTTCCGTGACTAACCACGCGCGCCCCATCGCTGGGGCGTGGCCATCAAGTATTTCCTGCTCCAAAGCACCTGCTTTTGACATCACCTTTCTGTCTCACTCCTTCTCTCTCTTTCCCGCTAACTGTCTCAGCTATTGATGTTGATTTGTGCCAAGGTTAACACACTAAAAGTAACGCATTGGCGACATTTTCGTTACCGCTCACGTTTTATTTCGCAGGTGTCAACCGGGGAAACGGCACAGACAACAGTTAAGCCAGGCACTTAAATCGGTTAGTTCAGTTAGTTGAGCTGGCCAAGTTAACAGCGCTTAGCTAATGGGCTCAATCAATACGCCGGGGCATGGCCCAATTGGTTAACCATTTCAATTGCAAGACGCAGCGCTAATTTTTGGCCTGACAGACCAGTTTCCCAATAAACAATTTACAATTTACAATTTGCAATTCGTATGCGGTCATAAAAATAATGTTCAGCAGTGGAGGTGACACGTCACTAGATACCCTGTAATCGGTATCCTATATGTACACCAACGATGTAACTTTACACATCAATTAGAATCACAAATATTTAACAAATATTTTTATTTTGATGCTTAGTTACCCTGTAATCGAAAACTCATATGTGCATCAATGATATAACAGTATACATTAATTTATACAAATCAGCCAAACATTTTGATTAAATTTTTAAAGTTGTTCAGGCATAAGGCACAGCAGCATCCTCCTTGAATCGAGTAAATCAATTACAGGGTATATGGGAGCTTAAGCATATGCAATAGTGCTGAGTTAAGCTGGTAATAAACCACCCAGGGCGCTTCTTATATAATGCCCTTTAGATAGCCGGCCAAGACCCCAAGTAAATATTTGATTTGATTTAAACGAAATGCCGAGTCATATTATGCCCAACCAGCCAGTTGGGGGAGGGCAGGCGGCAAGGGGCGTGGTTCAGCGGAAAGACAAAAGAAACGAACGCTGAGGCGTACGTGAGTTGAAAAAGTAATGGAAAGTGTTATGCGAAAGATGTTGGGCTGAAAGCAGAAGCGAACTAGTAAACACATCGAAGAGCAAACAGTCTGAGCTGTACGTGATGAAGAAGACTTAAGACAATAATGATAATCGTGATTATGATAATGATGATGATGATGATGATGATGATGACAGAAGTGTCTGTGGTCAGTGTGGCTGCGAATTTAGGTCATTAATCGGCTGAGGGGTTAAGACAATGCAACACGCAGCAACAGGGAAAGAAACGGCAATTGGCGCATTTTGCTGTTGTTGTTGTTGTAGTTGTGAAAAATGTTGCCCAGCAGGTTGTTGTTGCAGCCGTCTCAAAAGTCAGTTGCAAGTGGAGGCTGTTTGGTGGGGATCAACACGTGCAACAACAATTGCAGAGGCGATTTGAATAAAAAACTTGCAGCATCAATTTGACCAGATTTAACGAGAGTTGGAAGCAAAAAATTAATAATTTATCGACTGCAATTGATTCCATAATAATATTAATCTACAACAAAATATATAAAGGATGCGATGTCTAAGCTAATAATACTAACAATTGATATAACAAATATTAATAATTTGCAAGCTGGAAGCATTAAAAATATCATTTGCCAAGGGTCATCCAAATGTCAGGTCGAGTTACTGTCGTCAACGATTCGTTTGCCTCAATCAATGTCCAAGAGTACTCGAGTTTTGGCTGCGGAATGCATTGGCAAACACTCTATACTCTATATAAGAAATTCCGCTCCATGACTATCCCATAAATGCCGCAACAGACCAAGCAGCGAGTCTGCTTTATGAGTCGACGTGATGTCGAACACATTTCACGATGCAGGCAAAAAAGATAATGAAGAAAAAATGGGGGAAAACCCGCAAGGGGCGGGGCAGAGGGGGCGGGTAAAGCAGCTGTCTTCAGATACGGCACCAAATTGAATAATGTCTGCTTAATTTCGGTCAATTATGCCGCCGCCCGACTCCAGCCGAGCCCCAAAGCAAAAACGGGGCGTGGCCGGCCCCCAAGAAATGGCGGAGACGTGTAATTTCATTTGCAATGAGGACGCCAGGGGCGCGGTGAGGGGGTTGAGATGGAATCTGGGAAACGTTTGGAAGCATTGGCAAAAAAAAAATATAATAAAAATAAAAACAAATTAATTTCTTTTGTTTTTATTTTTGTTTTTTTGAGTAGTTCGATGGAAATGCTTACGTCACGAGCCAAAGTGGAAGTGGAAGGTGTCTGGGTCGGCACTTGATTGGGCTCACGTAGACAGCGAGCCGATTGGTAACTGCCCTTAGCCTGGCCAAAACTGTTTAGCTGGTCATTAATTGGATGCGGTTGCAGCAATTCAACGGAGCATTCAGAGCACAGCTTCGAGTGCTTCACTCGCTTCCTGATGCTCCAAGCTCCGAGCTCCAAGCGAAAGTCACTTTTGACGAAATTGTTAGTTTAGATACCCTGTAGGTCAAGCTGGATTTTATTGAACAGGACTGTTTTTTTGGTGGGCAACACTTGGCACAATATAAAATGAACAATATTTTGTTTATAACTGCAAAGACTACAAATTTGAATCCGTATATAGTAATTGCAACCCCTAGGAAAAGGTAACGGTAAAACTAAAGAAGTTTATTTTCTAGTAAATATAGGCAAAGGCTCTTCGATATGTACAATTCAATCTTTGATCTATTATCCACCATATACTCCTTTTCATTAATACATTCATTCAGATAAGTTTATATTAGGATAAAGAACATACATATAAACAATTCGAGGGTATCCATAAGTTGATGGAGTCTTTTATAAGTAAACATTTGGCAACATTTCATTTAACTTTTTTTTGGCAACATTAAAAAAAGAAGTGAATTTTTTGGCCATTTTGAACCAGACTAGAGCCTCCTACCTGCAGTCGTAAAACGGCGCTAATTGCACATTAACACCCAGCATCAGCAACAGCAAAACCAACAACAGCAGCAACAACAACAACAACAACAACAACAGCAGCAGCAGTAACTTGTTGCAAAAACATTTCAACATGATTTAGTTAATCTTCAGCTGTTTCTGTTTCAGTTTCAGTTTCAGCCGAAAACTCTTTTTATTTTCCTCGTTTTTCTCTCTATTTCCCTCTCTTTCTAGATTACATAAATTATAGCCGCGAGTTGCGCATGTGACAAAAATCAGCAAACGTGGAAAAAAGCATTTGCAGCCTGTCCGTCCGTCCGTCCGTCCGTCCACACAACTCGTGGGTAGTTGCCACGAAGTGTCAAAAAGAAAACACGTAGTAACGCTCTAGTCGGGAGTATCCGACTGCAGCTCTTTAGACTTCACGACAAGCATCAATAAATACAAAAATCGGCTATTAATCGTATTATTCACACGGAAAAGTTATCAACAAACTTATAAACATAGAAAAATTTTCAATAATCTGTAAGATGTTCGAACGACGTTAGATAAGTGAAGATCTATATATTAAATTTTAATACCGCAGTTGTTCAGGTCGAAACGTTTATTCATATAGAGAAATGAACAGATAGAAAAGAGAATAGGACTTAAACAACGAAACCAATATACCCTCGACTACCATTTCTAATGGGCAAAAAAATGACTGAAATACGCAAAATCTTTGCTCAGCCAAAATGTAAATAACTATGTTTCCAATTTTTTTTTCGTATTTGGCCATTTTCCTTTATTTATTCATCTGCTGGTTGCGGAATGCGGTCACGCAATCAACAATAACAACACCAGCAGCGAAAACAACAACAACAACAATTACAACTGTATTAACAACATTTTGGGGGCAACAGTAATTAGCCAAGTTATGATCCACGCCTTTGACCAGACACCAAAGTCTCTTCAACTTTTCCTCCATCTTCCAATCAAGCTGACCAAGTTTCAAGAGAAAAAGAAGAAGAACATTCTTGTTGCCAGCTCAAATTCTTAAAGAAGTGAATGTGCGATTCTGAATGATGAAGAAAAGCTGAGTCGAGTGTAAAATGTTACGCTTGATTGTTACTGGATTTCTTAGGCCAAAAGTTCAATTATCGATAAGCTATCGATAATCAATCGAAATAAGCCACATATCGATAAAACGAGAAGCCATGTATAACCATCTAGCAAAAAGCGATTGTTTCTAAACATGTTATCGAAACCAGCAGTACTATCTATCAGGAATTGTACCTGAATAGCAATGAATAGATAGATATTTATGTCTGACATATTTGCCTGAAGAAAACAGATTCTCTCACTTAATGCTTCATCAACATTTCAGCGAACATTATATGAACTCCTAATCAAGGTCTGGCCCTTAACTATTGTGATTACATTTAGATATTACAAAATATCTATAAATAAGATTTTTAATCTGGTTTTAATCAATTTTGTCTACTTGAATTAAGGTACAAATTCTTAACGATCTCTCTAACTGTACATCATATTATTTTAATTTCCCTACACATACATACAAATGTGCCAGAAGCATTTTAACTTTTCTTTCCCTCTTATCACATTTTTTCCACCTCTATCTATTAACTCTCGGAAATTTTTTCGCTATCTCCATTTGTCAATCTCTGGCTCATCCTTTCTCATTCTATATCATACTCTCTCACTCTTTTATCGTTACCTTTTTATCTTCATCATCATGATCGGTATTACGATCACGGCTCGCTTCGCTTATCAGCGCATCGAACATGTTCGCTCTCAGACATGTTCGATGGCAATGTGCCAATAATATGCAACAGCTGCTTGCTTGCTCGCTAACCATTTGCCAGCGTTGTTGTTGTTGCAATCGCAATTGTTGTTGCTGCTGCTGCTGTCATTGTTGTTGCTGCTGCTGCTGCTGCTGCTGTTGCCAAACAACAGTCGATGCTGGCGACACCGACGCCGCAGTCGCCGTTTGGCTCGTTTGCACGGATTTCGCGTTAAACTTTGCGTTCAGTTCAAAGCGTGCAACGCAACCGCACGGACGCTAAGCTCCACACGCCGAGCGATAAACGATAAGCGATTTACGATATACGATATACATATATCAATAGACAACTTCTTCTATATTTTTTTTTTTTTGCTTTTTGTTTGTATCAATAAGCGCAGGAGCTGCCCGGCAACCCACACTTGAAAAATAACGATTTTGTGTTCCGTGCGCGTAGAATATCAAGTAAGCAACGATTTTTATCGATCAACATGTATGTGTGAGAGTGTGTGAGAGTATGTGAGTGTGTCTGCGAGTATGTGTGTGTGAGTGTGTTTGTGTGTGTGTGTGTGTGTGTGTGTGAAAGGAAATGCAGTTAAAGTGAAACCTTGGCAGGGACAGGTGCAGCTGCAACTTTTGCCGGAGCTGCTGATTCGAGCCGGGAGTACCCTTCACAAAGCTATAATAAAATAATAATAACAATAAAAGAAACCCATATGCTTTGCGTTTTGGGCAAATGCAAAAGGCACTCAAGTGCGACAACAAAAACAACAACAACAACAGGCGCAGCAGCAGCGGCAACAGCAATGCAAGCGGCAACATTTTGCAATCGCCCACAACAACAGCAACTGCGAGATACATTTGAAAAGATATATGGGATACATGAGTAAAAGGAAAAGCAAGAAAAACATTGACGCAGCACTTTCGTAGATAAGTAGGCTACAACAGCAGCAGCAGCAGCAGCAACAGCAACAACAACAACAGCAGCAACAACAACAACAGCAGCAACAGTAACTAACAACTGTGACTACATTTTTTTGCAAGCATGGGCAAACAACAATTCTGCAAGCAAGCCAACAACAATTTGTCGCTGCAATTAGTCAAGCCTGCGCTTTAACTGTTTGAGAATTATAAGACAAGAAAAAACGTGTATGCCAAATATTTAACTAATATTTCAACAGCAGAACTCTGTAAGTGGCAGAGTTACTGATGAAGAACTTAAATAAATATGTTTTAACTGGCGGTTAACGAACTATAAAATGCTTTTAGCACCTTCTTGTCAAATAAGCTGTTAAATATTGCGACATTGTGGCTGTGACTGTGAAGTGAAAAAATCGTTAAGACATTTAGTTGACAGCCACTAGTTGACAAATGGCCTAAAGATTAGATTTATTGCATAGGAGCTGTCTAAAGTTCACGTTAAAAAGTAAAGTTTTGTTTTTCTCCGGGACCAATAAGATGCGGCACATTGACAACACTGACAATCTAAGCACTTAAAAAAGAAGAAGCAAGTTTGCAGCGTATATTAAAGCACTTGTTAACTCTGACATGAACATTAAGGCAACACACAATTAATTTGTTGATACCTGACTAAAAGCCTTTTGCTTGTTCAAGTGCCTGTTAACTTTGGCACGAAGATGCGAACAGATTGCATAAAGAGCACAGAAAGAATGTTAACTTAACAACTAGTCAACTCTTCTACTTTGTCTGCTATCCTATTTACATGCATATGTATATATATATTTCTGTTAAGTCTGGCAACGCTGTCAGCCATGCGACAGGCTATAGGGACCACAGACTTGATTGCTTGAACTTTTCGCTTGGCTGCAGACAAACAAAAGACTTAGGACACAAACGCGTGAGTGTTGCTGCATTGAGTAATGAAGAGGCAACACGCAGCAGTTGCAACAACTGCGGCAGCAACAACAATTAAGCATTGCAATTTTCTTAGGTGTTGTTGCAGCTAAATAAATAATCGTAATACAACAACAAATTTGCCGCTACGCATTCAACTGTTAATATAATTATTATAAAGCAACAATTGTTGCCGCTGCAGCTAAATGAAGTTGTTGCTGCTGTTTAATGTTGCTGCTGTTTAATGTTGCTGCTGTTGCCATTGGCACATTGACCCACGTGGCACGCGCTGCCTGAACTGATTGCTGGAGTACCTTCGACGCCTTTCAAGGTGACTGACACCAACAACCCCGAAAGCAGACGACAACCCAACAACCTAGAGCAGTCTTGTTGCTGTTGTTGTTGTTGTTGTTGTTGTTGTTGCTGTTGTTGTTGTTGTTGTTGTTGTTGTTATTGTTATTGCTACTGGCCATTGACTTGGCTTCTTGCCCAAAGCTTTTCTGCTACTGTTGGCGTTAATGTTGTTGTTGTGGCTCACGGTAAATTAGCGCACAAAATCATTTTAATTGCGCTCACTTTTGTTTTCGACTGTCAGATACAATTTCTATGTATCTTGTGGATTAACTCGTGGGCGGGCCAAACTTGACATTTACAGCGCATTTGCTTGGCCTTCAAATAGTTGTGGCCCAGGAAATGCGCCAGCTAATTGACTCACACACAACACAATACACTGACACACACACACACACAGCTCATTTGGCAATAGCTAACAATAGCAGCCGCTTTGACCAACTGGTTTACCTGGTCTACCTGGCACCACAGGCAAACCCCATACCAATTCCCCCTCCCCCGTTAACCCCTCGCTGCTGTCCCCAGCCCCTCTCCTCCTCCAATCCAGCTTTGTAAACTTGTTTGCCGCTGACCCAATTTCGTGCTACTTTTTTTCGTCATTTTTTACAAATATTTTATTTAGTTTTGGTTGATTTTTTCGCACTACAACAACAAAAGCTGGAAAGTATCTGAAGTGCGTGCGTGCGTTTTGGTGCCCGGTTTCGGTTTCAATTTCGATTACGATTTCGGTTTCAATTACAACTTCACTAAATTTCAGATGTAGCTGAAGGAGTAGAGCAGACTATTTAAATCTGCAATTGGAGCTAAAGCTGTCTACAAGTAAATGTTAAGCGCAGCCTTTGGCCTTTCACTTGGGCGCAGTCAACCGAGCAATAAAAAATTACCTGCACAGTGGTACGCAGAGCGTTAAAAACCTTTCCGTAGTTCACAGTTCCATAGCCCAACAATACAAACAAGTATGAAAACTCTATTAGCTGACCAGCTCTCAATACGTACGAGATATGCTCAAATAAGCTAAAACGTGCTATCGATAACAGCAAAGGGAAAAAGTTATCGGTCTGCGAGTGCTATAGGAATCCACATGTAACATTTAAAGCCTCTAGTTTTTAAAGCTGGTGAGATCCACAGGCAGACAGACAGATGGAAAGGGATAAATTGACAAGGGCTTTAGTGCGAATAAAAAATATATATACTAGTCGCGATGTCGGTCACAATTTTTCTGCCTGTTATACATTTTTACAAAAACATAATACCCTAAATATCCACATTCAATGTGTGCAGGGTATAAAAAGGCAAGCCAAATCGTTTTTCCTCTTAAAAAATTAAAATTCTTTTTTGTAAAGTTTTTATTATTATCTTTGCATATCTGTTATTTTTATCGGTAAATCGATATTGATCGTTTTTGGTAGATGCTCAAAAAGTAAGAACGAATTTCTCTTAAATTTTGTTAGTCTTTTTTCATATCGCATATATATTACAAACTTAACATAAAGCATAGACCTTACGCTGAGCTACTTCTAAGTTTAATCAATTTTCAATTAAACGGATTATGCACTTCCTGCCCGCTTTTAATGTGAATGCTTAACATATATAATGTACATAATGTAAAATATATAGGTTTTACCAATAGGTAAACAATGAGGCACAACGGTAGTTTCTCACATGTTTAATGTTATTTATGGCCGGCATCTCAGTTAATATTTTCATGAATCAGCTGCTGGGAACTACTCATGTTTTTTTCTGCTGCTGCTCTTTTTGTTGCTGCTGTTGTTGTTATTACCCACTGTATCGAGCCGGCTACCCAAAATAAAAAACTGTTAACTAGACGGATAAACAACGCAATGCTGCACGTTTCAACACCCTCGCGATAACAGGCCAACAACAAACAACAACAATGTGACAACAGTTGATGTTGTTGTTGTTGTTGCTGCTGCTGGTGTTCAGTCTTAACGGCTGATCGAGTGACAAGGCAAATGAATTATGTTTAGCCCGATAAGTAACCGAACAACAAAAAGATATTTCGTATGTAGATTTGTAGAAATTTACCAATCGAGCGCCAATTATAACAGAAAACAGCAACAACAACAGCAACAACAACAGCAACAACAACAGCAACAACAACAACTAACAACAACAGTAAACTTTTTGGTAGCTATTACATCAGAGCTTGTAGATATTGTAATAAAAACGAATGGCCCCACGATTCGAAAGACAAACAGCAGCAGCAACAACAACAAAAGATACTTTTGTATCTGTTACTATTGCTATTGCTATTGCTGTTGTTGCTATTGTTGTTGTTGCTGCAGTTTTTGAACGGCATTTTGCGTGATTTACATTCATTATAAGCCGCATTTGTTGTGGCTGCCAAAAGCGGTTGCGTTTTTCCACACTTTAACGATATTGGCCGGAATAGCCGTCAAGGTCGCACGGCCGCAAGTGCCAAAGCCAAAGGCCCTTATAAGCCACAGATGGAGTGGGGGAAGGAGAGGGTGAGGGAGAAGAGGCTCGGCTCTTGAAGCCCATTGCAACAAAGTTGTGAATGCAATCAATGCATGGGCTTCAAGCCGAATGTCACAACAATAGTTAACTGATTGAAGATGATTGGGATTGCACCAATTGTAACAGAAAAGTCAACCGTACCGGTACGACAGCTTTTGATTGGGGTAACGGGGTTGCGCACACACGATTAGTAAATTAAATGACAGTGGGTTAAATAACATCAAATTCAAGATTGGTGCAATGATCTCGATAGACCCTAGATGGGGTACTCACACTGCCTTCAAAGGTAGACCCTAGACAGGGTACTGATATGGCCCTGATTTCAAGCTAGGGCCTTGTGATATAAGAGCTATGTGGAGACAGAGTCTCGAGGCGTTAGGCTGCACCAGATTAAACTGTCAAGCTACCTGCACCGGCACTGCAACACCTTAGTTGGATTATAGAGTTGGGTATTCATTATATTAGGTTGAATTAAATAAGAGTTACTTTTACAACTTCAACTTGAAGTTTTCTGGTAAAAAACAACCAATTTACCGAAAGAAAGAGAGCAACAGAACAGCCTCGTTAAGACCTCAAAATATTGATGATGTTATTTATGAGGTTAACTTCAATTTAAACTATTTGCAATTGGTAGTCGAGAATATGTTTTTACCCTTACTAAAAAGTTATCAATAAAAGCTAACAGTTCTTTCTCTTACAGGTACTTAACGTCAAAAACCTGCAGCTTAAGTAAGAAAGCAGCAGCAGAAGCAGCAGCTGGCGGATCGGATGGTAGCAGACGCCGCGCCATGCACAAGAGAAAGAAACCCTAGACAGAGAGCGAGCGAGAGACACTAAACCTATAAGAGGCAGACATCGAAAGCCAAACAATTATTTAACGTACACAACAAAACTCATCGAGGAGCCGATCAAACATGGTGCTAAACCTCCTCTTTATCACAACGGTTATCAAGTCAACGTTCGGCGTGGTTACCACAGGCCTGTGGCTGATACCTTTGCTCCTAGCGGCAATCACGTATTATCGCTACGATGCAGTTGATCCGGAATCGCGACCGCTTGACCAGCTCAACCTGTGGCCCGAATACGACTTCATTGTGGTGGGCAGCGGTTCGGCGGGTGCGGTGGTCGCCAATCGACTGAGCGAGGTGCGCAAATGGAAGGTGCTGCTCATCGAGGCCGGGCCGGACGAGAACGAGATATCGGACGTGCCCTCGCTGGCGGCCTATTTGCAGCTGAGCAAACTGGACTGGGCCTACAAGACGGAGCCCTCGACCAAGGCTTGTCTGGGCATGCAGAACAATCGCTGCAATTGGCCCAGAGGCCGCGTTTTGGGCGGCTCTTCCGTGTTGAATTACATGCTTTATGTGCGCGGAAACCGTCACGATTACGACCACTGGGCCTCCTTGGGCAATCCAGGCTGGGATTACGATCAGGTGCTGCACTATTTTAAGAAGTCCGAGGATAACCGCAATCCCTATCTGGCCAAGAGCGCCTATCACGGTCGCGGCGGACTGCTAACGGTGCAGGAATCGCCCTGGCATACGCCGCTGGTCGCCGCCTTCGTGGAGGCGGGCACACAACTAGGCTATGATAACCGGGACATCAATGGCGCCCAGCAGGCGGGCTTCATGATTGCCCAGGGCACCATCCGACGCGGATCGCGCTGCTCCACGGCGAAAGCCTTTCTGCGACCCATACGGCAACGGGCGAACTTTCACCTATCGATGAATTCACATGTGACACGCATCATCATCGAGCCGGGCACCATGCGAGCCAAGGCCGTGGAGTTTGTAAAGCACGGCAAGGTCTACCGCATCGCGGCCCGGCGAGAGGTTATACTCTCGGCGGGCGCCATCAATACGCCACAGCTGATGATGCTTTCGGGGCTGGGGCCACGTAAGCATCTGGAACAGCATAAGATACGCGTGCTGCAGGACCTGCCGGTGGGCGAGAATATGCAGGATCATGTGGGCATGGGCGGTCTCACCTTCCTCGTGGACAAGCCCGTGGCCATTGTGCAGGATCGGTTCAATCCCACGGCCGTGACCTTTCAATATGTGCTCCGCGAACGCGGACCGATGACCACATTGGGCGGGGTCGAGGGTTTGGCCTTTGTGCATACGCCGTACTCGAATCGAAGCATCGACTGGCCGGACATTCAGTTTCACATGGCGCCCGCCTCCATTAACTCCGACAACGGCGCCCGTGTAAAGAAGGTGATGGGCTTGAAAGAGTCTGTCTATCAGGAGGTATACCATCCCATTGCCAACAAGGATAGCTGGACCATAATGCCACTGCTGTTGCGGCCACGTTCTAGAGGCAGCGTTCGACTTCGCTCTTCGAATCCCTTTCACTATCCAGTGATCAATGCCAACTATTTCGATGATCCGCTAGACGCCAAAACCTTGGTGGAGGGCGCCAAAATCGCGCTCCGTGTCGCCGAGGCGGAGGTCTTCAAGCAATTCGGCAGCCGGCTGTGGCGCAAACCTTTGCCCAACTGCAAGCAGCACAAGTTTCTATCGGATGCGTACTTGGAGTGCCAGGTGCGAACCATATCGATGACCATCTATCATCCCTGCGGCACAGCCAAAATGGGTCCCAGCTGGGATCCCGAGGCTGTTGTCGATCCCCGGCTGCGTGTCTACGGCGTACGCGGCCTGCGGGTAATCGACGCCAGCATTATGCCCACCATCAGCAGCGGCAACACAAATGCTCCGGTCATTATGATAGCCGAAAAGGGGGCCGATCTCATCAAGGAGGATTGGCTAAACAATCCCGAGTATAAGGTCAAGCGGCGGGACAGCTACAGCGACAGTGAGACAGCGGCCAGCAGCAATAGCAACATCAACATCAACAGCAACAGCAACAGCAACAGCAGCGACATTCTCAACAGCAACAACAGTAGCAGCCACATTTACAGCAGCAGCAGCAGCAGCAGCAACAACTTGACGCTGACAGCAACAGTTGCTGATAGCCATTCAAGCAGTTAGCCAACTCTGTTGTGGGGCAGGGGTCAGATGTGCTCAGGGGTCAACTAGCTTTACAACAACAAAACAAACAAGCAAACAAACATACTGACAAATGGACAGTCGAACCTTTAGACAAACTCGTACATTTCTTTCTCTCTTTCTGTGTTGTTGTTGTTGTTGTTGTTGTTGGTGTTGCCAAGTCCCAGACAAAAGTTTGCCATTGTTTCAATCTGTGTTGAGACAAACAAAAGTTCGCCTTTTTGGGCGTTCGTCACATAACACTACAACAACAACAAACAACAACAACAATCGACAACAAACAAACAACAATCAGCTTCCCAACCATGTTGCAATGGCATAATGCATAAAATCGAGTCATAGTTAAATATATATATATAATTTCTAGACTCTAGTTAAGCAAAGCATAATTATTGTTTAGCAATTATTAATAATATTATTATTTTTTTTAATAGTTAATTTATGATCTAATATTTGTATTAAGTTTTTTTTGACTATTTCTAAGAAACTTTCGCGCATATACATATAAAAATATATTTATTATTTATACAAGCATTAAAACAAATTTATATTAAACAAATTCAATAAATTATAAACAATTTAAATACTCGACAAGAATTTAAATGAATTACTGGGCTGGAATTATGATTGTATAAAGATTGGACTGCTATATCTATACAGTATAAAATGTTACGGTAGCTCCGTTTTTATGGAAACCTAAAAGTATTTTTTTGATTACTCTGGAGCATAATAAAAAAAACAGATGGGATCAAATGTTACCTTTCTCTATTACTTCTGTAAGCGAATTTCATTCATTTGTCATTCTTTATTGAAAGTAACGGACGACAATAACAACAACTGTTTGGCTCAGCTATGCCAACATTTACTTTAATTTAAGTCAACTGCCTAAAAGCAGGCAACACAAAATTTGTCAACAAGGAAATAATTGGGCCGTGACGATTGAGATGGCACTGGCAGCCAAACGATGAATTGCTGCCATAAGCGATGAATGCATACGCACTTTTATTATAAGTTTATACAATATATATAAATATATAAGCGATATCTTATACCTGTATATTTAAGTCATATATAAAACTCGCTCCGTATTAATCAGAACAAATCGATCAATTAGACAGCTGCACAGGTCATTATTTGTATAATATTATGCGTGTAAGAAGCCGTATCTCCATACCTATACCCGATAGTCGTGCCGGGCGCTCATCTCTAGTTGAATAATTAATGTAGCACAACAGTTGGGCGCAGTCATCACATGAGAAAGCGCCTAGCGACACGCGAATGCAAATTGAATTGAAATTAGTTTAATTTATGACTCGCTCGCTTCAGTGTTACCAAAACAATAGCCACAACACAAAGTGACATACAGACAGAATAGACAAACAGACAGATAAACAGAAAGACAGACAGGGGTATCGATTGCATACTCTTAGTTTATGTGGCATTGACGAAGGGCGATAACGATATTCAACTTTGAACTTGGCCATAATTCGAATGAATCGAGTGAATTGTGAACAACGCCCGTCAATACGATCTGATCATAAATCATCTTAAGAGCTTAAATTAGACAACCTTCAGCAGCAATTTTCATGTCCATAATTTCGGAAGCCGGAAACTCTATTCAATTCGAATCGATTCGAGTCAACTGACTAATCAATGCAAATTGCATTGAAACTTATTTTTCCGGCTAAGATTATAAAAGCGGAAACGTTTTTCAAAAGGTGCTAAAATTGAAGACCCTGCCAAATATTCCCCAACAAATGGAACAAAACACATTCACATTTTGTAAATAATATAATAAATATAAAAAAAAATTAGATTAGAAACTGGCTTCCATAAGCGGTGATAAAATGTTAATTTTGTTAACTAATTAATAAAGCTTACCTAAGCAGCAAGACTTGACTCTTGACCATTTTACAGCTACGTTTTACACTTACGTAACGGCCAGCAGACGGTTCAAGACACAGTTGAAGGTCGTCTTCGGTTTATACCCTGTACGCAGACAAGCTGGCTCATATAGGTTAGCATCAACTAGAGCTTCTCTTTCTGTGCAAAGCTATATTTAGAAAATTCTTACAGGGTATCTGTCTGTCAAACCGTCATAAGTGTAGCTTTTATTAATTATCGACTTTTTGAACAGTATCTAACCCATCTAATCGAACGGAGAGACTAATCGAACTACCTTAAGACATAACGTATTCGATCCGTTGCGAGACTTGATTGAAATTTCATTATAATTGTTTATGCTACTATGTTTATGCTACTATTCCTGCTACTCTTTCTGTTAGTATTGCTAATACTATTTCTGATAATTTTCTTCCTGTTATTATTGCTGTTACGATTTCTGCTACTATATTTGCTACTATTTCTACTACTTGTCACCAAGTTGCCCTTCGTTGATCCAAATATATCTTATATATATATCTTTATATATATGCATACAAATTTGGCAATGCAAAGTTAAAGCCAATGCGAATCATCAACTGGGTCAATGGTTGACGGAAGTAATATCATCTACATCTACATTCATATCTACTTCTACAGCTTCAGCTTTGATTTGTTATTGTTTCAGTATTTGAATGCATGCGTTTCCTTTTTCAGCATCGTTTCGTTCCACTTAGAGGTTAATAAACTTGTTATAGTCTAATATGATTTGTCAATTAGCATTTGCATGCGAATCCGTTAGACAAGAGTTAACTCACGCCGTACACCCAGCCGACATTGACCTACTGAACTTCATCTCTATCTCGACAGCACAAAAAAAATATATATAAATATTAAACAAAAATATTATAAGAATTTCAGGGCTAAGAAGTTTTTACCATGCACGAATCGGACTCTGTTGCTCACCTGTTAAATAGAAAAAGAAAGAGAGAGATTATTAATTAATGGTCTAAGTTATTTTGAAAATTACAACGCCACATTGAAAATGATTATTAATGATTGTTACTTTTTTGTTATGGACAGATATAGTTGTGTAGAACACTAAGCGCTCAACCGGTCCCCCCTTTAATTTCTGACCCTGTACTTAAGTAGCCATAATCTCCATAACTACCCATAATCGTCTTACAGCTCACATCAAATATCATCGACAGAATCATCATCAGAATTGGGTCTTTGAGACTGGTTTCTGTGAGTTCTTAGCGACGACCTTGACTTCATTTGATGGTCTGGGCGCCAGTCTCTGCCCGGAAATAGGCCAATCTGTCATTTGGAATGTCTCACGGTAAAAAAAAAGATACATTTTAATGTAAAACTTAAGAACTGGCTAGTTAGGCTATAAAAGCTGAACCTACGTCTGATTGTGCTTAAGGAAATAGAAGAAAACAAGTTATACTCCATATATTGTTCATTAGGCTTAATAGTCTACTCAATTACTTAAATATTTATTCACTTTTTTTTCATATCCTATCATAAGGTCAATTTCAAGACATAAGTTCTTAAGTCGAATAGTTGAAAAAATATTTTTCATCCAAATGAGGGGTATCTCAAATTCGAACACTTCCGAGTACGAATTCTTATTACTTACAATAATCGTCTAATGTGTCTGTTTATAATCGGCAATTATTCAATTGTGCATTAATCAATTAACTGTATGGTAATGGAAATGGAAACGTGGTATATCAAATCGAACAATCGGCTTATCGATTGTCCGTTCGATGACAGCCGTGACTCATCCCCTACAGTTCACTAGCCCAACGATTGCGGTTGAATAACATTTCAATTTCAGTTTGAATACAGTTTAATACTCTAGCCAGCAGAGTACATTAATTGAACTACAAACTTTGAGACAAATAAAATATGAAGCTAAAATCGATAGTATATTTTTAAAGGACCGATAGAAAATTAATACAATATGAATCACAAGCTTAAAGAAAATTATGATAATTATTTAAAGCAAAGTTTTCTTTCATTTTCTAAACATATTTACCTAGACACACGTCTTAATGCCAACACATCTACAAAATTCTTTTCTTTTAAATAATATATCATAAAATTTCATGGAATATAATATATAGCGAAAGCACTTTTATAAGACCCTTCGAAGCTTTGCAAGTGTATTGAATGTTCGGCTTGCTAAAATTGTACTTGCTTTTTTATTTTATATTTTGTTATTTGGTCATACAAAGCATAATTGCTAAGCATGTAGACAATTGTTAAACTTGAGTCAAAATTTTACTCACACATTCAAAGATTTTCATTCAATTCGTATTCAATTGACTTGGCTTTCATTATTTTGGTAGCATTTTTGTTTGTGCTCGCTTTTTAAGCACTTTAAAGTGTGCAATTATTTATTATTTTGTATGTACAACAAACTGGAAGTGACGTCAACACTTCACTGGTCCAACCGAATCAAATAGATTTAAATATATATACATATATATATATAATTATTTTTAATGCTGTTATTCAAAGAGGGTTCAAGCACTTGCAGAACGGAAGAACAAGAAAGAAGTGTCCAAAGTGGGTGTAGACAGCTGTCAAAACAATCGTGATAATCAAGATAACTTTAAATTTTAAATAATTTGAGAGGTGCACAAAGAAAAGATCAAATATATGTGAGACAAGGAAAAAATGTCGAATCGACTAGCAAATACCCTGAGCAAATACCCTCCAAAATAAGTTTCTCCTTTAGCAGAATATATACATGAAAACTATTGTTTGCTATCGATAACAGGCAAACAGTCAGAGTTATCGACGTTTCGAAACAAAATCGATTTGTGCCTACTAGAAGAAGAACCTTCATATACAATATTAAGTCTCTAGACGCGTTCATACATTCGAATGCTCATATAGAATAGAGTACAAGGAATCCCCCTGAAAAATACAATTTTGGTTGAGCAATAAAATGTTTGAGAAAGGATCACAAAATATGTTCTACCATAAAGAATATATTTTAGTACGAAACAAGAGAATATACTCGTAAGATATTTGAGCAATATCTTAGCGCTTTATACTCCACTGAATAACAAAATATATGCCCAAAACTGTACAAGGCCAAAAAGCGATATGAGAAACTGGTCTTTGAGGCGTGCCTGAGTTAACTTGTTAAAGAATTCGGTGTTCCAGACATTATTATTGAATTGAATTTGTCGACAAGTTATTTAGCTATTATCATTTGTTTAGTGTTCGAAATCAAAATGCGCAGCAATCAAATGGTGTGCTCCTCAGCTTCACCAGCCATCAGGGACAGAGGGGCTATGAACCTGTCACTGGCACCAAGAATCGTGATACCACGTGGATGGGGATTGGGATTGTCCCAGCAGTGTTTGTACCAGGCCGTCTGCTGGCGACTCAGTCCAAAGCCAGCGGCTATGCGCTCGATGCAGTAAACCAGACACCGTATCATGGTGGTCAGCATCCGGGTCCAGCAAGTATCCGGCTCCGCATCCTCGGCCTGGACAGGTGGGCGCTCAGTTGTGACAGCGGCTGCAACCTGCTCTTGAGAGGAGCCCACAGGTAGCTCATTGGATGACATACCAGACGACGGTCCGGGCTTGGCGTGAAGCGCCAGCTCCACCTGCTCCGGTGTGCCACCCACATCCTCCACATGGCAGCACTTAAAGATCCTCTGCTGCCGTTCTTCGCACAGCTGCGGTGCGTCGGAGCTGGACATATTGCTGCTTGGCTGTAATTTAAATGAATTTATCACTGTACCTAGCTGAGCAACTGTCTCCCTACATGTGTGCACAGCTTGATTGCCTTTGTGATTTTGAGGGCACAGTTGATTCCTACAGCTATGGTACAGCTTACTTAACTTTGTGTACTACTAAAGGAACCTATCAAATTTAATATTCCAGCCTACTGAAACAAGCTCGATGTCGAATATATTATAATTCTACAATAATATGACTGACTGTTGCACTGTTTCCTCAATAAATAATTGTACCTACTGTTAGACATCGGAGCACAGTACATTACGCCATTATATAATATTATAATATACTATAATAAGATACCATTTGTAAGATATGGTAACTTAATAAGTACACCATTGTACCTCATTAAACCTTTCTATATCGTACTGTACCTAACAGAACCCACCATATAAACAAGACATTGGGGAACCTTTTGTACCATGCTGTATTGTAATGTTCCAAATCTATGCTAAAGTACAGCTCATTGGGGAATTTCAACTTGATCGTATTTTGTTACATTAGTAACCATAAGTAAGACATTTTATCTATCAATATATACAATACGGTACTTTATAACTGGTTTTATTGCTTTTAACCACGAATTCTAACGTTCTCTTGCAATCAGCTTGAGTTTGTTTTTTCTTAGTTTCTTTGCGGGTTTATTTGTGGTGGTGTTTTTTTTTTTATAGACAACCTTGACGAATTTTTAGTAGAAGTTTTGTTTGTGTTTCGACTCGTTACCAAAGCAAAAACAATTTTCATGTTTGGTTACTTTTATGGATATTTTGTGTTTAGTCATTATGCAGAAATAGAGAGAGAGAGAAAGAGAGACAGAGAGGGAGACAAAACTACTCTCAACTTTAAAAATGTGCACAATTTGTGCTTCTTCTACTTCTTCTTCTTCGTCAGCTATATGCAAAATTAATATTTACGAGTGTCCACAGATCGATGCCATAAAAATGTAGCAAAACAATGTAAATATAGGCGAGCAATACGATTTTTAAATACTCTATACAAAATATATACGATATATATCTTAAGATATAAATCTTAATATTCAATTCGCATTTCGAATTTCAATCATTTACATTAAATAACAGTTAAGAATGAGTCAATTGACTTGGACCAGTTTCAATAGGAAATATGTACCTCAAATACGGAAAAACTAAAAAGTCGCGATAGACCTGGATTATAAATCGGCCTTAATTCAAACCGGTTCAATAAAGGAACTCTCTTATTTCTCATATTTAAGCTGTACAAATGTAAAATTAATGGGATGTCAGTTATCTGCAATGAAATGCCGCTTTCGATTTCCTAAACAAAATGTTGATTTTATCTAGCTGTATTAACTATTACAGGGTATCCGAACAAGAAACAAAATCATCCGTATTATGTAAATTATAAAAAAAAAAAACCCAAAAGCGTGGCACACAAAGAACGCCGTCGACTGTTTCGATAAAGAATAATTCAGGTCCGACATAATATTGAAAAATCGTCCAGTCATTATTACTAGACATATCTTTGGAGTCTCCATACATATAGACTCGATGTATTTCAGCTGTGTCAACATTGGACGCCCTTTTCTGTCTGATTGAGTCAAGAAGATTGCAACAGGCACAAAATTCAGCCCTAGCACATGGGCAAATGTCACATGCCACGCCCACACAAACAAATGTCAGAGTCAAATCCCTCAAAAACAACAAAAATACTAACCACAAAAATGCCAGTTTACAGCCAAAAGTAGAAAAACGCATTTGGCTGCAGTTACGTCGACCGAGAAGTCGGTCAAAGACAACGGCTAACAAAATTCTCGACTACTTAACAGCAAACTGCCAAAAACAACAACAACAACAATAACAGCCACATCTAATACTAACGAACGATTGTATTCTAAAAACTGTAATTGCCGTTAGAGGCGCCGCGTTGCCAACCAGCCAAATTGCAGCACTGCGCAACAATTGGCAGCGATGCTACCTTGACTCGAATGCCGTCTCTTGAATGTCATCGATTCGACTTAAGCCTTGGTAGCCAACAACAAGTTAACAAGCTAACGAGCTAACGGACCAACTGGCTCTGCCAAGAACTTGACGACAAGGTTTTGGCACAGGTTTACCCTAAACCAAACAAAATCAAGAATATTACATACAAAATTTATAAAAACAAAAAAAAATTAAATTAAAAAAAAAAACATAAAAATAAATTCAAGTCAATCTGGTTCTTATCTCAAATTTTTTAATTAGTCACGTTGTCTGGCGTTATGTGAGGCTGACAATTTGATTGCATTTCTTGGATTTTAATAGAGCTCCGGTTAATTTTTATAGCCTAAACCCCCTATAGTGGCTAAAATAGGACGATCAATCAGGGTTTTCCCAAATCTTTTCAGATATCTTAAGCTCATATTTTCCTTTCTCACACTGGAGAGAATTTAGCTTTTAAAACATTATGCCCCTTTAGCCTTAGACCCTGAACCTCTTAAGAAAAAAATATACGAATTTATATAACAGGCTTAAGGAGCAGGATCGATCTACCCCAAAATCCTTGTGATATCGCAAGCTCGTAAATTACATTCTAACACTAAAGACAATTTAGCTTGAAAAAGATTATCTCTTTATGTTCTTTGTTCGTGTGTAAGCAATTAATAACATATTCGAAATAACTGCAAAGTAATTCCCTGATTGTTAGCTGTAAAACGAGAGAAGTTATTCTACAATTCATTTCTCTATCTTTCATGTGATTCCCAAATCCATTAAAACAAATCGCCACGTGTTGAAAATTGAAGTAGATGTAATTGATAAAATGAATGCTTTGTGTTTAGATACTATAAATTTTCCATATATTTCGTAACTATTGAGAACAACAAATTTTCTACGAGCCATTAACCTTTATATTATTATAAAATATGAAGAAAAGGAAACGAAGCTTTATATGTTAAAAAATAATGCTAGATTTTATCGAATTCTTCGTTGGTTAGTTTGTCATGCGTTGTTTTAAGACTTATCTTCATCTTTGATGACAATAAGTTGGTATTGTTGTTGTTCGGTTTATAATTCTAAGCCATTCTCGTAGTTAACAATAATTCGCTTGCGAACGGAAATAATTATAAAATGTACACAACAATTTAGCATAGTGGGCAGATACTATTAAAACTCAACGGGTTGGAGTGGGAGGTGTTTCAAAGCCCTTGTAAAAATGTTGAATCATGCGACTGATTGCAGACGATTTGAGACACGAGCTACGATCTGTTGCAATATAGCCAGACATAACGAATTTTCTGAGAGAATAATAAATACCCCAGATTTATGATACAAACTACCGGAAATTGTTTTCCTAGCCGATCAGGCGTAGAACCCTTAAATCTTTTCTACATATTTTTCTATATAGAGTTTCATCATTCGTTCTAGTCTATAAAAATACCAACCGGATCTTTCATATCATTTATTCTCTGAATATTACATTACATTTATTGATATCTACTAGATATTTTTTAATACGGTTTTTATTTTAATCTAAGATTGAATTTCAGTAATCCTCTAATCTGATTGCAATTTTATTTACTTAACTTAGTTGTTTATATAAATTGACATTGATTTTAATCCTCTGTTCTTTTTTCCCAATCTCAAGTTTCTCTCATAATGTTCTTGGATTACGTGTCGTAAGATCTGAGTGGGATTTGTTGTTGCTATTTTTGCTATTTTTTTATAATCAAACTTATATTCGCTTCACTAATCATGATCACCTTACAGAACACGATCTTGAATTCTATACTCTAACATAAACTTAACTCGATATTTGATTAAGTTTGACTGCACTACAAAATACTGTATTTGATGATTTGCAAATCATTCGATTATGATCTTGAGCTGTCTTTAACAATAGAATTTTGTTATAAGCAGCTCTGAGTTCATTTGTCTCAATCCCTCAATCCAATTTATGATAGTTAGCAAAGATATATCATTCTCAGATATATCATTCTTATTGCTAGCTCCTAAGCCCAAAAGATCTGATATTTAAATGGCATATACATAGTCGTCGTATATCTTAAGCGTATACTCGTGTAGTTTCGAATGTATTCTCTGCATTAATCATGCACTAAGTATTCTCTCAATGTCTCGTCTCCCAATAAACACCTGTTTAACTGTTTAACTGTGCCCCTCGTATTGTTCAATTCTAACCACACTTCAACCAGATAACAGCTTTGCAATACAAATAAAACAGCACCTAGCGTTAAAATGTAATTCCGAGTATTTTAATTTCCTTCCTTCTACTGGATTTGGTTGCTGAACTAATTGTCGATTCAGTTGCTCGTTGACAGCGCGACTCTCCGGTCGAACATGCAATTCCTCCTGTTCTGTCTAATGCACCTGGCCGCTGCAGCTGGCCAGAGCTACTTGGGCAATGCCCTGGCCGACGCCTTAGAGCTGTTTCGTCGTGGCCAGCACCAAATGGACCTCGAGCGAATCGACCAGCGTGATCAGCTACTCCCTGGGTACGATTTCATAGTCGTGGGTGCCGGCACTGCGGGCTGTGCCTTGGCTGCTCGTCTCTCCGAGAATCCCAGCTGGCAGGTGCTGCTCCTAGAGGCGGGCGGACCGGAGAGCTATGCCATGGACATTCCCATTGTGTCTCACTACCTCCAACTGGGCGAAATGAACTGGAAGTATCGCACACAGCCGTCTAACAGCTACTGCCTGGCCATGAAGAACAATCGCTGCAACTGGCCACGCGGCAAGGTTATGGGAGGCAGTTCCGTCCTCAACTACATGATGTACACGCGTGCGAATCGTCGCGACTACGATCGCTGGAAGGCCTTGGGCAATCCCGGATGGGGTTACGATGAGTTGCTGCCCTATTTTCGCAAATACGAAGGCTCGCTAATACCGGATGCGGACACGGGTCAGTCGCATCCTGGCCGGAAAGGTCCGGTCAAAATCACCTACTCGGCTTTCCGCACGCCCATTGCCACGGCCTTCGTCGAGGCCTCACAGCAGGCGGGCCTGCAGCGCGTCGACTACAACGGTGTCAATCAAGTGGGCGTCTCCTATCTGCAGGCCACCATCGGCAACGGCACTCGCTGGAGTTCCAATCGAGCCTACCTCTATCCCCTGAAAGGCAAACGTCCCAACCTGCACATCAGGAAGAAAGCCTTGGTCACCCGAGTGCTCATCGATGCGCAGACGAAGACAGCGTATGGAATCAAGGTCCAAATTAATGGACGTATGCACAAAGTCTTGGCCCGGAAGGAGGTGATTGTCTCGGCGGGTGCCATCAACACACCTCAGCTGTTGATGCTGTCCGGTGTGGGGCCCGCCAAGCATCTCAGGGAGGTGGGCATCAAGCCCATCGCAGATCTGGCCGTGGGCTACAATCTGCAGGACCATACGGCCCCGGCGGTGACCTTTACAACGAATGCGACCACGTTGCAAATGAACAACTTTCTGAGCACCGATGCTGTCGGCAGCTTTCTGCGCGGCCAAGGACCGCTGAGAAATCCTGGCGGCGTAGAGACCATCTCCTTCTATGCTTTGGATGCTGAAGGGGATGTTAAGGACTGGGCAGACATGGAGCTCTTTATGGTGGGTAGCAGCCTGCATTTGAATCCGGCACTACGGCTGGCGCTGGGCATCCGGCCGGATATCTTTGAAGCTGTCTTTGGCGAACTAGAGCAAAGCAATGCGAATGCCTTCATGATCTTTCCAATGATACTACGTGCCAAGAGCCGCGGCCGGATTAGGCTCAAGAATCGCGATCCGCAGCAGCATCCACTGATCGATGCCAACTACTTTGCTCATCCTTATGATCTCAACATAACGGTTCGCGGCATTGAACAAGCGGTCAGCCTGATGGATCAACCCGCCTTCCGGGCGATCAATGCCCGAGTGCTGGACAGCCAGCTGCCCGCCTGCCGCCAATACGGACGCCAGACCAGCGCCTACTGGGCGTGCCATGCGCGCCACTTCACTTTTACGATCTATCACTATTCCGGAACGGCGAAGATGGGACCACGTAGTGATCCCAGCGCCGTAGTGGATGCCCGCCTGCGTGTCCATGGCATTCGCAACCTGCGCGTGGCGGATGCTAGCATAATGCCCTATCTGGTTTCGGGCCATCCCAATGGGCCGGTCTATTTGATAGCCGAAAAGGCCGCCGACATGATCAAGGAGGACTATAACTATAGCTAGCAAAACAACGAACCACAATTGCAATCGCTGGAAATTAGAAACCAATATAACTATCAGAGGTGATAAAAATTATGAACCAGGAATCCTGGATGAATTGCAAATATACATTTCTGTGATCTTAAATGCATGTAATTTGATTGAAGGTGCTTTATAGAATGGGGCATATAATTAAAGTAATAAAATAACGATCATATAACCTATGATCTTTAAGATGTTAACTCAAATTAATCAATTAGAAGACATAAAAAATGCTGTATAATTGATTAGCAATACGAACAAAGGGATTCAATTATAGAGATATCTTGACTGCAATCTTGTCAATCACTCTCAATGCTCTTAATGGCTTTGACAATAAATGTAAGCCTAGCTATTAAATAATGCATATATAGTCTGGTACAGAAGCTGCAGAGGAAGTAGGTCGTGAGAACGTGAGTATCGCAGAAGTGTTCTTTGTCTGAGGTCTCGTCGATCACCCAACGATCGTTGTAGAAATCCCCCAAAAAGGGGGAGAGGGGGCCAAATTGAATTAATTGAAAACCTTATGCACAGGCAAAGTATAGCATTGGTGATCTTCTCGATCACCCAACGATCGTTGCAGACAATTTATGTATGTGCTGCTGGCCAATGGGTTGACATATTGATGCTAATAAAAATGAGCTGTGCGCGTGTTGTACGCCCTTCCGCGTTGATTGATCTTCGATCTTCGATCTTCGATCTACGATCTACGATCGTGGTCGATCGTTTTGAGCCCTTTATGGTTTGCTTGCAAACTGCACAGACTTTTGCGTAGCTTCCGCAATTTGGTCAATGGTCTGAGCTGTGATTCGATGGGATGTGATGTGATGTGATGCTGTGTGATCGTGTGAACGATCAGCTCAAGTCAATGTCAGTACGTTCGCTCAAATCTCGCTTTCAATTTGGCTTTGTGAACGTGCCCATAGTCATGCCAATGCTGCTCTGAAGATTCTTGGCAGTAAACGTTAACGTTAACGTTAAAACAACGATCGCGCGCAGCCGATCGAGCCCGCTGCCGAAAAGATTCGCAAACACGAATCGGTCGAAACGGCAGCGCTTTTATTTAATATTAAATTGAACTTGGCCAGAGCGATTGCCAGCATTACCAGTTAAGAGTCCGATTGGGCAAGACGAACTAACGGCACGGGCCACGCATCCGCGCACAGTCCGAACTCTAAAGAACTCACAAGCGTCTTAGAACTAAATAAGTTCTCTCTGCTTTATTCTTTTTTTTTTTTTGTTGAAAAGCTGTAATTGAAAAGTGCAAGTGAAGTGCTTTAAACATGGCCAACAAGAATCGTTGCCATCTACTGCTGTGGCTTATAGCAGGCGTTGCTCTAGCCGCCGCCCAGAGCGATAATGTTATCTTTGAGACGATCAATTTTCTGAGACGCGGACAATCGGATGTGGACCTGGAGAACTACGACAATACCATACAAATGGAAGGCGAATATGACTTTATAGTGGTCGGCGCCGGTACTGCGGGCTGTGCCTTGGCTGCTCGTCTCTCCGAGAATCCCAAGTGGAAGGTTCTGCTGCTGGAGGCGGGCGGACCGGAGCGTCTGGTCATGGATGTCCCCATTGTGGCGCACTTTCTGCAGCTGGGCGAAATGAACTGGAAGTATCGCACACAGCCCTCGGATCACGCCTGCCTGGCCATGAACAACAATCGGTGCAACTGGCCACGCGGCAAGGTTATGGGAGGCAGCTCCGTCCTCAACTACATGATGTACACGCGAGGAAACCGTCGCGACTACGATCGCTGGGAGGCGTTGGGCAATCCCGGCTGGAGCTGGAAGGATGTGCTGCCATATTTTAAGAAATACGAGGGCAGCAGCGTACCCGATGCCGAGGAGGACTTTGTGGGCCGTGACGGTCCGGTGAAAATTAGCTACGTCAACTGGCGCTCCAAGATTTCGGAGGCCTTTGTCGATGCAGCCCAACAGGATGGCCTGAAATATCGGGATTACAATGGACGCATTCAGAATGGCGTCGCCTTCCTGCACACCACCACACGCAACTCCACGCGCTGGAGCTCCAATCGGGCCTATCTCTACCCCATCAAGGGCAAACGCTCGAACCTGCACGTAAAGAAGAATGCACTCGTGACCAAGGTACTCATCGATCCGCAGACAAAAACGGCATATGGCATCATGGTGCAGACCGACGGACGCATGCAGAAGGTGCTGGCAAGAAAGGAGGTAATTGTCTCGGCGGGTGCCATCAACACACCTCAGCTGTTGATGCTGTCCGGTGTGGGGCCCGCCAAGCATCTCAGGGAGGTGGGCATCAAGCCCATTGCAGATCTGGCCGTGGGCTACAATCTGCAGGACCATACGGCACCGGCGGTGACCTTTACAACGAATGCCACATCTCTAAAATTCGAAGACTTTTCCGATCCCACATGGCTGACTCGGTTCAATCGCAGGGAGGGTCCGTACGGATCGCCCGGTGGCTGTGAGGCTATTGCCTTCTGGGATCTGGATCATGAACGCGACGAGGATGGCTGGCCAGATATTGAACTGTTCTTGGTAGGCGGTTCGATGTCCTCAAATCCAGCGATATCACGCGCCTTTGGCCTTAAGAAGTCGATCTACGATTCGCTGTTCGCTGAGATTGAGGACAAGTCATTGAATGCGTTTATGATCTTCCCCATGATCCTGAGGCCAAAGAGTCGCGGTCGGATCATGCTCAAGAGCAGCGACCCCTTCAAGTATCCTCTGATTCACGCTAACTACTTCGCTCATCCCTACGACGTGGACATCTCGGTGCGCGGCCTGCTGAAGGCAATCAGCCTGATGGAGCAGCGCGGCATGAAGGCCATCGATGGAAAGCTGTGGGAGCGCAAGATTCCCACCTGCAAGCAGTATCCCTACAAGAGCTGGGATTACTGGGCCTGCTACGTGCGACACTTCACCTTCACCATTTACCACTACTCGGGCACCACAAAGATGGGACCGAAGTCGGATCGGGCGGCCGTTGTGGATGCCCGTCTGCGTGTCCATGGCATTCGCAATCTGCGTGTCGCCGATGCCAGCATCATGCCCGAGATTATGTCCGGACATCCCAACGGACCCGTCTTCATGATCGCCGAGAAGGCCGCCGATATGATCAAGCAGGATTACGGCTACATTAAATAGAATGCCATTCGAGTCACAAATGCTTTAGTTTAGGTTTAGTTTCACATCAGGTTTAAACCCCGTTCTTGCCTAGATTCCAATGGACGGGGTTCTAGTTAGATCTTGCCCGCATTCAATATCTGTCTATCCTTCATAATGAACTGATTTTAATTTAAGTTATTTCCTAAGACAACAATAAATATTCTAAGACACTTTTAAAATTCAACTCAACTGGTTCTTAAAGTTTTCCCCTTAGATCAATAACTTGTTCCGGCGAAGATCTCCGATTCATGATAAACATTTTAGCTTTTAGGCACGGGTTGGCAACGGGTTACTGCCATTGACATTGACATCGAATTCCATTTCATTATCTTTGAGAGTTTGTTTTTACTTTGTAATGTGCTAAACCATTGAACTAGATAGATATTTAGATACATATTTACTATGTGGCATCCCAGTTACCTGTTTTATATCAATCTCAATGAAAATATGTTAAGTAAAATTTATTTTAGTATCTGAATTGGTTAGAGTCTTGGTCACATCACATCTCATTCTGTATCTGTATTTGTATCTTAAGTATTTCTGTCTGTATCTCCTTCCTTTTTTGCGTCTGTAATTGTATCTATATATATATATTATTTTTGGTCATCTCATGTACTATGTGTATTTGAATCATTTGTTATATATATCTAAATTAATGTCTTCATCTTCATTTGTATCTTAAACTAAAGCGGTATTGGCATCTATATTTGTATCTCATTCTTTTTCTATATCTTTATGTGTGCACCATGTTCACATATTTTCATATGTATCTGAAGCTAAACATTTATTTCGTCGCGTATCTGTTTCATATTCGTTCTCATTGTTTTCATTGTTTCTCACCTCTTTTTTTGCCAATTTTCATGCTAATCAACAGACAGAAGCAGCAGAAACAACAAAAAACAAATCCAAACAAAATCATCAAATTGAAAGCCATGAAGTCTGCGACTTCGCCCAAATCAAAGTTGTTGTTGATGTTGATGTTGTTGTTGCTTTTTGTTTGAGCTCTTTTTTTCAGATTTATTAAATGTTGTTTCTCAGCTTTTATTGTTGCGGAAACAATATGCGAGCGGCATTCAAATAATTGAGTTCAATTTGAATACCCTATAGTAAATGCCATAATTAGAGGTATGATACAGCTGTAGCAGAAGAATAACATTTAATCCAAAAAAAGCAAATATGTACATATTTCAGCTAAATTCCAGGGTATTTTCGATTCGGTTTCAAATTAGGTATTTCAAATTTCTGTGACTGATTAGCTTGGAATTTATTTTGGTTAAGTATGTATGGAATTTTGTTCGTTAAGTATGATGGTTAGTAATGCTACCTTCGCCTTGATTCGACGGACCATCTAAAGTTCATAAAATCATTTTGTTAGTTCTATTTTGTATACCCTGAAGCCATTTGTGTGTTGAACAAACTGAAGAAGTAGTCTCTGGCAGCTAACTTAATATATGCATACATATGTATATACAAAAATCGTACTCGTTAAAATAATAATTATTATTTTATTAATAAGATAAAATCAATTTTCAAGATGTGTCAGTTATTTTCTGTATCCAGATTTTGTTCATAACTGTAAGAAGAAAATAAAGCTACAATATTGTATACAAATTTTCGATGCAGAAACAATCTAACGAATGCATGAAGAAAAAAATGGTGACAGTCATATAAATTTATTTAGGTTGAAGACATTTCAAATTAAGATCTAGATCATGCTGATCTGCTTTCTTTAAGGTATCCATAAATCCTTCATACCCAACTGAGGCGCTCTTATTGAAGTTTTGAGTGCTGGATTTTGTATGCGCCACTCAAAAGTATGCCATAAAAGTGGGCTTAAATATGAAGCAGCTTTTTATTAAGCAAACGCTAAATATATGATTTACACTTCAAGTGTTCATTCCTGCGAAGCACTTTGCTTTCTTTTTATATTTATAAGTATAAATATATATATGTATATATATATTCAATTTTCGAAATGGACGTTTATTTTGTGTATCCAGTTGGAGTTTGAGTGCGGATTACAGATGCGGTTAGCTCAGCCTCCACCTGATCCACCTGCTCCACCTGCCTAAAAGTCGGCACTTTCATTATCACAGCATGAAATATTCATGAATTCACAGCGGACGATGCTGAGGGCTAGAAGGCAACAAATATATATTTGACTCTTCTGTCAGACGGAGTTGACGACGATAAAAAACCGGGAACAGATTTGCCAAACCGGTTGCCAGGGACTTCGGCAGATCGAACGAGCAGGGTGTCTGCCACACAGGGGGGGCAGGAAGGGCATGGCTATACGCAGTGGTGGTTCACAGCACAGACGCTGCACTGCACTGCACAGTCGAACAACGGGCGTTAGGGGGCGTGGCAGCTCTGGCAGAGGGTGACTGCCAGTCGAATGTCCGTTTAATCTGCCCTGATTGCGCATCATCCTGATGTTCGAGGCTCGTAATTATGTTTTCTTTCAACTTTGTCATGGGAAAAGCCCAAATAAAATAAATATATCAAACAAAATAATTTACAACTCGAGAGTAGGGTCGACTAGTAAATGTCCTGTAAAAAGCCGCATAGCCGCAAAATAATTCTAAAACTTAGAAATACATTTTTGGTTTATATAGAAGCATAATACATATATGTATAAATAAATACATCATATACAAATAATGTTGAGATTATTGCATTATTATTAATGGATGAATTCCTAAAGTAATTAAGGGGATTTCTGTAATGAAATAAACTTGCATGGAATGAGAACTCTTGCCATAAATCGGTTTTAGAAATGAATCTTGAAGAACAAAGATTACAATCGATAGATATTTATGTATGGATTGATTTTATAAGGGTTTTAAAAAAAAGAAAACATATGGAACCTATGTATATTTGAGTCAATAGAACAATCAAAAAGAAAATTGTTATCAAATAACCCTGTATAGAACAATGAACCCCCTTAATACACAGACCTAATCTATGGCTATAGGGTATATTTAATGGGGTTGCTCTTATGATGGGGTTGACTACCCAAACAAAGCCAAAATATTCAATGGCAAAGTTGGAGTCACAGAGTCGAAGTTGGAGTTGGAGTTGGAGTCAGAGTCAGAGAGTCAGAAGCAATGTTCGGTTATTAGCTAAGAAGTGTTTATAGTTCCCATCGGTGTGTCGTAAGCCCCATCCAGATGGCACATAAATTAAGAAACACGGCCAGAACGACAGCGAAATCTTTTGCAAGAAGCTACTAAAATGAAGCCGCCTAACGCAACTTTATGAGCCACGCACAAAAGCCAAGTCAAGGGGAAAGGTGGAAGGCCGACACCCAGAGAGAGAATGAGAGACAGAGAGAGAAACATTGAGACGCAAAGTGAGACAGAGAGCGATATAGGAAGGCCGAGAAAGAGCACGATAGACAATAAACGCTAATAGGCAGCTGTAAAGTGGAAACGAAGATTAGCCGGGATGAACTTAGCACCAAGCTAAAGAAGCCATTAGGAAGCCAACACGCTGCACAGTGGCACCAAAGCAATGAAAAAGACAACAGATCAAGTTTAAAGAAGCTGGCTTAAGTACGATAGACTGGCATAACCAGAAGCAAAGCGGAATGAAAGATAAAATAGACTACGAAAAAAAAAAATGAAAGGTTACGATTTTGGTGCTTGAGCATTGTGCGCTAGCTATTCAGCTCTTAACTATATAATGATATATATAATGAAAAAAAAACTGCTTTACTTTACTGCATTTTCAAGTAGTTCGCATAGCTACTGCCCCACTGTGCGCAGAGCCCATTGAAATGGACCAGAGAACAAATTTCACCAGCACAGTCGCTAGCGAATCGGCGAAGCGAACAGTTCTTTAGCAATGATCGGACAGCAGTTGCTTCTGCTCTTGGCCTTGGCAGTGGCAGTGGCAGTGGCAGCGAGAAGAACAACAGCAACAACAACAAATACACAGCAAATCAATGTGGAGCAGCTGCGACAATTAGGCCTAGGCAACATAGTTAGCCTGCCCCTCTACACCGACCGTAAGTGCTTCGTCCCAATCTTTACTTCCGTCTAACTCCAAACTCCAACTCCAACTCCAACTCCTTCGACAGTACCTCGAAGCAGCTACGACTTCATTGTGGTCGGAGCTGGGGCCGCCGGCTGCACACTTGCCGCTCGCCTCTCGGAAAACCCCAATTGGAATGTCTACCTAATCGAGGCGGGGGGCGTGGAGAACCTAATGCACATGATACCCCTGTTGGCGCCAATGCTGCAGCTGACGGCCTCCAACTGGAACTATCAATCGCAGCCGCAGCGACTCGCCTGCCACGGCATGCCCGGCAACCGTTGCGCCCTGCCACGCGGCAAGGTCCTCGGCGGCACCAGCTCCATTAATTTCATGATCTACAACCGCGGCAATCGGCGCGACTTCGACACCTGGGCTGAGAGAGGAAACCACGGCTGGAGCTACAATGAGGTGCTGCCCTACTTCCTGCGCAGCGAGTCCGCCCAGCTGCACGGCTTGGAGCAGTCGCCGTATCACAACCACAGCGGGCCGCTCAGCGTGGAGGACGTGCGTCACCGGAGTAGCTTGGCCCATGCGTATGTGCGTGCCGCTCAACAGGCGGGTCATCCGCGCACCGACTACAACGGGGAGTCGCAGCTGGGCGTGTCGTATGTGCAGGCAAACACCCTGAAGGGTCGCCGGCACAGCGCCTTTCGCGCTTTCATAGAGCCAGTGCGTCCGCGCCGCAAGAACCTTCACATTCTGACCTTGGCGCGAGTCACTCGAGTGCTGATCGATCCATCCACCAAATCCGCCTACGGTGTAGAGCTTCTGCATGGCGGTCGTCGCTTTGAGGTGCGCGCTCGCAAGGAGGTAATCCTCTCGGCAGGCGCCTTCAACTCGCCACAACTTCTGATGCTATCGGGAATCGGACCGGAGGATAACCTGAATGCAATCGGAGTACCCGTGGTGCAGGCCCTGCCCGTGGGTAAACGCCTCTACGATCACATGTGCCACTTCGGACCCACCTTCCTGACGAACACCACTGGCCAGACGCTCTTTAGCACGCGTTTGACGATACCCCTGCTAAAGGACTTTCTGTTAGGACGCTCGGATACTCTATTGTCCAGCATTGGGGGCGTGGAAACCCTTAGTTTCATCAAGGTGCCATCGGCGCAAACGCCTCATAATCAGCCCGATATTGAGCTAATACAGGTTGACGGCAGCCTGGCCAGCGATGACGGCACAGCGCTTACGCAGGGCGCCAATTTCAAGAATGAGATCTATGACAAGATGTACCGCCACCTCGCCAGTAGCCAACAGGATCACTTTACCTTCCTCGTCATGCAGTTCAAGCCACAGTCCGTGGGCCGTCTTTGGCTCCACAACCGCAATCCCCTCGAATGGCCGCGCATTGACCCCAAATACTTTACCGCCAAACAGGATGTGGAGCAGCTGCTGGAAGGCATCAAGGAAGCCATTCGCATCTCTAAGATGCCCGCACTCCAAGCTGTGGGGGCCAGGATTTTGGATCGCCCAGTGCCCGGCTGTGAGCGGGAAACCTTCGGTTCGGACGACTATTGGCGCTGCTCCATTCGCACCCTGTCCTACACCCTGCACCACCAGGTGGCAACCTGCCGCATGGGACCAGCAAGTGATCCAACAGCTGTGGTCAGCCCCCAGCTGAAGGTGCACGGAATGCGAAAGCTGCGTGTGGTGGACACAAGTGTCATTCCGTTGCCACCCACCGCCCACACGAATGCGGCGGCCTTTATGATCGGCGAGAAGGCGGCCGACCTCATAAGGTCCGACTGGGTCTGAGCTCCGACTGATCAAAAGCTGGAAAGGCGGTCATGAATAACCGGATGGGACGTTGTGTTAAATGTTAAATGGGTCAATAAAATGCGAGTCGAAAACTTGCGAGAATGAGTGCGAAGAACGTAAATAAGAACGAGAACTAGTCTAACGGGTTCTCGACATAACCGAAAGTGTACGAAATCGTCTTGATTTTTAATATTATCTTTTTTTTTTTTGGGGTATCAGGGAGTGTTCTTTTTATATAAGTTAAATGAACCCGCTGCAATTATAAGTGTGAAAATTATTTAATTATCAGCACTGAGCAGTAAGCTTTCTAAGCATACCACGTACAGACGCTCCTTAGGAAGGCAGTTTAAGCTAAGTAGTATAAGTCGTCGTCCATATAATAATTCATTATCAATTTCATATACATTGTGTAACATTAAAAATAAGGAAAACGAAATTTGTTCCATAAATACCATGAACTCTTTTTATTTTGTATACCACCTATAGATATTTGATATATTTATTTCCCCATGGGGTTTTTTAAGCATAGTTGAGAGGATTTCCGTAATTCTATCTGTCACATACATACATTATAATCCCTTTAAAACTTGAAATCCTTGCTATAAATAAAATAAAGAAGACTAGGTTTATTACTGGTTGCTTTCTTTATTCCTCAGATTCCATGTTTAGATGTTATTCCTTAAAAGTATCAGTCTATTTACTCTCCCTTAACATTAGTCTTACCAGCTTGCAATGTTAACGATCATTTGGCATACAATTCGATAAGAGAATATGCTCCCATATGGCTTTTTATACAGGGTATTTAAGTGCGCTTACATGCTGTTTAGCAGTTAGGTGCAGTTGAATTTAATGCGAGTTTGCAAACAAAGGGATTCGCAACTGACACTTACAGATCACGGAGCTGAGATTTGCGAACTTTTTGGATAGATTTATAAGGCTTAGTCCCCGTAACGGTGGCACCAGTAAAATGTTTATTTCGGTACTGTTAACAACACTCTTTATCGCTACAGTTGCCGAGGCTCAACTCCTGCAGCAGTTGCAGCAACTAGGACTCGGAAATCTGGTGGAACAGACGATTCGACCGAATGGTGAGGAAAACTCAAACAAATTGAAGCTTAATTTAACGATTTACTGGTTGCAGTTCCCCAGAATCTTGCTAGCTACGACTTCATTGTGGTCGGAGCTGGTGCCGCAGGCTGTACGCTGGCTGCGCGCCTCTCCGAGAATCCCGACTGGCGCGTTGCCCTCATCGAGGCAGGCGGCGTAGAGAACATTGCTCATCTGACGCCCGTGCTAGCCGGCCATCTGCAACTTACGGCCTCCAACTGGAACTATCGCTCGGTGCCGCAGCGCCTCTCCTGCCGCGGCATGATCAACCAGGAGTGCGCCCTGCCACGCGGCAAGGTGCTCGGCGGCACCAGCTCCATTAATTTCATGATCTACAACCGCGGCAATCGGCGCGACTTCGACACCTGGGCTGAGAAAGGAAACCACGGCTGGAGCTACAATGAGGTGCTGCCCTACTTCCTGCGCAGCGAGTCCGCCCAGCTGCAAGGCTTGGAGCAGTCGCCCTATCACAACCACAGCGGGCCGCTCAGCGTGCAGGATGTGCGTTTTCGCAGCAGCTTTGTCCATGCCTTTGTGGCCGCTGCCGTGGAGGCGGGTCATCCGCGCACCGACTACAACGGACAGTCGCAGCTGGGAGTTTCTTATGTGCAGGCCACAACCAACAATGGACGCCGGCATAGCGCCTTCTCCGCCTACATACGCCCCATTCGCGACCTACGGCCCAATCTACACATCTTTACATTCACGCGCGTGACACGTGTGCTCATCGACCCTGCCACCAAGTCCGCGCAGGGCATCGAGCTGGTGTACAAGCGGCGCAAGTACACATTCAAGGCAAGCAAGGAGGTAATCCTTTCAGCGGGCGCCTTCAACTCCCCACAATTGTTGATGCTATCGGGAATCGGACCGGAGGATAACCTGAATGCAATTGGAGTACCCGTGGTACAGGCCCTGCCCGTGGGTAAACGCCTCTACGATCACATGAGCCACTTCGGACCCACCTTCGTGACCAACACAACGGGCCAGACGTTGTTTCCCACGCTCATTACCTTGCCGGACATCTTGTCCTTCTTCCTGGCCGGTAGTCCAGCAACGCGTTTAAGCTCCATTGGAGGAGTGGAGGCATTGACTTTTCTAAAATCTCCACGATCGAAGCTACCCAGTGATTGGCCGGATCTGGAGTTTATACTGGTGGCGGGCAGTCTGGCCAGCGACGAGGGCACAGCGCTCAAGCTGGGCGCCAACTTCAAGGATGAGATCTATGACAAGATGTACAAGCCGCTGCAGCTGGCACAACAGGACCATTTCACGCTGCTCGTGATGCAGTTTCATCCCAAGTCCGTAGGTCGTCTCTGGCTGCATAATAAAGATCCCTTTACCTGGCCCAAAATAGATCCCAAATACTTCCTGAATGAGGAGGATGTGGAGTACTTGCTTGATGGCATCAAGGAAGCCATTCGCATCTCTAAGATGCCCGCACTCCAAGCTATAGGGACCAGGCTTTTGGATCGCCCAGTGCCCGGCTGTGAGCGGGAAACCTTCGGTTCGGACGACTATTGGCGCTGCTCCATTCGCACCCTGTCCTACACCCTGCACCACCAGGTGGCAACCTGCCGCATGGGACCAGCAAGTGATCCAACAGCTGTGGTCAGCCCCCAGCTGAAGGTGCACGGACTGCGAAAGCTGCGTGTGGTGGACACAAGTGTCATTCCGTTGCCACCCACCGCCCACACGAATGCGGCGGCCTTTATGATCGGCGAGAAGGCGGCCGACCTCATAAGGTCCGACTGGGTCTGAGCTTCAAGTGGGGCACCAAAGGGACAAGTGGAGAGGTGCTAGAGGTGGGGTAGCGGAGGGGCTACTCAAAAGTGCTCCAAGTTTGTTGTTTGCCTCGGCCAAGTTAATTAAATGAAATCGCCTAACGAGCGACGAGCGGCGAACGACGAACGAGGGACGACGGAGGACGAGACTGGAGCTCCGTTTGCTTTGGCTGGGGGTTGGCCGGCCGCAGAGTGCATTCACCCAGTCCCAAGTGACGAGGGTTGAAATACATTCGACTAGGCACAGTTGCCACATATCCAACAGGGTGGTTTGCATGCCGCAAGCCATGAAATAGTCAAAACATGAAAACTGAAAACTTGCCAGCGGATGCTGTTGGCTGTACCCTGCAGCTTGAGAGATGGGGTGCGAGTCGATAGGGGGGTTGCGAATTGTTTAGTCGGCTTGCAAATGGGGGTTGGGGATAGGGGATGGGGGAGAGTGAATTTGTATGCGTGGGGACAGGCTGCAAATGAGTTGCCTTGCAGTCGAGGGGATGTGCATACAAGTGGTTATCAGTATGCAAAGGCCGATGCGTTGGCAGAAAGGGGTTGAGCACGGGGTAGGGGCAGGAGTAGGGGACGGGGTGCGTAGGTTGTGTTCGCTGATTTTGCTGTTGTTTCTTATTTGCCGCTGTTGTTGTTAACCAGGCTCAGCGGGATAACAAAATTTCAACATGCATCAGCAGGAATTTCCCATTTTATTCGCAAGTTGCTCCTAAGAACAACAACGATAACCAGCGGAAATACCCTAGGTATATACATAGATATAAATATATGTATAAAAGGATTAGCTCTTAAGTATGAGTAGTTAATATAAAGTGCAATCGATAGATAAGCAATCTGGCCTTATATTGAATTATATTACATTCATAAATAAAACTTTGTTGATTCACTGATTGCCTAATTGACTTAACTGACTTATTGATCGACTGATTGCTTATTGAAGTGGAACCCAAATCGTAAGACTTAATATAATCGGATGTAACACAGTAGCAATTCATAGGAAATGTATCAGATTTGTCTGTTGATATATATTTTTGTTATGCTCTAAAATACAATTTAAAAAGCAGGGTATTAATAATGACAAAGTTTTATTTTTACAATTTTTTAAAGATATTAATATTAAACAAACATAAATGAAAAGAATATTATAAGAACAATAAGACTAAAGAAAATAATAAGAATGTGCAGAATGTATGTATATGAATTTGCTAAGAGCTAGCTTAGTTCCACGATCTATCACAATAGTAATAAACATATACTTAGGAATTTCCATATACTATTGATAAGAATGTTCATATCTCGCCTGTAAAAATGTGTTTTTTAAATAAATTATTGTTCATGTGGGTTGACCGTTTATCAAGGCAAACACAGATTTATATAGTATACATACAAATATGTTGTATTTCCCCTGAAAATGTTTTAAACAAACAAAACATTATTGTGCCTTGCTTATCGGTTTTTGCTTTGAGTACCCTACAGGGAATACCCCTTTGTATTTTCTATTCATGCCTGATTACTTCAGTCGAACTTTTATATAGTATTTGGACTTGATCTAAAATTAATATTTAGCAACCACGGATTAAATAACTGCTTACCAATCGCCTAGTGCATATACCCCACTTGTGAATAATCACAATGAGGAGAATGCTAAGCGATTGTAAGCCAAGCATTACGAAGTATGCAACAGAAATTGTGGCAAGCAACCGCTGTCAACGAGTCGCGGGACAGAGGGAGACATGATAAACAAGAACATACATACATATATATGAGCATATATATAAGATATAAATATATAGGTGTATTTAACTGAACGAGTACTGTGGACTATGTGCACACTTTAAGGCGTATAAATAAAGAGCACAGGAATAAATGAATATATTATCAAAAAACAATGAAACTGACAGCCAAACCGAATCAAATTATTCACGCTGGTTTAAACCAAAAGCTGAGTCTTAATATGTTTATGTGACAGAATTTAACATTGGAGTGATTAAATTATTTTAGAGTACCATCGATAAACAAAATGTGGATAAAGTTGTGAGCAAATCTTCTTCAGAATCTTAAAGAATCTGGTTGCAAATTTTCAAATCATCTGTTTTTACGTTCTGTTTTTTTGTTTTGTTATTTTAAATGTGTTCTTCAATGTTTTGTTGGGTTCGATAGTGTATTCTTACTGCACTGCTAATGCACAAAACCTTACCTGATACAATTAACGCCTCATTTGGACCCGTTGTGTGTATGTTGCCCATGGTGGAAGATCCTGTTTTGCGGCTATCCTCCTAATTAGTTAATGCGCCTGATACGTGTACGTCGACTTATAATGGTTTCCTATTGACTTTGCTCGTATGCTAAACAGCAGCAACCGTAACAACAATAACAAAAGAATAGAACATATGTAAACAAAGGTGTATACAAACGAGAAGCACTTCAAATCAATTCAAGCAGGCAACACTTTATGTGCCATGAGTATTTCCGGTGCCGCCGCAAAGTATGCTTCACTTTTTATATTCCAACGTCTTGGCACGTTTCTGTTTCTGATTTGTTTTGATTTGCGTTTGCTTTTCTGTATTGGGGCGGCGTCAACAACAACAACAACAACAACAGCAACGAGTACAACTTGTTCTTTGCAATTGAATAATAATGGGTAAAGCACACTAGCACACTCACACTCACACACATGTTATTAATTTTTATCAAGTTTCAATACCCGCATACTCAATATTTACAACAAAAAAAGCTTCCATGATAATTCAATTATTTTATTTAAATGATGTACGTACAAATAAAAAAGCACAAGCACCTAATCGTACTAGCAGCAGCAGCAGCAGCAACGCATGCCAAATAAAATTAGAACAGCAACAACAACAACAACAACAACATTTAATGGCGTCCCATGGTATGGGTCTGGTGGCAGTCGCATGACGCAAACATTGAAGCATTTGGGCGGCTGAGCGGCAGCGCAGTAGCCGCGTAGCGGCGTCACTGCGACTGCGAGGATGTTTGTGTGTGTGTGCGTGTGATATTAAAAGCGTAAATATTGGGAGCAGAGGGCCGCCTTATCATGAGCTCATCTTTAGCGTGTCATACATATACATCTACATATATACATATGCACATATTTGGTTAAGAACAAAAGCCAGAACAGCAAATGCAACAATAGAATATATACATATGTATGTACATATATACACACAGCGAAAAAAAAAATAAAAATAACCCCTAGCGGCCGCCGTTTGCTTTTGCTACACATTCTAGTTGGGGTTGTTGCTAAATTCTTATTGGAAGTAAACAAAAAATTTGGAGTCTTGTTGCCTTCATTTCAAATTGTTATTGACACCGCCAAATGCGCCGAACGCTCAACTACTTTGCACACTTTGCAACGATCAACCGGCAATAATATATACTTATATATTTATATGCATACATATTAAATATATATAATTAAAAGAAACGCGCGAAAAGCTAAAGCGAACCTTTTCAACAGCACTTCACAAAATTTCTGTTTCACAGTTCCACTTCACAAAAAAAAAGTTGACAAAAAATAAAAGTTGATGTTTGTATGCAACACAAAGCAAGTAACACGCACCAATACACACACACACACACGTTCGTCAGCACTTGAATGTTATTTATTTCTATTATTAATGAATTAATTGGCATGCGCCAACAAGCACGAACATGTATTCCGGCACCACAGAACTCCGCAATCGAATTGGCAATGAATGATAAATTCTAGTTGGCTTATCGGTGCCTGTTATCGAAATTGAGAGCGATTACTTGTTGTGTGACCAGCTTCCCCCAAAGAGCGGCAATTTTGGTATTCTCATTTGTAAACTACTCATCGGTGTAACTTAAACACATTTATAATAATAATAATTTTAAAAAATCACACATTAGTTAATTGCTGCTATATTTATAACTGTGAAATAAGTGAATTTTAGAAAATAAAAAAATACTGCTGCAAATCGCATTTAACTAACTGTAAAAGAAATACTTGCCTACCAAAATTTCATTTAACCTATGTTTATTAATAAATGCTAGTTGCACTTTATTAAGAGTCGAATACTTACTTTAATTAATAAATTAATTAATTTTCAAGTTGCCCGCCAATTGTTTTGCTTGCCAGTCGTCTATCGATAAATCGCTATTGGTTCTTGCAGTATAAGAAATTTATGAAAATTTACGCTGCTCGGATGAGCGGCTACTTAACGGGACAATTGCCAGGAACAAGAGCATGGCACGCTGCTACCTCTGTAACTGCACATTTTCGGACAGAAAGGTGTACGAGCACATGTTCGAAAAGCGTTACAATTCCTCCGGCATCGAGCAAAGGACGCTAGCCAGCATATTGTCCCAGGTGCTGAACCATCAGCTGCAGGAGGAGCAGCTGCACTCCGCGGTGAGCATGAGTCAACATCTTTGAACAGTTTTGGTTAATCCTTTCTGTGGCAGTTTCTGTGCAGTACCTGCAAGGTGAGCCTGCTCAACTTTGAGGCAATGGAGCGGCAATTGTTTGTGGCCCGACTGGAGATAACGAAGTTGCACCGGGAAACGGTCAAATTGTATGAGAAACGGCTGCAACAGAAGGAGGAATGCCTGTCGGAGGACAACAGTTCGATGGATTCGGACTTGTTGGAGCCATGCGCGGACTTTGTCGATGAGTGCAACCAGCCAACAGATCCGATGGACCACAATGTGGACGAGGATATGGTACAACTCGATCAATGCTCTGAGAAGGCAGATACTGATTTCATAAAGGAGTGCTCCGATACAGAGGATGACTTTGCACGCAATTCGAAGCCGGGTACCGCCGAATTCCCCCATTAATTGCACACCTTTGTCTAATGCCAATGTCCTCCGTATTGCAGCCGGCAAGCAAACGACAGCAGCCGCGGCGGCAAGGCCCGGCCGGATGAGTCAAAACAAATTGACTTGTTCATACTGTGAGAAGACGTTCGCACGACGCCAATGGCTGGTGGAGCACGAGCGCATCCATACCGGCGAGCGACCCTATAAATGTGGACTGTGCGACGCCAGCTTCGCTCAGCGCTCCAATTGGCGCACTCACATGCTCTCCACGCACCAGAACAAGGCGAACTTCAAGTGCGACTATTGCGAGCGGATCTTCAAGCGGAAACGTCTGCTGGAGAATCACATTAAGTCGAAGCACACGCAGCAGCGGGACTTGAAGTGCGAGCACTGCGAGGCGACGTTCAGCAATCCGGTGAACTTGCTGAAGCATTTGCTCTGTCACACGGGCGAGAAGAACTTCAGCTGCCAGATCTGCGGCAAGCAGTTCAGTCGCGTCGAGAATCGCAACGTGCATCACTTCGTTCACAGCATACGGAAGCCCTATGCCTGCGCCGTCTGCGACGCAGGCTTCATGCGCAAGCAACAACTCCAGCAGCACATTGCGATCAGCAAGCATCTCAATCCCAAAATCGTACGCCGGAAGCCACAATTCAGTGCGGCCAACAGCGACAAACTGCTCCAGCGGCCGCTCAACGAGGCCAACACCTGATTTCTTCATTTAAACAAATTCCTGAAGGAATGAATAACTTATGTACCAAATAGTATTCATCAGCTAATTTATTATATTTAATTAAAGAAAGTGTCGCATTCCATTTCACAAATGCCGTCTCGCTTTAATGTGTGTGTCTATCCCTTTTCAACCGATGTTTACATGCATGCTCTCTCTTTCCAAATCAAAACAAAACAATCTTTGTATTGTGCCAATGTGAGCAAGCGGCTACAAACAGTGTTGCACAATGCTGTTATGTTAACTATAAGAACAGCTGTTTTTTATGTTAACAGCTGTTCACTACGACTGAACAGAAGTGTGCGATTTTTTAATGCGAACTCATTAATTTAAAACATGTTGCATTATCATTAACCATATAACGCCAAAAATGCAATTTGTATTATTCCGACTGAAAGAAGCTGCGAAGTACAATTTCTTTTCATATTATATGAATTTACAGTTTGTTTATCCTGATTTATGGGAGCTAAGCCAAAGTTTGAAAACCTTTTTTCTGAGTTCAATTTACAGGTTGCTTATCATCCAAATATCCAATAAGTCAACCTACTGAATTCTCAAATTTCCCACGTGTTTTGCTATTGGTTGCAGGAATTTCCACATGGAATGCGAAATTTTCCTATAGGAAAACCCAACATCTACTGAAAATTAACGACCTGCTCTCCAGTCCTAAATCCTTTTGTTTCCATTGAAATATTCTTTAATATTCGATAAAAAAAAACATTAGCGTGGCTCCGCCGCTCGTCTAATCCAACAAACAAAATATTCTCCAATTGTAACAAGGAATCAGATTTCGAGTTTAACTTTCAGTCAGTTTTTGGATTGTATTGATTCTAGAACAGCGCTTCCGCACGTTTTCCTTTCTTAAATATACACACACAAACACAATGCAACTGTAAATTAATGTTTGTATTGACAAAAGCAAACACAAAAAAAAAAGATGACGTTTGTTTTAGTTATTTAACTCCGGCCTGGGCAGCTGGGCGACACTCATCCAGCCGCCACTGACCCCGTTCCAGAACACATTTTATTCAGAACGCAACATCTTCTCCTTTTGACGCTGCAGCTTCTTCTTGGAGAGCTTCTTCTTTGCGGGCTCATCATCGGCAGCCTTGGCAACGATCTCCTCCTTCTCGGACAGGATGACCTCGACATGGCATGGCGACGACATATAAGGATTGATGCGACCATGAGCACGGTACGTGCGACGACGCAGGCACTGAGCGCGATTCACCTGAATGTGATCAACAACTAGGCGATCGGCATCGAGACCTTTGTAATCAGCATTAGCCTCAGCATTGCGGAGCAGCTGCAACAGAAACTCGGCGGACTTCTTGGGCCAGCGACCTTGCGTGGTCTTCCACTGCTTGGCCTGGGCGCAACGACCGACGCCGCCATTGAAACGGCGGAAGGGCACGCACTCCTTCTGCTCGATGACGGCCTTCAGGAAACGCTGGGCACGACGCAGGGGCATGCGCTTGATGGCCTGTGCGGTCTCATGGGTGTTCTACAAGCAAATATACAATGTTAATACCTGTCGTACGTATAAAGAGGGAAGAGGCGTGGCAGTGGTGCGTTTGTATGTGTGTGATGTTGCTTTGTGCCATGCTTCAGGTAGAGACGAGAGCATCGAAAGCTGCTCGCCGCTGTTTTAACGTGGCTGTTATTTTCGCTATGGGCGCAATTATACTAATAATCGCACGGGCTATGCACAATTACCAAATTAATTATTACGCCCACAACTATTAACTTGATTATGATTTCTTTATATATGTGAATATGTGAACCTAGTTTTAAGCTTTGTGCCATGCTTCAGGTAGAGACGAACGCATTGAACGCTGCTCGCCGCTGTTTTAACGTGGCTGTTGTTTTCACTATGGGCGCAAGTATTGGAACAATCGCACAGGCTATGCACGATTACTAAATATTAATTATTGCGCCCATAACTGTATTAACTTAATACGGATTTCTATCTATGACTTGTAAGGTTTGTGCCATGCTTCAGGTAGAGACGACAGCATTGAATGCTGCTCGCCGCTGTTTTAACATGACTAAATTTGCTTTGGGCACTTTTTGAATGAATGCACGCGGCTTAAGACGCGCATTACTTAAATAAAAAAAGTGCCCATTAATAAATTATTATCAAAAGTTGTGGGCAAGACTTTAGAAGCCCGCGACGTGGTTTTAAATATTTTCGTCGCGTTCAGCTGATGAGCTTGTCCCAATATTTTTCTAGCAACAATGCAAAAGTGTAAATCCGCAGTTAATTTGGCAGACACACTGATTAATGTTGCACACACACACACATCTACACATAAACACTCACTCACACACACACATAACCACACTTTTGCCAACAACAACTATTTAGCGTCCGTCTGCAGGACGGAGTATCCGTTAAGCTTACCTTGAAATGAACACGTAGATTGGGTCCGCGCGCCTTGCACGACTTGGTGGCGTTATCTGGCTCACGTGAGTAACGGCCCATTGTTTAATATCTACAAAATATATAGTAAATGCCAATGCTTTAGTCACTTCCAAGTAACAAGAAAAAAAATATATGTTTGTACACAGAAAAAAAAAAAAACACAACTTTCGCAGTCAATTTTGTGAGTATTTGAATGCATTTTCATTTAAATTTCATGCGCAAGGGTTTTAACACTGTATATTCATTAATATTTTACGCGTCTTGTTGATGTATACAATTATGTTGTGTCGATGTTTTAAAATTTATTTGCGGCTTTGCCAATTCAGCGTACCTCCTTCGTCGTGTACGAAACCGGAAAAGAACCTTTGACAGCGGGTTGGCGGCCATGCTTGATATGGCAGCAAATCGTTATCGATAACCACAACACAGTGTTGCACAGCGTGTGTGTGTGCGCAGCGGTAGCTATCGCACACAGCGTTGCAACACACACGCACGCTGATAGCAGCAAGCTTTGTGTCGTACGCTTCAATGAATAAAAAGCGCGCGCATTTACTGTTAACTAATTGAAAATTCAAACGGCTCAATTTAAAGCAATTCGCTGTTGTGCTTTTATTTCCTTCCGCAGCGCACATTGTGCGCATTCAAAAAAGACAAAAAAAAAACAACTTGTGCAAATTGCTTATGAGTGGTACTTGGCACAACCATAAAACGTTATTCATTTAAGCTCACTCGTTTAGTTAGTTGCGCTTCCCCACAATTTCTTTATTACAATTCTGCCATTTTCATATGTACTTACAATGCAAATTAATTGAATTAATTCAATTTGCTGTCGCAGCGTTTCGTTGATTTTTTCTTCGTCATATATATATATATATATATATATATATATATATATATATATATATACTCAAATACAAAATACTCAAATTTCACTTGGACAAAATTTCTAAAATATGATCGAATATTTGAATATATTTTCTTGATTTTATTTAATATCTAAAATAATCACGATATTCTCAATAAATGTTTCGATTCTAGTGGGTGGATTATTTTTAGCTTCCATCTCATTTGGACAGGACTACTAAACCATGAATTCTAAATATTTCCCATTATTAGGTGGTATATAGGAAAAGTGCTGTTTAACAATATTGAGATGCGGGATCGATTTGGCTGCTCAAAAACGACAAAAGAATGTTTTTAGAACCGTTCCCATTAACCTTGTAAGCAATGTGGAGGACTTTTGTCCTATCTGTCCAAAACTCTCACTTTTTTAAAACAGCCGCAAACCATTAGGCTGCCATCTCCGAGCTAAATTTTTTACGGCCGCTGAGATCAGCTTTATTGACTGATGTTTCAATAATAAGCATAATTTTCAAGCAATTTAATCCTTGTTCCATCACTACAGATAATGGTTTTCCATTGTCTGTCTCTCTCTCTCTCTCTCTCTCTCTCTCTCTCTCTGAGCCGGATTACGTTTTGTGAACTTGTGCAAAATATCACCTTACAACCAATTAATTAGTTGATTATTCAGTCATGATTCAAAGTTCTATGCTCTCACCTACACATACATACATATATACATATATATATGCTGTATGTGGATAAAATCATGGATATCTATAACACGCTTAGTTAGTCAGAGCGCATACTTCATATAATTTCTATATTAGACTTTATTAAAATCACAAAAATAAAATAATTCGCATCAACAACGTTCACTTGAGCAAAATAATGCAATAAATGTTGTGACAAAAAGGTAGAATAAAAAAAGTGTAAAGTAAATAATACAAAAATAAAGTATAATATCTGTTGTATCTGTTGTTTTTGTTGGATCGCATCGCATCTCATCGCATCGGAACGGAACGGATCGGATCGGATCGGATCGGGATCGGCTCTCAGCTGGGCTATGGAACATACATACGACGACGACAACTGAGACAAATCTAATTTACATGATCGCTCGCATTATCGTCCATTGTATTATAATCATTTGAGCCAACGGCGTCGGCAGCGCCGTTCATGTCAGCGTCAACGCTGGCAGCGACCTCCGCCTGTGCCTGCGCCTGCGCAGCTAACCCCGCCCTCATTGTTACTATTGTTGTTGTTGCTGGGGCTGTGGCGAGTTCAGCGGTTGGCGCTTCGCAAGTGGATGACACTCAAGCTCATTGAGAGCTCCAATCTGGCGAATCGGCGGCAGATCGGAGGCAAACTGGACGGCAGCGCAGCTGCACCTAGCTACACAGTAGCCGCAGTCGCAACAGCAGCAACAGCAGCAGCAGCAGCAGCAGCAGCAGCATCAGTGGCAGAGGCAGAGGCAGTGGCAGCGCCTGTAGCAGCAGCAGCGACGGCAGCAGCAATAGTCGCAGCCGCAGTCGCAGTAGCCGCAACAAATTATAATACGAGTAAACATAATACAACAACAAACAAGAACAACAATAACAACAACAACAACAACAAAAGGCATTCGAGTGGCTCTCGCACAGCGCACTAAACAATGCGAAATATCTGAAACTGAATTTATTTTTTTTTTTATTTTTTTTTCGTTCGTTTCAAATTTTTGTGCCCAGTTTTAAAGTTCAAGCCGCGACATTAACACACGAAATCTGCGATTATCCGTGCACAAATCGAATTGCTATCATACATACATATACATGAATACATACACATATGCATATACATAATACGCTTGCTATCTCTCTCACTCATATGTTTCATTCTTTTTTTTGCTGCCGTAATTGAATTTCGGTTGATTTTTGTTTTTGTTTATCGGCGCGTTTTTAGAGCGTGAAAAACAGCGCGAAAAATTCAAATAAAAATATGTAAAACAAGAAAAATACAAATAAAAAATACACAAAATTTGAAAACAATCAATTTGTTTAAATTAAAAGCCACAACAAAAAAATAGTTAACTAAGCAGAAATGCAAATAAAATCGAAGCTGCCACAACTAAACAAATAATTGCAAATAAAAATTTAAAAAAAAAAACAAAAAATTAAAACAACAAATAAATCGAAAGGAAATTAAATTTATCGATAAACATAAAAAAAAATACTTAGTCGAGGAAAACTTTTGAGCTGTAAATCAAGCAATGCAATAAATAAAAATAATTCCTAAAACAAAACAAAACAAAAACAATAGAAAAAGATAAAGAACAAGAAAAACATAAACAAAAATTTCGCTGTGGGAATATTATGAAATCGGAATAAACAAAGCGAAGAGCAACATTTCAACAATTTATAAAATATTATAATTGAAGTGGAGCGCTATCATCAAATAATATTTATAAAGAAACAAATTGTAAACACAACAAAAAAGGCAAACATTGAATTTAATTGGTATATCTGGTCTATCTAGTCTATCTGTTGTATAGCCATATGAAATGGTATTTAGAATATTTGGAAATCTACTTCGTATAGCCAAAAATTGAAATGCTGTTATGTTCAAAAGATAACTGTAAATGAGATATCGAAAGGATTCTAAAAGTCTACAAGCCTTCGTCTAGATCTTTCACTTGTGGCAAATTAAAAAATATTTTCTATCCTTTGTTTTAAATTCTTGACTCTTGAATAATATAGACTTGATGCAGTCATAAAATAGTTGGGATATAGCTTTAATATAGTCAGGATATACTTATGGCACAGATAAAGCAAGTTTCGTTATTCAAAACCCTATTAAAAAAATAAAAACTTGAACCCATTTTCAGATCAAAATCAAAATAATTCTTATATTATTTTTTTATTGTTTTTGGTTGCGGTCAACGGCCTTTTGGATAACCTTAGCGACACTTTTAGCTTGGCCTTGATTGAGGGCTAAGAACTGTACAAAACACAAATATTAAAATATGATTCGAATATACATATATATATATATATATATATATGGATCTATAAAGATATATTTACACAAATGTATCTAGATATATATATATTATTGGCTGTTGTTTTATAATCAAATTCATTTGTTTATTTGTAATTTGCATTCAAATGTTGGGAAACTTTTCATCCAATTGTTGTAGATCGAAATTGTAACGAGTTATATGTGCTATGGGAAGAATCAAATCATATAGCATATAAATTAGGCCCGATTCCAAGTACTATAGTGCATAGAATGTGATTCCCGGCACAATGCGACAAACGCGTCGGTTGGCAGTTGAACGTCAGATCGGGGCCTTAAGATATATTTCATCATTTGCATTCGGTTTTGATTAGTCATGCATATATGTGGCCAAGATCAAAAGTCGAGGCGATCGAAAGACGTCATCAATGTTAACATTGAAAGAACCAAAAAATAATGCTGTTCAATCAGATTCCGGAACATTCCGCCCATTTCCAGCTCGTCCAACAAGTACAGACAGTACTTATAGCTGGGCAGATATACAGCATAGCTATCTATATGCATGTTTATATGTTTTTATATGTATATTTATGTATATTTATGTATATATCGCCCATCTGTCATATCGTCCACTCTCTCGCTCAATTGGCCCTGGGCTTTCGCAGCGACCCCCACTCATAGACAGCATCGGCTGACCTCCACCTGAGGCATAAATCTCTCTGCAGCCAGACATGTGCCAGAGCGAGAGGGAGACGGAGACGGAGACGGAGACAGAGAAAGAGAGAGGGGAACGGGAGAGCGAGATACAGACAATACTTGTTAATCAGGCGTCGATTTCCGTGAAACATGAAAACGTGAAAGCTTAAAAAATAAAAGAAACAAAAACAAAAACAAAAAAATCGCATCACGTCACATTTTCGCACAATTTTCAGCAGTCTGCGAAAATGTTTTTTTTTTTTTTTTTTTTTTCAATTTATTTAATTTTTCATTTCAAAAAATACGCACGAGGAAAGAAAATTTAAAGAAAAACGAATTTTCTATGCACTTTTGTGGAAAGAAAGGAAAGAAAATTAATTACAGTAGAAAATTATTTAATAATTGATACAGTGTTTCAATTCCATTCTTTTCTTATACTAAATCTTTACTTATTGTTCCAATACAGATTCAATATCTTAGATAAATCAATGCTTATTTATGATTGTTTCAATGTTTCAACTTTCGTTTCATTACCTGAATGTATTTAATGCTATTTAAGCTATAAAAACAGACATCTGAACTCAACTGCAGATTATACTGTGTTTCAATTCCATCGTTCCACAGAAATCCACAGAAACATTGAAATTGCAATTTATAAATGCAATAAACAAAACTTCAATTTATAGCGAATTTTAGCTGTTCGAAATATGTTTCAATTCCATTATCTGAAAGTCACGTCTCTTCTTCTTAGTTTTATTTCTTCTTTCGTAAACTTTCTTAATATTTGCAATTAAAACTTCTCCAAAAAGATTTAACTTAGTCTTGTGTAATACGATTTTGATGCATGTAATAACATATCGCATATACCCTGTTTTTTGTTTGGTATAGGGTATCGCAAGCATATGTTAAATGTCGACACTGCGACTGCGACTGGGGACTTGGGACTTGGGAATTGGAACTCGGGACTGGGCCACTCGGCGTCTTCGTCCGCTGTCCGTTGTCCAATGTCCGATGTCGTCTGTGGACAACCTCTGCAATATATTTACGAATACCGACACACACACACACACACACACACACACATATATATATATATATATATGTCGATATATGTATATGTATGAAATAGTTGTTGTTTGTTTCGTTTTTAATAGAATTAATGGTTCGATATGTGATCTATTTTTGGATGACACCCCGAAGTCTGCTCTCTGACGCAGTTGGGCGGACTCGGCCTAGGGGCCTCTTCCTACGATAACTGGTTAAACTGGTTCTAATCGGTTTATCTAAGGCTAGTCTAAGCGATCCGTTGATATATTATTGTCTATGACGATGCGAGTTGTATGTATGAATATGCGATCGATTCGATTCGAATCGAACTTGCAGTCGAGATAAGGCTCAACTGTAGATTAGAAAAATTGCAACAAACTACCAAAAGTATATATATATACACATAAATATATATTTGAATGATCTGTATTGATAGATTGAGAATAATCAGAATTTTCGTTTACGATCTTCAAAAGTATTCGAAGTTAAGAACCCAATAAAAAAAAGCAACAACAAATTGTTCACATTGCCAACATAAATATAGACAAATAAATAAATGCAAAATAAACAAAAATTAAGATATAATCAGTTATATATATATATATGTATATACTATATGTTTGTATATATATACATACATATGTTTATGGTTCAATATGTATAGAAAAAAGAAGGAATGTTTTCAATTTGAAAGCATTATAATAAAATAAATGCCTCTCACCCACTCTCTCGCTATTGCCTTATTTTTCTCTCTCACTCTCGCTCTCGCTTACTTTTTATAGGTTTTCCTTCTTTTTTTTCATTTCGAATGGAAAAATCCTAAACGCCAACGCATTTAAGTATCTCTGCAAAGATCGATAGACGGAAATTCGTCGGCGTTCGTTTCTCATTCGTTTCAAGTACTCGCGTGAGTTGCTTTGTACGTTTTGTTTCCGTTCGTTCCATTTGGCAGCGATCACTCAAAGTGCAAGTTTCGAAATATCCTCACGTGCTGCCGAATTGTTTACACTGGGTATACAAGTATATTTATATATACATATATATCTATAACAACTGCTTACTTTCGATACACTTTGTATTCTCGTTCGTCGCTGAGTATTGGGCAAGAGGTATAAACACAATCGAGGGAAAACAGTTGGAACAGTTGGAACAGTGGGAACAGCGGGAACGAACGTATTAAGTGCGTGGAACGCGTGCGAAAAAGTGTTCGATATATACATACATATTTTGTTGTTCTTGTTCGCTCATTTGTTGTTCAGCAAATTATTTTTATTTAAGTTCTATTTACACACTATTCAAAATTTATGAAATTGTGTTTATAAATCATTTGCCACGTTCCACACAGTTGCAGTCAAGTAAGTAGACGCCGTCTGGCCCAAAAATAAAAACTGTTTATGACTGACTGCTCCAATATCCATTTTCAACAATTGGTCGAACCGATTTGCTACACTGAATATATAAAAACTGCCTTAAGAATCCTTCCAAATGAAAGTCTATAGTTTATAGACTGCGAATTCAGACTTAATAGTCAGTTTCTCTTTCCCTAGCATATTATTTAGCTATCTCATCTGATTTCATTTCTATGATTTTTGGATTTAGAAGTGCTTGCTTTTGTACTCTATAAGAATAGGCTTATCGATCGGTACTTTTCGATCTTATATAGAATCTAATGATCTATGATCTAACATATCTATCATATCTAACATAACTGATACTTGAATAAGCATACCTTACACTTATTTTCACATTCTAAATAACCTGAAACTAATCTGAACTATCTGAAATAATATTTAATACCCTTTAACTAATTCACCAAATATCGATGTTATCAATATATATTTGTAAGATTCACTCCCCTAAACTTTTTCATCTTACAAATTCCAGGCCTAAAATCGTATAGTCAATCGATTCAAAAGAGATACGTTAACCAAATACTTTAACTGAATTCCAGCTCAATTTATGCCTAGTCTGCATAGATAAAGTTCGGTCTTTTCCAAATATCCTAAATACCCTAGCAGCTAAATATAAGTCCAGTTAGGAAAGTTAGGCAACCCATTAAATTTTTACCAGACAGAGTCGCCTTAGCAAAGCGCTACGACAAGGACATTGAATGGAAGCAACATCGAGGCACAATTACAACAACGATTGCAAAGGCTGCTATAAAAATAATAACATTAAGTACAACAATAACAACAACAACAATAAAAAGCAACAAACGCGATTTTGGCAGTGCCAAAAATACTGCAGGTAAGCCACAAAGAGTGAAAGAGATGCAAACACAACATGAGATGGAAGAAGAGAGAAAAAAAAACAAAATTAAAATGCATAACACAGGATTTTCCAGTGTTGCATAAGTTTGTGATCTATTTATTAAGCACAATTAATGCTAAATAACATTGTAGTTATACACAATTTGGATCTATATTGACCTGTTCATTTACCACATCAATAATCTAATCGATTCCAATATATTATTATAATAATCATTGGCGTAAAAAACTGTAATTTAGTCTAGTTGCAGCTTTTTTGTTTATTCTGAAGTTTTCCCGGGTTTATCGAGAGGCCAGACACGTGTCTTGCGCAGGGAATAACCCTATTATATTTAATGGGGGGCTACGTCATTAAAGACACACTTTGGTGTATACCCTGTAAAGCAGAAACGAGTATATTCTTATACTAAATAAAATGTCAATTTCTTTAGCGTCGCATATATGATGCATAATAATAAAATATGGTATGCCACGCTTTACCATACCCTGCATTACTCCACAATTTTGCCAGTAATACCAAACTCCACTATTCCATATCTTACAACACTATACATAACCATATTTTTACTCTGCTTGAGCTTTGGCTTTGGCTTTGGCTTTGCGTGCAGGGTATGCGGCAGTCGTGCTATTTGCCACTCGATTGGATGATGCATAGCATTAAATCATATGCGGAGTAATTTGAACGTTCGCTAATCGCGCTGATCGAGTTGCTTTACATAAAAATGCATATAGCCACGCCCACCTCAGCTCAACCGCCCCCCTCGGTCCGCTTCCAGCCACGCCTTGCGGGGCAATTAAATCGGCTTAGTGCGCATTTGGAAAACGATAAATTAATTGTTCCATAAATTCACTTTTTTTCGCATCAAAATGTTCGTTTGCATCAGGTGAGCGAAGGCGGCATTGAATGAAGGGGCGTGGCATGCTCACATAGAGCGCTTCGTCAGCGCCAATTGAAATGTCCTCCACTTGACAACGAACGGTACTTGTTGCTTTTTTGTTTTTGTTTTTTTCATCATTTGTTTTGTTTAATTTTTGTGTATTTCGAAATGCGAAAATTTGAAAAATTTCGCTTGCTCAAAATTCTATCAAGTTCAATGCTGTTTGTCACTTTCCTTATTTATTTATGCTCTTCGCTCTATCAAACGTGGGCGCTTCACTCCCTCCCCCTTCCCCCCTCCCCTACGTAGGCACTGTGTTGCGTTTATTGGCAACACGTATACGCACCGTTGTCGTCATACTTTTTTAATACATTCGGCAAGTTGAATGCGCCGGGAAGCGGTTCGCAGTGGTTCGCAGCGGTTCAGACACACGGAACCAAAAAGCAAAAAAAACCAAAAAATATCGTCAGTAAAGCAAGTTAATGTGTCTAACCGACTGCAAAATACCCTTCCGCGGTTAGCCAATATGTACATTTTAAATATCTAAATCCAGCTGAAGAAAAGTATGAGTTATCGATAATTATTATTGTATCTCTTATCGATTACTCTTATCAGCTATCAATTTATCCCTTTAAAACTACAGTCAGTCAGTCAATCAATAGCCTTTAACTTCCTGATCACGGCGGAGAATCCGTTCGACGAACGGGTAGATAGACGAAACCTCTCAGTTGCTGACGATGAATATAAAGAGGACATTTAACAAAAAACAAAAGAGACTAAAACTATTTGCACTAATAGCATGTGATATTACTGCAGGGTATCAATGTGCTGAGCTGTGCAAAATGAACCCCGGTTTGCCCTTCGACCATGACTTTGTCCAATTTTGCATCAGCAACCGTTTCACCGCATTAATTGTACAATTAGCTGTATAATTAGATGAGCTCTACGAGCAGGCACGATCCAATTCCGTTCTATTCCACTCAGGTCCAGCCCGCACAGATATATGTATATGTATATGTATATGTATATGTAAATTTGCATTATTATTCATTTGGCACATCATCAAAATTTGCTGGCCTAACTGTGAATTCGATTATTTGTTTACGCCGCTTTCAATTTGATGTTGGCCCACATCCCGATGAGCTTTTAAATGGATCGTTGAATAGAAGAAGTAGAAGAAGAAGAAGAAACAGAAGAAGGGGGAGAGGAATAATTAGCAATGTAATTCGTTCAAGTAAACATTGCATCCATTATGTCAATGGATTTAACTAAATACCAAAATTATTGCTGGATTTCATTATTGAAACCAGTTTTCGAATTATTTTTAACATGCATTTAACATACCCAATAAGTTAATGATCGACATTAACGCACTGTTAAGATGAACAATAAGAACGGAGAACAAAGAGCGATTCGGCAATGCAAACAAACAAATCGAGTTATAAATAGACATTTATTGACTATGGGCACACTTTGAATTATTTATTCAAGTCATTTAACTGCAGCTAAAGATCCCAAACAAATAAAACTCGTACACAATCGCAAGGCCAGAAGGCGAGATATAAACATAATATTTCATGATTCTATATATATACTTACATTTCAGTTAACAGTAGCCAAGCCATGAACTAGCGGATCAGCCAATGAACCAGCTCTTTTACACTGCTTATCAAGCTTATTGTTGTACCTGAATACTAATTGTATAATAAATGAAATAAAGACAATTAAGAAAAACCTTTTAACAAAGAAGAAAAACCTTTTAATAAGATTTCGCACGCTTCGCTGGGACTGCGCTTTGTCCCATTATCTCAGACTATGGCACATGAGTATTCATCTGAACAATAGATATTTATGAAAGCTTAACTCTCTAACTAATTCAATATTTTTCTATTTCAATAAAATGTGCTCAAATATACAATTTTATATAAAAATGTACTAATTTAAGTACAATTCGCTCTGTTAACCTAACAGAAACTGATCTACAAACCAAGAAGCAGTTCAGCAATAGGCCTAGCTTCCTGCACTGCTTAGCCTGCTTACATTTCATTGGAATAACATTCAGCTGTTAAAGCTTACAGCTTTCGTACAGCTTCGGTGGCAGCTCCAATTTTGTATCACATTGTAATCTGTAATTAGGAGCGGTTGAAGAAAACTAAAACCGAAATGAAAATAATTATTTATTTTAGCTTATATTACTGCTTACCACTGCAACTTATTTATAACATAAGTCTGTGTACCTGTGTAATAGATAACTTTGCTGACGATGATAATATAATTTGTATCTGCTTTCAAATGAAATTTATATTCGTATATCTGTGAGGGTCATGAAAAAAAGGGAAATAGTTCATCACATTCTTAACCAATTGAGTAACAATCAAATTGAAATTGGCAGAAATTGGTTTCTGAACTATTTTAAAAACATATGCACTTCAGTTACAGCTTCCGTATGTGAGTGCTTGTGTTATAAATAGCTTGCATGGAAAATATTTTGGTTCAAAAATTGAATGATAAAACATAATCCATTGCAGGTGCAACAGCTTTTCCATAAATCCATCAAAACTCAAATGAAATTTTTAATATTTCCGTGTTACAGCTTAACAGAAAATAAATTCTGAATTGGTTTGCTTGCCGCTTAATTCAATACGCCTGAACTGCTTGCTTTTGCAATCAGTTGCTTACGCAGTTACAGTTCAATGTTAAAGCTGACACAGAACTCGAGTCCTGAACTTGCCGACAGCTGCAAACTAGTTGTTAGCTGCCGGAACTGCTTGCCATTTTAAGCAACTGTTATGAATAACATTGCGCTGTTAGATTAAAACAGAACTCACGTCCTGAACTGCTTGCCGACAGCTGTGCACTCATATTTACTTATCATAATGAACTGCTTACCACAGTAAGCGACTGTTATGCGTAACAGTTGACTATTATCGCTTAACAACGTTAGAATCCTAAACTGCTTAGCTTTGCCTTTCCAGCCTCAATCATTGCAGGAACCGGTAACTGGTTCGCTGTTACGATCAATTGAATAGCAAGCGAGTCCTGTTGCATTTAAAGGAAGAACAACAACTGCAACTGAGTTAACGCAATAAAAAGTTATTCAATGCAAAATAAAATAAAATGACATGAAATAAAATAAAATAATGTAAATATGAAATGTGTAAAGAACAATAAAAATAAAGCACGCGCGTATTACAATTACGTTACATTCTCTCTCGCTCTCTCGCTCTCTCTCTGTTTAATCGAGAAGTGCAGTTGCGGCGTTCAAGGTTTACTTTACCGCAGGCACTGTAATATTTTTAATATGGATCTTTATGGGCCCTACGGAATGCGAATGCGAATGCGAATGCGACTGCGACTGCGACTGCGACTTCCAAGACTCGTGTCTCGCTCTTGTTTAACCAGTAGCCAACTAAATAATGATTACATAGCGGCCATTGTCGCAACTGTTGGCAGTTATAACTGCACAATTTGTATCAGATAGAAGATATAGATACGGAATTAGTTGCGCCCTCCAGATAAACAAAACGCGACGTAAACATTTTAAATCATTTCTCTAAGCTAACTACCGTACAATGAAGAAGAAAAAGAATAGCGCAACAAAAACCAAAAGCAAAATAAATATTAAATATGCTAAGTCTTATTTGCATACAGCGAAAACAAAGCAAAATACTCACATACACATACAAAACAATATAGTTATACAGTTATATACAGACAAACAAACAAACATATACAAGAAATTAAAGAGTGAGAACAAAAAAACAAGCTCCAGCGCATGTGACAATTGCGATTATTTTATTGTTGTTGTTGTTAATGTGATTGTTGTTGTTGTTGTTGTTGTTAGCATTTGTTTATATTCAAGTTTCATTGCGGCCCACAATTGATTTACAGTATATTGAACGTGAACTGGTTCATCGCAAGAAGGAACTCGTTGGCAGTTGCTTTAGCTTCCATATGATTCACCCTATTTATATAATTTACAGGCTTATCTTCTATATTGATTTGATTTACATTTTAGATAGCTAAGAAACTGCGAAACAACAACACTGCTAAACTAAGTTTAAATTTAAATCTTTGATACTTGAAAATTCCACCAATCAATATCAATCAAATCACTAAATCCATTTGTCTGTAGTTTTTAGCATAATTGCTTAGCAGTTCATTGGCCATATAAATTCAACATACCACGTATTACATTCTTTAACTATGTTAGTTAACACTCTTCAACTTTGTTAAGTTACATTCTCAAATTACATTCTTTAATTATGTTAAGTTACATTCATTAGCTCTGATGGGACACAAAATCACTAGATATGTTAAGTAACATTTTTCAATTATGTTAACTTATTGTACATTAACTATGTTAGGGTGCATACTTTATCTATGTAAATTAAATTAATCAACTATGTTAAGTTACATTCTTCAACTCTATTAAGTTACATTCTTAATTGCGCATTAACTACAAACTTATAAACTATAACAATTCGATATCTGCGTAAATAATTGTTTTAATTAATGAGTATGTGTTAGTCGTGTATACATGAATTAATTATTTTCGTTATGTCTGACTGACTTTTGGGCTGTCTAAAACCTGTTACACACTCAATTTTGAGCTCCAGTTCCGATTTGCCAGTTCCCAATTCCCAGTATTTTTGTCGGTCAGCAAATTTGGCATATATATCAAATGTGTGACTGTTTATATGTACATATATGTATATACATACAAATATACATATATTTATCGGTCCTATGCGACGTTTGATGCATAACAATGATCAGTTCCAGCTGCTGATGTTGTTGAAGGGTTCGCAGTTTGATTGACGTCAGTTTTAACCAGTTAACGCCGCATTCCGCAGCATCTGGAACTTTGGATGATAGGGAGGGAGGGGGTTGTATAGGGGGTCTATTCAGCTGGGAATTGATTTCTGCTTAAGCCCAAATGAATTAGTCATCCCTGGCAGTGTCTGAATGTTGACCGAAAACGAAGCAATAACAGAGAATTGAATCACAAATTGGCTGGCACGCTCGCTGCATCACGAGCATCACTAGTGAGTTCTAAATGTGTGCGTTTGTATCTTGCAGATACATATATGTATCTTGCAGATACATTTTGTGTCCGAGCTATTTGTGAACGTTCGCCTTGTCTTAATTGATATTGAGCATGCACGATTAATAACGCAGTCTCAGTTTGATTGAGTTCACTTAAGAGCAGCTTCAGTTCCCAGCTGCCGGTTCCCATTTGTCGGTTCCAGTTCCAGTTTGCTATTTCCCCATTTTCCATCCATTTATTTCCTATCGCTTGGCCTAGCTCTTCATTTCTTGATGAATGTCCAATGCGAAATTGCAAAAGACTTCTGCCTCACCTTCGCTTGAACTAGTTCCTGATCACTAATTCATTAAAGAATTAATAATAATTGCTTTTCACTTCCAATAATCCCTTATTCCCAAGCAAAATGACTTGACTTTTGGTTGCCTGTGACGTAATTCATATCTTAATTCAATTAAAATAATCAACCAGCTCCCAGTTCCAAGCTCCAAGTTCCAGCTCTAGTTCAATATTTACCACTGCCACAATGACTTGCATTTTGAGTTCACGTGACGCTTTGCGTCAATGTTAAGCCAAATAAGCGTAAAAGGCCTTGCCTTATAAGTGGATTAGGGGGGGTTTTTTTACGATCTTATGAACATTAAATAAGAGATCATAAAATTTTATATAGACGTTTCGTCTTCTTCTTTGTTGATAGTAGTTAGTAAAATGATGAGCGGGAATATCTTATAAGTAACTCAAAAGAACTAGAGTTATAGCTAAATAATTCAAAATAACAAGGGTTATGTTAAGACCTATCGATAGATTCGTTAATCGATCAATTTATCTAATTGAAGTTAAACTCAGTATGAAGCTTTTTTCTCACCCGAATGCTGAGGGAAATATCTCGCAGCTCCTTCAAAACAACAAGAGTTAAGTTAAGACCCATCGATATATCGATTAATCGACAAATTGATCAGCTTGCTCAATCGCTACCTACTTTTTAACTCTGCATGTGGCTTTTTCCGATCTGTAATATTCAGATAAACAGATTTCAGTCTCGGCCATAAATCAACAGTGGCACAAGCCACAATTTAAAGCCGCAGCATAATAAAAAATATATATACGATATATATACGATCCCAATTGTGTATATTGGACTGACGTCAGTCCTCAAAGCTGATGCCATATAAAGTGTACTATCCATTATCTACAAGAAGCTCGCAATATCTTGATCTGTGCAAACATTGTATAACTTGGTTAAGAGAAGAGAGATACCGAAATGTATTTCGGAAACTTTTGGATGCTGCTGTTTATACAACAGACAGATAGACAGATAGACAGACAGAGAGACTGGCTGTCACTCAAAGGACACACCAGTTACTATGGATAGTCCATGACTCTATGACTCTATGACTCTATGACTCTATGGCTCTATCACTCTATGACTTTATCACTCTACGACGAGGGTTGAGGATTGGGGGTTGAGGGTTGACAGCCACTGTCAGCTGTCTTCGCATTAACGGTAAATGTTTGCTCTAGCGTTGACAGCTGACAGTGAAAAAACATAAACAGAACTCTTTGCATTCCCAATCTTTTCGTTCTGCGCTCTGAACTTGAGAAAAAGTTTTGCAAAGATTGTTTTTTTTTTGTTCCGAAATAAATCTATTTGCTGAATTCTTAGAAAGTACGTCTTCTCACCTATATTTATGATTACAAAAACACTTTCAATAGCTCCGATATATCTATGTAATACTTTTTAGCACTTACTTCGAATTACTTTTCTTTTTTGTTATGTCTGGAAATATCCCATTTTTATTTTGTAAGTTTCAATAGCCTGAAATTATTTCAAAGCTAAATGAAATTAAATAATTCTCAATTTAAGGACTCCGAAATATATTTCAAATGAAAATATTCTTTAGCTCTGAGTGTTTGCAAACATTTTTTGAGAATTAATTAAAATAATATGTTGACTAAATATTGATTTTAATTCCAAACTACGTCAGGTTAATTTTTCCAATCATTTAGTTCTCAGCCAGCAAAAAGAAAAACTTGGATGCTTCTTGAAACTTATGCTGTTGCCAAAATTGTCAGCGAATATTATTAAAATACTTTTCAACTCGGAATCCCCAATTTCAGTTCCATTTTAAGAAAAGACCACACACACATACACACACACACACATACACATACACATACACATACACATTCACACACACACACAAACACAACTTCTGTGCTATGGAAAAAAACTTTTGGAAATAAACACAAATGAAATAAAATGAAGAAAAAAAATAAAAATAAAAGTAAAAACAAAAAATGAAGATGAAGAAGAGGAAAATTTATGAAACAAGACAATTACGCAGATCTTTTGCCGCTTGGCTTTTGGTCATGAACAGCGATCGGCACGCAAATATCGTCCGATGCAGAAACGGACTAACACACACACACGCACATACAGAAATATATATTTATATGTACTTATAGATATACTTCTCTATTATATTAGCGCGTATTACCCGGCGTTGTGCGTCTAAATTAATTTCTTTTCTTTTTCAAATATGAATGTAATTCACTATATGTATATTTTTTATTCATAACAATTATTTACTGACATTGAACTAAAATATTTTTTATTTTTTCTTATATAAAATATTTGTTAGCAAAAAGTTGTTCGATTATGATTTAAAAGTCCTTTTGCAAACAATGAAAAATTCTTAAAAAAAAAAAAAAAAAAGTGATTGGAAAATGGAAAAGTTTAAGAGACAATTGCATCATTATTATAATATATTTCTTAAAAGCTCTTAAAGAGGAATTGAGAGAAGGCAAAATAAAAAGATGCGTACAAATGCTTTGAACAATATTTCTGGGTTCGTAGATTTGACGCTTTAAAGCAATGCGTAGATCATGCAACAGTCAGTCAGTCAGTCAGTCAATCAGTCAGTCAGTCAATCAGTCAGTCAGTCTGTCAGGACAAGCGGTTTTATATAGTTATAAAGATTATTTAATATGTACCGAGCTATTTTTGTCGGACGTGGATTTTGTTGTCGTGTTGAGGCAACCACCCAACCACCCAACCACCCACCTAGTCGCAACCACCAACATTCACCCGCTCACCCGCCTTTCAGTTGTTCCACACACATATTTTGTTTTTTTCGCCACTTTGTGGGTAAGAGTCTGGGCCCGAGAAGGAGATAAGCGCGAGCTCCAGTGATAAGCATCAGTCGAGAGATGTTTTTCGCTCGGCCCGATCCCGAGAAACGAGACGAAGAGCGCACCCAGCGAGCGAGAGAGTGAGGGTGAGAGTACAAGAGAGTGGGAGAGTGGGAGAGCGAGCAAAACAAAGAGACTATGACAGCGGGCAAACATGGACATGAAACGAAGACGAAGACGAAGACGAAGAAGAAGACGCCAAGTGAAACGAGCGGCACATGGGACGTAGACGAAAAAGCTGGCAATTGGAAAGGCTGGGAGAGTGGGAGGGAGTGGGAGCGGGAGCGGTTGAGAGGGCGAGAGGGCGAGAGCGAAACATTTGGTCAAGGGAGGCAGGCAGCGACGATTATAAAAGCGTTGCCCGGGCGCCAAACTGAACGCATTGTCCAATCGCTTTTGGAGCTGCGTGGAGCTCTCCATTTAGTGATACCGTTCATTTCGCTGAGTACCGTTTCACGTGCTACCCATACAGAACCAGAACCAGAACCAGAACCAGAACCAGATCCAGAACCGAAAGGCCGAATTCGCCATAACTGAGAAATCTTCAAGCAGTAGGTGCGTACCCACAAATCCCAATTCCTCGCCAGGATAAAGGATATAACTAAAACGATTTAAGAGAAATATACAAATTTTATAAAAGACATTCGATAAAAATATTCGATAAACGCGATTCGTCACAAATTTCACAACAGTTCTCGAGGAAAAAAAACGACAATTCGTTATATTTTTTTAAATTATTAATATATATACATTTTTTTTTTGTTCTCCTACTCTACGTTGACAACCTCGAACATTGACATTATAATTAATTATGCAAAATAAATTGTAGCCAAATTATTCGAAAAGAAAGAAAAAGAAAAAGTGAAAACGAAAGCGAAAAGAATGATCAAGAATTTGTTGAACTTTGTTAAAAAACAATAATAGGAGTGATCGCAAAGTACATATTGACAGTGATCGATTGTGATCAATTGTGATCGATTATAATCGGTTGTACTCTCGTAAAAGGTGACTCACAGAGGATCGTACAAATGTTTTCGATCCCGTTCAGTGATCAGTGAAATATTCAACAAAATTTCATCACCTCTCGATCTAAAAGCGCCTTAAGAGCTCTTAAACAGTTAAGATCCCATAAAGATCGTTGGGATCACCGATTGGTAAAGTTTGTGACCGGGAAATAAGGCTTTTAAAGCTCTCATCAATTGCTTTGCAAACAATCGTGTGAATTTAAGCGATTGTTCTCTAGACTCCGTTCGTTGAACTTCATAATTCATTATTCTTTGCTTAAAAATCAGTGATCAGTGGGTTAAGTACTACATTGTTCAAATCGATCAATCAATCGATCTGTGATCATCTTTGAGTGACAGCAAATGTGACTCATCGTTCCCTTGTAAGATCAGTGATTAGCATTGCTTGAGGCATTGCAGAATCCCTCTAAAATTTGTATACCAATGTGTCAAACCCGATCACGTGATCAGAATGATTCAAACGGCAAAGGATTAACTAATTCTACTCTCTATCCTTTTCTCTCTCTCTCTCTCTCTCTCTCTCTCTCTCTCTCTCTCTCATATTTTTCCCATCTCACTCACACTCTGCTCTGATTGGCTGAGTCAGCATTGACAATCGTGAATTTGTGGCCATTTGTTATTTGGGCCTTGATCAGTGGGTGATCGTTAGTCATGTTTCTATTTAGTTGGAGAGAGGAGCAAAAGAAGCCACATTGCCCAATCAATGAAAATATTTTTGTTGTTTATTCAAAAGCCAATTCGTACAATTGTGAAAAATCAATTTTCAATTTTCAATTTTCGATTTTCAATTTTCAATTTCCTATTTCGATTTTCTTGTTTTGCCGCGTTTTATTTTCATTTTCATTTCTCGCATTGTTTTCAATTAAATGAACAATTAATTGAGATGCTTGCGCAGCAAAACAAACCGAAAAATTGAAGAACTGAAATTTACTTTGGAGTGAGTGAAATAAAAGGGCGTTGCAGGGCGTGGCAAAAATATAACGAAAAACAAATGAAAACCGATTCAAACAAGTTTTGGGCGGTAATTTTGTTGTTGTTGCTTCGCAGTTTAATATTATTCAACGATAATAACAACAATAAGCGGCAAAAGATACAAACGTATGTGCAGTAAGCAAAGATACAGATACACAGATACAGATACAAAATGCAGCCCATCGCTGCTTTTGTTTACAGATTAATTTGTTATTGGACTCTTTTTTATTATTGTTGTTTTAAGTGCAGCATTAAGAAACGCCCCAAATATGCATAATGCTTTTTCTTCTATAAATAACAACAATGGAACCATAAAAAAATGACAATAAATGGCAAAAAGAACACAAAATGAAAATGAAAATGAACGAAAGCAATGTCCCTTGCAGCACAGACAACAACCATAGCGTGTGCAACAACCAATTAAGTTATTTGCTTAAACATTGAAAAATATTTCGAAGAAAATTTGATTAAGTTCTTCAATTTGTTCAGTTCTTTTAATTATATAGAAGTCATAATTATATTATATAATTATATATATCATTTGTTTATATAAAAAACTCTTTTAGCTATTCGAATTTATATTAATAATCCACTTAATAAAGAAATCCTCCTTTAGCTTCAATTCACACTCTAGTTAGGATTTTCCAATTAGTTTCTCATATGATACGCAAAACTAAGCTGTCAATCAAAACAAACACAAAAAATAAACAAAACAAAAAAGAAGTAGAATTTTGACAGTTCAAAAAATTCCTAAGCTAATTAAATTAATTATAGGCAAACAATGCAAATGCATAAAAGAGGAAGAGAGAGAGACAGAAAAACAATAACAAAAAGAAGAGCCAATATGAAATACTGCACGTCTTTCATACGATAAAACATCGGCTATGGATTCCGCTTACCTTAAAGCCAAGCAAAACTTATGTAAAGCCGATTATATAGTATCTGAATAAGCACGTTTTCTTTTCGCATAACATGTCTTTTAAGAAAAGAAATAAAAAGAAAACGTCCATTTCCATTTTCGATTTCCAATTTGCAATGCCAACATTCAAGCTTTTCTGGCAATGGAAAATGTTAAAGAGAATAGGAAAATAGAGGAAAATAGAAAAACACGCGTGCCTATTAGACACTAAGCATATCTCCAACTGTATCTATGTTTCATATATACATATAAACAAGTGTGTATATATGTATTTATTGCTTGGCAGACATTGACGTCACACAGCAGACATAGAAAAGAAATATAGAAAGGAAACTGAAATTATTTTCGAGATAACATTCGAAATATCGACGACACAGCTGTTGTCTGACTCATAAATAATGCTCAAAATAAATTCAAATATATATTAAAATACATATTAAAAAACGAACAAAAAAAAAAAAAAAACATTTCAAAAAATATTAAAAAATTATGCATTCCGCGATATTTCGAGAGAGACAATTATGATCGGAAAGGGACGGGTGGAAGGAACGGAAGTTAATTGCATATTGTGCTGCTGTTAATCGGCTGCAAAAATCTTGCTTTGGTCACACTGAGTCACATGTTGAGCGCACACGATCGATTAAAATATTATTAAAAACTAAACTGTATCAATAATATATAATAATAATAATATATGTATACACTTATATACATATGTATAATGACAGATATAAACCATAATGCATAGAGAGAAATTGTTGTAACTATTTGTTACCTTACTTTGAATAGCTAACTAATCGATATATATATATACATATGTACATATATATATATACATATATATCGTATAAGCGATCGTCCTAGACCTTGAATTTTGCAATATTAGACAAATTTTTGAGCTCAAAAAATTCTTGACGATTTCTCTCGGTGCCTCAACAAAAAATGTCGCTTATAAATATTATTCTTTGATCAATTAAGCGCCCGCCAGTTGTTGTTAATTGTTTCATGTACTTAATTCCCTTGAATATATAAATTCTATATATATACAAATATATTTGTATATTTATATAAATATTTGTGTGTGTAAATAAATGTGGGGCCGCCTTCAGTTGTTGTCTATCTCACTGTCAATCAACTTTGTTGCTTACTCTACTCTCTCTTTTACTCTCCCACTCTCTCTCACTCTCTCTCTCTCTCTCTCTCTCTCCCACACACTCTCTCCTGTCCTCTTCCTTTATTCTGCTTCCTTTGCAACTTCAGTTAGTTAAAGACCTTTCTGCATCTATTATAGAACACAGATACCCTGTCTTATCAGCTACTGTTTGCTGGCACAACGCACCCGGAACTATATATACATAAATTTAAATATATATATGTATATACAGCTGTCCAATCGACAGACCCTTCTTCTCATTGTGCAATAACAATGATCATCGCACAATAACAAAATCATAAACAAAAGAATGCAAATTCTGATGCTACTGTTCGTACCGCCCCCTTTTTTCGATGTGTCGCTAACTAATTAATTAGCATTACAAAGCCCGATTTGCGATCACATTTCGACTACTAATTCTGTTATATATACATATATAATATCATGATATGGATGTCGCTTCTTAAAGTTCTCCTATTAAGGCAATATTTTCTCGATGCAATTGCTCAACAACAACAAAAAGATAAAATTTAGCAGAAATTTCATATATTGTATATTGTCTATACTATAAGCTCATTCTCATGTCGAGATATCGGGAAAAAAAGACAGAGCAATATTTTATATTTGTATAAGAAAGACTGAATTAAGAATGCATTTGTGCAGCTCCGTAGTTAAATAGGGTAACTGCAAGTCGAGCAAAGTTCTGTGTAGTAATATGGTTATGATTTTATGCATAATATATCGAAGAACGGTAAATCAAATTTGAGTGATGTCTCTGCCTAAACTCTAATGGATATTAATTTTTAAAAGGGTACCAAGCTTAGTATACACTGTACATAAATCTTAATTAGATTATAAAAAAAAAAAAAAAAAAACATACACACACTTTTAATTTAATATCAATTAATGCATTCATTTGCTGTGACTGTGTTTTGTCCCATTGCTCCGCACTATGGGAAATTGGTTATTGAATAACTTGGGTTTTTATTGTTAATTGATTAATTAACTAATCAAAATATGTACCAGTTTAGTAGCAACAATTGTATCAGTAGTTGGCAGCTACTCCCTCCTAGTTCTCTCTAGTTCCTGTTGCAGTCGCCGTCGCCGTTAGTTTATACTATCTCTGTTATCCAGATCACTTGCCTCAGTTCCTGTTATGGCAAGTGCAGTCTCTGTTATAGCTTGATTTGTCGCTGTCACGGCTCCATTTGTCACTGTTATGTCTGTTGCTATCTCTGTTATGGATCCATTTAACACTGTTATGTCTCCAATTCACTCTGTTATAGCTCAAGTTCGTCTGTTATGGCTGTTGCATGCTCTGTTATGACAACTGTTACCCTGATATGGGTGCCAGGGATTACAGGAATAGTCGATGTTAAAGAAGTTGATGTGGCTTTAAGGCTGTTGTTGTCACTGTTATGGATTGTCATAACTCTGTAATGACTGCTGCTGTCTCTGTTATTGATGCAGTTGTCTCTGTTAAGGCTAAAGCCATCTCTTATATGGGTGCTGCTATCTCTGTTAGAGGTTGTGCTGTCTCTCTTATGACTCCAGGAGCAGATGCCACAGCTGACGCTGTTATGAGTGCAATTATCACTGTTATGGCTGGTGCTATCTCTCTTACGGCTGCTCTTAATGCTAACAGTTCGCACGATCGCACATTTTTTCTCGCTTGGTGGGGCTTTGTGCAAGTATTTAAAAGCGCGCGCTTAACCGCATCTCAGATACTTTTCACCGTTTGGCGCGTTCGAACGTTTATTTGCGAGCGAGCTCCCGTTTACCAAATATACCGAAATAACATAAACAAAATAAGCAACAACAATATTCAAACTCATCATACAAGCAAATATCTACCAAACAGAAATTAAATAAATAAAATACATTTGTTCAATCGCGTTTTTTTTCTATTGTTGTTTGTTGGCTTTGGCAAATGTGATTTGTGAATTTGTCGCAAATTTACAGTTATTAATGTTGTCGCAAGCCAAATCGAAGCTGTTGACCAACTCGAAAACAAGAACAAGAACTATACAAAAGCACAAGCAGCGCAGCTGACAAAAGCAACAACAAATAAAATTAGAGAGCTAAATATAGTGACAAGTGCACATAAACAAAAAAGAAAAACAACAAAAAAAAAAAGGAGACGAATTTGTCATTTTATTAAACCTTAAAAAATATATTTATTTATATAAGTTAAGCGCAAAGAACATAAACTGCAAAAAATACTTGAGAACAGGTAAAAAACAGAAGCAACAATAAAAAATTATAAATTAAACGTCACATAATAAATTAACAACTTATTAGAATCTATATACATGTACATATACATATACATATACATATATAAGAATGTATGTATATATACAGGTGAACAAAATATATTCGAAATAGATCAATTTTTAAATGAACTGCATAAATAATTTAAGCAGATGATCGGGCTAAAAGCGCCAAGAAAAAAGAGACTAAAAATTACCTTGTTAGTCAGCAACTTTATTATAAGCTTAGTTGTAGCATTATTTTCCAGCCTAACGGTTCCTGAATCTCAAATTTCTTAATATACATTTTACTATAAAAAAAAACAATTATTATGATTAGCATAGACATTACTCTACAGTTCAGTTAAAATTTATTGATCCCCATTTTATATTCAGTTAGTTTCGAATAGAGCGGAAAGTATGTTAAGCTTGTCTTACAATCAGTTAAAAACAGTTTAACAAATCGCGCCTTAAGCAAAATACTTTGAATTACAATTTCCAGTTCTATTTCCTATATGTACATATAGACTATAGACTATAGACTCGCTCAGATATCGTATCTGACATCAAAGAGTTCTTTAAAAGGTAATTGCTATAGCTTACCATATATGGAATTTCTATACGGAATTTAGAAAATGTGCTAATTATTGCTGAAGATATGCAAAACTGGACAACAACAACAGCAACAATAATAACAATAACAATAACAATAACAATAACAAAACGTGCTGCGCCATATAAAGAGTGACGCTTCCCTCTATTCCCTCCACTTAGACAACTTTTTTATCCCATTTAGTTGACATTGTTGACGATTCGAGTCTGAGTCTCGGATTGATTCCAAGCAGGGGCTATATTCATGTGTATGTGTGTGTGTGCGTGTGTGTGTGTGTGTGTGCGTACGCTTCTATAACAAATAAACAACGTTAAAAGTTGATAATTGCGCGATCGTTCATTTCATTTCCATTTGTTTACATGCCACTCTCTCACTCTAACTCTCTCCCACACACTCTCTCTCTCTCTCTCACTCTCTCTCTCTCTCTGTCACTCTCTCTCCCTCCCTCCCTTTTTCTCTCTTTCCCTCTCTTTCTGTCTGACTGTGTGAATTCATTTGTGATTGGCAATTGTATCGAAAACATAAATCAACTTAATGTGGATCACATAGCACGCATACCCTGGCCTTTCTTCGGCTGGCTGATCGGGTCGACCTGGCACGAAGGTCAACATTACATCAAGCATCAGGCGAAGGGCGGAAGCCTATGCGGAGGTCAAAGCAATTAAAGCTGCAAGATAACGCGATCGTCCAGATGCCGAGCTTTATGAGCAGATGAGCTGCGATTATTGTTTGTATTATTCAGCAAATGCTGGAGAGATGGAGGGATGGAGAGATGGAGAGAGGTAGAGAGGGGGACAGTGAGAGTGAGAGTGTGAGAGAACGGGGTGGGGGGACGTGCTGGAATTGAAACATGTTTATTACGCTCGATTGGCAGAATATGGAAATCAAAGTGAATTGCATAAAGTAATACATAATTAATTTAGTTTATTTGCAAAGCACACACACACACACACACACACATACATATACACGCATTGAGTCTTCGGCTCGCTCTCCTTCCGTCTAAAAGCTCGTTTCTCGCATCGGTTTTCGGTTACGGTTTTTGTTCCTGTTCTCCTTCATTCCACATCCGAGAGGCGGTTTGTTTTGTTATCTTCAATGTAAAGCGATTCGATGTACATAATTGTTGTTGTTCTTTTTTTTAATAAATATATAAATAAAGTGAAAGATTGCTGCAATGCGCGTAATAAATCATAAATTCAAACAACAACAACAACAGCAACAACAACAATTGCGGCTATCGGCAACAACAAAAGCCAATAAAACGACAAGTCACGCAACTGTCACTGTCACTGTCACGATCACCGGTCACCGTTCATCGGTCACCGTTCACCGGTCACAGTTTTCCTATCACACAATCAGCGGAAATGTCAATGGCTATGCACATGTATTTAGCAGGAATGGCTGCCAGCTTAACAGCATGTTGGCGTATGCTACAGATCCGATTGCTTAATCCAATTCACTTTTGGTAGTCTTTTCTGTTAGCTTACAGCAATTGGGATATGCTGCTGTATATCAGACATGGCTGTTAGTTAACATCCAATTGCTGCGTGCTACAAATCCAATTGCTAAATCCAATTCACTTTTGACGGCCGTTGCTGTTGCTTAGCATAGTTGGATGTTACTTAGCATAAGCAATTGGAACATGCTGCAAGCCAATTGGAAGTTCAATGCCAAAACGAAAGCAATTCAATTGCTAAGAAATTCTAAATAAACTTAATACATATTTTTATAGACACAAATCTATGTATGTACATATATATATTTGTATGCACTTATTGTATGACAGCAAATGCGCGTTTGTTTTCACCTTACGCATTGAAACAAGTTTCTCCGCTCGCCTTGAAGTGCGGATCTATTCTCGCGCTTCACAGCGGCTTAACAGAGCGCTGTTAATGCTTACTGATCAGCGATCAGCGATCAGCAATCAGCGATTAGCTGCACATGTTTGCAAGCCATTTCACACAGGCGAGAGCAATTAACAATTAATGAATTATCGCAGCTTAGGATGAATTAATTTCTCGATCATTTTCACTTATGTCGTTATGATTATAATTAATTTTAATCACATATATATATATACATATATTTTCGTGCGGCTTTTATTATTTTGCACTTTTTGCACGCCTTCTGCTTTTCTATTTTTGGGCATAATTTTTTATTGAACAATTAGGGCGACGCGTTTCGGACGTGTTTGTGCGGTCAATTAGACGACTCAGGCGTCGATCATCAATGCCAACCCACATACACACATATGTTTATACGCTGTGTATGTATGAGCACATATTCCATTTATTCATTCTCTTCAATTACACTTTAATGGGCTATTAATTTAGACGCCCAATTGAACGATCGGGAAATCGAGCGTGGGGTCGCTTAAAGGAATATATTTTGAGCAAAAATTCAAGCACATCATTAGACCAACGATTTAACATGCATGTTAACATGCCTGTTAAGTGCAATGCAGTCTTCCAACTATTTCGATCCATCTATAACAAAACCTTCCCCCCATCTTTTATTTACAGATCACTCAAGGATCAAAGCAATATCCATATAACAGTACTTTACTGAGCCGTAACGCTTGGCCGTGTAGCCGAAGTACAGTTAGACAACAAAAACCGCACCAAAGTTGAAATTTTGTTCATTTTTTTTGCTACGCGCACAAAAACCAACAAAAAACTTGAACTATAGAATGGTAGAAGGTGATTCTGGAAAAAGTAAAAGCGAATGTATGTATGAATGTGGGGAATACCGTTAATAATACTAATACTCATACTAATATGCAATTGGGGATTTTCATTGTAGCCTATAATGTAGAAGCTGGCCTACAACCAAACTACAATCAGAACAACTCACCTGCAGCCGCAGCAAATCCAAATCCAATTCTAAATCCAAATCCAAATCCAAACCCAAATCCGGGCAATACAGCAAGCCAAACCGGAGCGCAGAGCAATACGAATCCGGGAGCGCCGATCGACAATCGTGCGATCATTCAACCGTATTCATTGGGCACGGGCAACGTTAAACAGCCGGAATATCAATTCGCAGCCGATAATCGCGGCTACGAACCGGAAGCGAACACCAATGGCAAACAGCAGCTGCAGGACGTAGAGCGTGCCGGCTCCGGCTCCGGCTCCGGCGCTGCTTCCGGCGATCGTTCCGATGAGGATCCCAAGCGAAAGAAGCCGCTGCCGCCGCCGAATCGTCCCATTGTGGCCAACTTTGAGCGGGCCATCGAGCTGTGCGAATATGGCAAATTCCACTACATACTGTTGGCCATCTGCGGCCTGGTCAGCACCTCGGAGGAGATGGATGTCATATCCATGTCCTTCATATTGCCGTCGGCCGAGTGCGATTTGAATTTGGATACCGGAACGAAGGGATGGCTCAACTCGATCATCTTCATTGGCATGATGGTTGGCGCCTACTTCTGGGGCAGCATCGCCGACAGCTTTGGACGCAAGAAGATTCTGATTGTCATCTCGTTCATGAACGCCTTCTGCATCGTTGCCTCATCCTTTTCGCAGTCCTACATCTATTTCATGCTGTTTCGCTTCCTCAATGGCGCAGCGTAAGTACAACTCAATCCCAAATATTTGTAATTATTTATTTATTGGTAAGCAAGCAGCTTAACAGGCAGTTAATCAGCTATGTTAAACTGCACACACACTTACTTACAGAATATGTTATATCACGCCGTTTGCAATCTATGTTAAAGTACACAAATTGTTATGTTACAGCTGTTCATGTTTATAACAAGCAGCTGTTAAATGTCTCCCACTTTACAGCCTATGCTAAGGCATAGCCAGCAGTAAATGTTAAACGAATGTTAACAGCAAATGTTTGCTTGTTACCATCAAAGATGAGCTTTAACATAAATGCTGAATAAACAAACAGCATTTATACACATTTAATGACATCTAGAGCACATCTGCAGTCCATCGTCTGACTCCGTCCGGCTGTTGATCTAGTGACACATGTGGACAGGGGGTGTACGGGTGATAGAGGTGCTAATTCAATTAACTATGTTATAAATAACAACAAAATATTTGAGCCGCAATATCGTGACTGTTTATGCTAATTAAGACTCTGGTACAAACATATATCATGGAGACATACCATATATATCATATTACAGGTCTGTTCCACAAAAAAAAAAGAAAAAAAGAAAAAAAAAACAAATTAAAAATGGGGAAAATTCGCATTCGCATTCGCATTTGCCTTGGCTGAGTCAGCAGCCCAAAAACCCAATCGAAATCCTCTCCCCGACCCCTAGTCCCGTTCCACCTGCTCTATATATTTATTTACTATAGACGTTAAGCGCTATTTGCAGAGTCGCACTCGGCGTTCATGTTCATTAGTTTTGCCAATCGTTTGCTAATTGCTGATGTGAATTGGACTGAGCAACGATTTTACACAATAACATTAATCGGCCATGACTTCTCTCTCTCATTCTCTCTCTCTCTATCACACTCTTTAGTTAGCTGCCTGCTATGATACTGATTGCGAACTCTTTTCATGCTTCACTTAACAGCTTGTGAACATGGTTGACACTTGGCTAATAAGAGCTGTTCCAACTTTTTTTCTATTTTTATTTAAGTGTGCCCCATAGTTTACATATGCCAAATATTTGTGTTTCTTAAAGTCCGATCTAACGAAAATATAGCATGAATACAGCTAACTTAGTGGAGGATGCGTAAGAGACTTGTTCTAATGCACCCATTAATACAAAATGTACCATTTGTAAGACGTGATATCTACGATCTTCCTCACTCTATCTAGCTGTCTACAGTAAAAAGCTGACTGCTATGAACCTGCAGACAGGCCTTCTGTTTAGATCGTAATTTAATTTGTGAGGTCTTTCTAAAAATTATTTTCAACTTCTTTTTCTGTGTCTGTCATAAGCTGGCTGCTATGAAACACTCGTTTAGATCGTAATTCAATTATTTAGCTCTTTCTAATGAATTGCTTTTCCTCTTCCTTACAGGCTGGGCGGCAGTGGTCCAGTCATCTGGTCCTATTTCGCCGAGTTTCAGCCGAAAGCGAAACGTGGCTCGATGCTTAGCTTTATGGCCGCGTTCTGGACCTTTGGTAATCTGTTTGTGGCCGGCCTCGCCTGGCTGATCATACCCACACAGATTGGCTTCATCTCCCAATATTTCACGTATAACTCGTGGCGCATCTTCTTGCTGGTCTGCTCGTTCCCCTCGTTCCTGGTTGGCTTTCTGCTCTTCTATCTGCCCGAATCGCCGAAGTTTCTGCTGACCCGCGGCAAGAAGGACAAGGCCTTGGCCATTTTCCGTGGCATCTTTGTGACGAACACCCGCAAGAAGCCGGAGGAGTATATGGTATACGATCTGGAGGTCGACGAGAAGCTGGCCACAGAGAGCGCTGTGGGCTTCAAGGGCAAATATCATCGGATGATCAGCGGAATGGTGAGCCACAGTCGCGATCTATTCAAATCGCCAATATTGAGATTCACCCTCGTCTCGATCACCATCAACTTTACATTCCACATTGGCTACTACGGCCTGATGATGTGGTTCCCGGAGGTGTTCACTCGGTACGAGGAGTTCGAGAAGACGCATCCCAACCAGCAGGCAGACATATGCTCCGTCACCGATTACGTGGTCGATCAGGCCAGGAATAACACGAACACGGGTATCTGCAATTCGGATATACCCCAATCGGTGTTCATGGAATCGCTGATAACGCTCGCCTCCGCCCTGCCAGCGAATCTGTTCGCGATCCTCGGCATGGACATGCTCGGCCGTCGGTTCTTCCTCATCGCCGGAACGATGACCGCCGGCATTTGCTCGGCTCTGATGTATTTGGTGCGGAGCTCGCTGCAGAATCTGCTCGTGTCCGCCGTATTCAGTGGCGCAATATCGGCCGCAAATGCGGCGCTCGATTGTTTAATCACCGAAGTATTTCCAACGAAGCTGCGCGCGACGGGCGTTGCCATATCGATGGTGGCCGCCCGTCTGGGTGGCATCATTGGCAACATTGTGATCGCCCAGCTGCTCGACAACTTCTGCCCGGTGCCGACATTCATCGTATCCGGCCTTCTCATTGGCGGCGGCCTGATGTGCCTCCTCTTGCCCAATACGACGCGGAAGGAGCTCAACTAACCGTTGCTCCGCTTAACCGCTTCAATAACATCTGAACATTGAATGAGAATAACAGCCAAAAAACAAAAAGAAAACAAAAAACAGTTTGAGAAAAAACAATATGTTATCCACCATCCCCCACCACCCCCCTTCTCACTCCCCGCCAACCCTCCTCCTCCTCTCTCCAGCATATTGTTTTATTTTTTTTTTTTGTACGTATATATATAACGATATATGTTTAATGATAACGATAACGATAACGATAACGATGTTTTTGTGTGCCTAGCATTTAAGTACTGCGGAATAATCGTTCTTTATTATTTTTATGATTATTTTTTGAGTGTCCAACGGAATTTACAAAACAAATGCCCCGATGCCAACGAGAAGATATATAGCCGCTATATAGGTACATACATGCCCATTAATATACAATATACATTATATATATACATATATATATATATATATACCGTTATTATTATATTGATATGTATGTATTTTGTAGCTGTTGGTAGTAGATAAAAAAGCACTAAAAATAAAAATAAAAAAAAGTTTAAAAAAAAATACTAATTTGGCAAGCGCCGGCGCCGGCTAAAAGCAGCAGCAGAAGAGATAGAGAGAGAGAGAGGGAGGATGAGAGCGAAAAGAGAGAGAGAGAGAGAGAGCATCAGCTGTTTGGCAGTGCAAGAGCTGAAGGATCAAGCAGGTTGCAATGAGTGCGAAAGAAGAAGAGAAAGGGAGAGAGAGAGAGCAGCAACGCCTGCTGGCAGTTATTGTTGTTATAATTATTATTATTATTATTGCTATTATTAATGCATATTACATAATACACATACATATACATATACATACAAACATACATATATATAAATCAAACTCAAAAACAAACAAAAAAAATAACAAAAAAAAAACAACAACAACAAAGCTTTAATGCAAGCTACTTGCATTAGAACTTTTACGATTATTATTATATATATATATTTTTTTTTTGGTTTTTTTTTTAAATTGTTATTTAGGGCAGAGCACAGGAAGAAAATGATAATTTGTAAATGTTAGTTACATATTTTTAAAGAAAAAAACAAAACAACTAAATATAAACAACAATAAAAAGAACAACAACAGTTATTCTATTACATAATTCAATGAAAATCAATATAAACGAAATCCCCTAAATACAAAATAAACATCATAAAAAACGCAACAAAACAAGAATATGTGTTTTCTTTAAATTTTAAAATACTACACCAGCTTATGAGAATCGCAAAGAAGAGGATTTCTAAACGTTCTAATTGTTATATTGCACTTCGAAGTTCGAACAGAGTATTGGGCAGTCGAGTGCACTCGGCTGCTACTGTTTGCAGTTGTTCCAGATAGCAACAAGCACGCATCTTAATTAATCGTCTAAAATGCAGCTGCCAGTCAGTCTCTATATATCTTATTGATATAATATATATTTGGGCCGGAGATCAAATGGAATCGAATCGAATCGAATGTGGGTTGGGATCAAATGGGATGTCTAGCCGTTAAGCTGCCAAACCCACAACCTCACCCACTTGCAAGTTATTTTTCTGTATTTCCGGGCAGTCAATATATTCAAATATAGACTATTATAATATATATAGATTCATATACTGATGAAGATTAAAGGTAGATACAGATACACTCTTAAATTCAAATACAGATCAACTAACAGATGTAAATATTTATTTATGCAGATGTAAGTCTTAATCAATGACTAAGTCTTAATCAAAGGTACATTTGCAGCTGTATCTATTTATCTAACTTTATATTCCAGCAGTTGTATCCTTATATATAAATCAGTACCTGTTTCCATATTTGTATCTTTGTCACCATTTATGACTATTTGTATCTGCATCTTAATTCTCAATTATATCTATAGCTGTATACTGTAGCCAGTCCATATTTGTATCCGCATCTGTATCTGTATCTTTGATCAGCATCTGCTGTTCAGGTGGGCGGCGCGACACACGCGACTTATCTCACATTTATTTGCTGAATGAACTTTGCAGCGTTTTTCAAATATTGACAAAGTTAGCTAAAAACCAGAGAATTAACGTTAATTGAATAAATAAGCAGCAAGAGGCAAATAGACAAACCCAATTGATATAGATACATATTCACAGATAAACCTACATAGAGAGATACTTGACAATCGCTTCAGACTCGTGTGAGTAACAAAAATGAACAACAGGTGAAAGCTAAAAGATAAGTTAACTATAAGTCTCTTCTTATGCCCTGAACCCATTGATGAAAATGTGTATACAGGGTATAATGATTTTCCGAAAATGTATGTGACAGGCAGCAGGAGGCGCGGCCGTCCCCATACGGTATACATATTCTTGATCAGGATCAACAGTTCTCGACTCGTAGTAGTATATAACTATAGATAACTCTTTCTGTTTGCTTGTTATCGATAACATGTTTTAGTTTGGTTGAGTTAACGTCGTACATCTTGAGAGCCAGATTCAGCAAGAGATACGTATTTTAGTCTCATTCACATATTTAAGAAATTCAAAAACTAGTAAACAGCATCGAAAACCTTTAAAAAACAAAATCATTACATTATTATTTTTATTTTTTTTTTTGTAATTTTATTTTTATTTTCACTAATTTTTCGCAACATTTCATCATTAATTAATTATACATACATAGTTTCTCATAATTTTTACAGCATTTTTTGTCTTTTTTAAAATTTTTTTTTCAATGTTTTTAAATTTTTTTTTATAATTTTTATTTTTTATATATTTTTGTTTTGTTTCGACTCGAACAACTTTAAACTTTTTACAGCATTTCAATGAGTTCTGCTTGTGTTATACATATTATTGGTAGCACATACATAGTGGTACATATACATATATACATACGATATATATATATATATATCGTCTATGTATATATGGGTATATCTAAAGAACTGAAAAACGGAGAGAAGAACGCAGGACGCGCGGTCAAAAGGAGAAACCTTGAACAATTTGTGAATTATATGTACAACGATTTAAGTTTTGGTTCTCGGAACACGGCTTGTGGATCAAGAGCAGCTCTCCGGCGTACAGTATCCATCCAAAAAAAAAAAGGGAAAGTAAAGTAACAAGGATTTAGCGAGAGGGCAAGGGTGAAAACAAAGGAACAAGAGCTGAGCAATGTTTCTTAATGGGAAAATGTGTGTGGGCGACAGATTGTGAGTGTGTGAGTGTGTGTAAAGGTGAGTGGGTGAGTGGGTGAGTGGGTGTGTGAGTGTGTGTCTGTGTGTATGTGCATAACTACCAGACGATTATTAACATGTTCAACTTGAATTCTGTTTATTACATATTGCAATTACACATAATAATATTCATAGATATTTTATATACTGCAATTTGCACCGCCCACAAATCAAAATTGGTTTAGCTTAGATTTTGGCTTAAATAAATAATGATGGACAACATATTCATATAGTTTGTGATAAAGGCAATATATATATATGTACATATATATATATCAGATATATTTATATTATTGTAGTAATCGAAACAAAAAAGTATTAATACAAACAAAAAGAAATTTTGATGATCAGACAAATCATATATTGTATATATGCCAACAACAAAACCCAGCGCTGGAGAATAAACAAAAAAAAAAATGCGGGTTCACAAATAGTTAAAAAAAAAAAAATACAAATTATTAAAAAAAAAAATGGCTAAATCGTACACTAGAGAATACATAGATAGCACATACCATATACAACGGGTGCCGGAAGTCGGGCAATGCTTACAAACTCGGGGGTATTACAATTTGCTTGCTATTTTAACAGTGTGTGCATATGTTGGTGTATGTGTTTGTTTGTTTGTGTGTGTGTGCATGTGTATGCATGTGTGCATGTGAATGTATATATATGTTTGTGTGTATGTGTGTCTATTCTATTGCATTTAGTTATGTTGATTTATTGTTGATTTTGTTTTTGATTTTATAATTCGCGATGCATTTTTTGTATTTGAGAACAGCAACTTTCAATCCATTTGTGTGTGTGCGTATGTGTAGTTGTCTGTGTGTGTGTGTCTGTGTGTGTGTGTGTAGTTGCTGATCAACACGAAGAGAAAAAATGTATATATGCATATATATTTTATATAGTATGATTTAATATAACTTTTCGCTTATTCTGTATTTATGTTTCGTCTGCAACAACTTGCGGCATTTGCAATTATTTTTTTTTTCATTTTTGTTTTTTTTTTACGGTTTGTTTTTTATACTCTGCTTCTTCCTCGTCTTCCCTTTTTTTTTGTTGCTTTTTTTATATATGGTTTTTTTTTTGCTTTTATGTTGTGTTCTCTGCACTGATGCTTAGATAATCCTTCTCTGTTTCTTTTTGTTAGCCAAACATTTTCTTGTGCCTTGGCTGTTGCATGTTTTTTTTATCATTTTCTTTTTATTTTTGTTTTTCATTTGTGTTTATTTTAATTTGTTGTTTCGCTTTGCTGCTGCTGCTGTTGTTGTTGTTGTTGTTGTTTGTTGTTGTTTGTTGTTTGTTGGTATTATTACTGCTGCTGCTGTTGTTATTATTGCTGTTGTTGTTGCTGTTGTTGATGCTGTTGCTGTTATTGTTGTTGTTGTTGTTGTTGTTAGGGCTGTTAATGCTTACTGCTAGCTGCTACGGCTACGGCTAACTCCAAATTGCTAGTTACACTCGACTTGATGCATCACCTTCAGTTATCCAGCCAGGATTCTCGTCATTCTGTATAATCCCACCAATCCTTTTCATATCCTTCATGCACATGATTGAGCAGAACTGTGCAGCGCTTCTCGCAATATCTAAAAACAAATACACGAATACAAATATTAATAAAATATATTTCAGTTTTTAATATAGTATGTGTGTATGTATGTATGCAAACATTACCTGTATTTATCCTGTACTTTTTGTTTAATATCAGCCAAATTCTCGGATGTAATATCACGTTCCAAGTACTCGGAGAGCGTCTCCGTTGCCGATTCTAAATCCTTCTGATTATCCTCGAATATCATGGATTGATTGTTCTTTTTCAAATAATACGCAAATACGTATGTGTACATTAAAGTCTGGCGACATTGGCAGAGTATGTCGACAGCCTTCTTCAGGAATTGCACCTGACCCATACAAAAGAAACACCATTAGAAGGCGATCGTGAGAGAGAGAGAGAGAGAGAGAGAGAGAGAGCGGGGGAGAGCCTTACCTCGATCCAGGACATGTTGTGCTGTTGCATTTCCTCCATTTTCTGCTTAACCGATGCATATAATTTGTTCTCAAACTTCATGGATTGCATGTGGTTCATATAGCGATTGTAATAATGTAAATATCTGGAGCGAAAGCGAAAGCGAAAGCAAACGAGAAAGAGAGAGAGAGAGAGAGAGAGAGGGAGGGAGAGAGGACCTGTTAGGGCCAACAAATTATATGTGTAAGCGTATACGATTGAACATTCACCTGGCCAGTGAGGAGCGTAACTTTTCCTGTGCATCGCGCGCTGCCTTCGCCTCGTCCTCGTCATAGCGATTGCAATTGTACCAGGAGGAACCGTGCGGCTCCCAGGAGCCGAGGCAGACCCAGCAGAAGTCATGCTTGCAATTTTGATTCTTGCAGATCATGTGATTGCAGCCGCCATCCTTTTCGATGGTCACACTGCATCTGGGACACTCTTTGGTATTGGCCGCAATCCAATTGGACGTCTCCGAGTCATCGTCACACTTCTTGATCCATTTCTTCAGCCAACGGCACTGAACCGGATCGTGCCAATTCTCGCCGCAGGCAAAACAAAAGACGTGACCGCATTTGCAATGCACACGACGGCATTCCGCATACGGTACTTTAACCGCATAGGTGCAATCGACGGACGGACACCAGCGCAACAGCTGATTGCATTCAACAAAGCTATTGGTGATCAGCTGCTGGTATTTAACTTTCACCCGTGCATCGGGCACCAGTTTGGTAACCGTCACATCATCCACCAATATATCACAGCCGTGCGCGGCGCACGATATGGTCTGGCCCAAGCATTCTGTAACGATTTTCGTTGTCAGATACTCGCGCCAACAGTTCAGACAGAAGCGATGACCGCACTCCAGTCCAGTCATCGACTATGAAAAGAATAGTTATATATATATAGTTAGATTCATAATTCAATCACGATTGATCACTTTCTATTTAATATCAACTACTCACATCTGGCGGCAACACTGAGAAACAAATCTCGCACTCCTCACACTGGCTACGTGTAGTCTAAATCCGAAACAGAGACAAAATTAGTAATTAAATATATATATGAATGTATATAAATATATAGCAAAAAATATTATGTATATTATGCTTTGCATACCTTTTGCTGCACCGTCTCGGCTGGCTTGTTAAACGGATTTATGACGTGTGCGCATTTAAAGAACTCTTCCGTATTATCTTCGCTGCCATCGAAATACTTCTCCAGCAGCTTCTCTGTATCCCACTTAAAGTGATTCAGCAGTATTCGTGTTATGGGAGTGAAAAGCTGCATTCAGAGAAAAGACAAAGCGCAGACAGAAATCGCAATTAAATATAATAATAATACGCATATATACTCATATATATGTATACATATATATATATAGAGAGAGTAGATTGTAGTTCTTATATCTATTAATATATTGTTGACTAGCGGACTGGATGATTAGTAGCACTACGCACTTGCATTTCATTTCAATTAATTACCGCATTTGCAACAAAGGAAAATGCTAATTGATTGCAAGCGATAACATTCGACTTATCTTTCAGAAATTCAGATATCAAAAGTACTGTAAAGCTGTCCATAAAGCAGCCAGAATGCATTTTGAAAGAAACTTACTGGGAAAAGACATTTTTAATGGATAAAAAAATATAAGGAAAAACCTGAATTTATGAATGCAAAAAGAACAGGTTCATGAACTGCAGTCAAATGTAATTTAGTGGTTCACAGTGTGAACAATGGATAAAAATGTTATTCGGATTTTCTAAGAATAAACGTTAGCCTTGGCCAAGTCAATAAATCATAGCCATTCATACAGTGAATACTCTCTTCACGTATACTACTGAATCAGAGTCTAGTTTTGATATATTCACATATATATAATGTAAATACATACAAGCACATCCTGTTTGACAGGACAAACAGACGGGAGTGCAAGTGTTCGCGCACGCGAGCTTTCACTGTACACAGACATGCACTTAATATGCGAGTCAACGGCTCTTTTGGCAAATGCAAATGCAAATGCAAATGTCATCACACTTTGTTGACCTTCAATGTGGCTAAGATGAAGCACGCACGCACACGCACACGCACACGCACAGTCAGTTTTCTATTTCTATCTCTATCTCTGTCTCTATCTCTCCTGCTTGCTTGGACGACATGCGACCTTTTCTTATCAGACAAACAATAAGCGACGCAAAATTCTAATTGGGCCAAATGTGCCAATACCGACATTTATCTCTGTGTAACGGTATGTGTATACATAAAGAGAGTACGACAGAGCGAGAGAGTGTGTGAGATAGAGAGAGAGAGAGAGAGAGAGAGCACATCTGTATGACTCACCTTAAGCACTCGATTAACCTCATCGATTTGCTCGCGCTGAAACTGAACTATCTCATCTGTGGTTAGCACCTTGTATTGATAATCGTCCGTCTCCAATTGGCGTTCCGTTGAACTGGGCATATCCACCTCCATGGCGAAATCGTCGTCGCCATCGTCCCCGGACGATACGTTGCCCGAGTCCACATTATCCAAGAAATCGTTATCGTTATCCGAGTCCATGGCTGTGGGTGTGTGTTTGTTTGCCTTTGCTTTTGCTTTTGCTTTTGCCTTTGCCTTTGCCTTTTGGCTTTGTCGTTTACCTATTTGAGTTTTACTTTGCGATTTGGCTTTTGGCTTTGCCTGTGAGCTTCTGCCTTTGATTGATTGCCTGCGCTCCCTCTTGGCTCTTGTCTGGCGCTCTGCCTGACCACCCCGCCTGTTCTGATTGCCAAGCTAGATGCTGTTGCTCAGGTTGCAATTGGTGTTCCTCTTGTTCTTGCTATTGGTATTTCAATTTTTATTTTATTTGTTTTGTTTGTTCCTCTCGTTTCAAGTTACGCGCGCGCTGAGTTTTCCCTTTTCCTCTTGTTTCTTGCCAGTTACTGCGTATTTTGCACTACTTGAGATATATTAAATGTAAAATGCGTTATTTACAGTGCATACATAAGTAGCTGCACATACACACAAACATTTAGGCACACACATGCACGCACACTCTCTTACACTCAACAGCATAATTATTACATAGACACTTGACCTTCCTTTTGCTGTTGCTGGGCAGCTGAGCTTGGGGCAAATCAACTGCGCTTAAAATCCAATGTATTTAAATTTATTATGCTATTATTATTTTACATACTAACGCACATACGCACACAAATATAGTTGATGAAGTTTTTGTTTAATTTTATGTAATTTTATGTACACAGACACACGCATACGGAGGAACACGCGCGCGCATGTATGTATGTATTGTCAAACAGCTGTGCAAATAATGCAATTACAGCTGTTAATGCAAATTTTCGCCAGTTTAACAACAGAACGCTGTTAACTAACAGCGCACTTCCAATTAGATTGAACTAGTTCAGAGCTCTTGTTTATGCACTTGCTAGCTTCTGTGCTGTTGTTGTTTGGCTTTTTGTTGTTGTTATGCGGCCCATTTAGCGAACATTTCGATACATTTTTTCCTATGCCAATAATTTTTGTTATCTATAATGCACTTGGAACGGTGAATTGCGACTTTTTTACTACCTGTATCATTATAATTACTGTTGTTTTCCTCGCGTTTTATTTATTCGGTTTCTTTTTTTTGTTTTTAGGTATATGCAATTTAAATCAATTTCTTTTTATTTTTAAGCAGTGCAAGCGCTGCAAAAGTAAGACGTCATTCAAAAATAAAAGAAAAATTAAAAAAAAAAAAAGAAATAAGAGTCCAAGTAAGACTATAGCGCTGCATAGCAGCAAAGGCCACAATGGACTCAACACAACACTCTGACACATGCACAGACTTATTGCTAGCCCAACAAAACACGTCTAAGTATGTATGTGTAGGCATGTATGTGTTTCTACTTACACACTTATGCATGCATATATATGTATGTACGTTAGTGTCTTGCTGTTCCAATTGACCAAAGTGTCTTTATTAACCAAACTCCTGCGGATTTTAATTCGTTCTATTATTTTTTTTTAGCTTTAAGTTTTAAGGCGAATGCCACACAACTACATCACACTTGAGGCATACAGTTATACAAATTATACACAATTTTGTGTACATACATACAGTATGTAGTTCATACACACGTATGACACAAAATCAAGGCAACACACATACACAGGCACATATGTATACATAGACACAAACACTCACAACACATACAAAAGCTGCAGCAGCTCCCTTTTTATTTGATTTTACTCGCTGCACCTAAGACCATTCAACTTGAAACTTTTCAATATAACTTAAAATAAATTTTTACATACTTTTATTTACTTTAAATGTTAATTGTAACAATATTGCGACGCGACGCGATTTCCACGCAGAAGCAACATCTGGCAGCTCTACACGGCACGAAATATCGATACTGAATAGTCCAAAATCGATAATGTGCTCAAATCGTTTGGCCACCACATTGTTGATTCTGCGCGCATACTGTCTTCAAGGGATGGTGTCTTTGCTAAGTTTGGACACCAAGTACAGCTAAGACACACAACATGAATGAGTCAGCAACGATGTGTAGGCACCCTTAAGCCAGTTGGGCTGTTTTGCGCAGCCAACTTCATGTTCTAGCAAATGTCAACGCAGCTAGCTTCACGTGAATTTCAAAATGGAGGTTTCCCAAAATGGCGGTCAGCAATAAGCTCAAACGGATGAGTCCGAAATCAGACTGAATTTTAATCGTTTGAAACACTATTATGCATTATGCTCGGTCGTTATTAATTCTACATGTTGCATCAGTCTCATCCGCAAGTTTCCATGGAAGGGAAAGAGACGGGAGAAAATCGATCTCGCTCAAAAGCATTGATGTGAAAGAGAGGGAATGCTAGCTAATGCAGTCATCTCTTTCTAATATTTTTTTTTCTTCTCACCCACATTACTCAAAGTTGAAATAAATATTCACTTTTGTTTTATTTTCAAATCAAGCAATTTATTTTTAATAATATTGTTAAGGCGCGTATAACGTTACATTTTATTAAGCTCCTATTTTTTAAAATTGTTTCCTCGGCACGTAAAACGTTATCATGATAATAATTTTTTTTCCTACACTTTTGCAACATTTTACATGCCTTTATATATATTCTTGTTGGATTTTTTGTTTTTTTTTTTGTTCATTTCGGCTTGTAAAACGTTACTCCAACATTTATTTGTATTTTTATTTTAATTTTTGTTTTGTTTTTATTTTTAAGATATTATTTTTTCCCGCTCTTTTTCGTGTTACTGCACGGATAACAAATATATCCGATTCGCACACGCACGTTTTTTAAACAATCGTTTTTAATTTCATTTTTTTTTTTTTAAACTTTAGATCGTTTAAAACTCGTAGAACGTGGATCATTTTCCTTTTTTTTTTTTTTATTTTGCTTCGATAATCGGTTCGGGCACAATTCAAATTCAAACCGATTTTCAAAGCTTAATTTCTAGAGTTAATTAATTTTACCCATTTGTTGGCCACCTCGTTAACTGAAAGTAATACAGAGAATAATATATATATATATATATATATATTAATGTGCAACGTGTCCACTAAGTCTTCTACAGGAATCATTCGTCTCATGCACACACACATGCCCACTCAGCTTCTGCCACTTTTGGATTATCGGAAATCCATTTTAGTAATTACTACTTACTAGCATTTGACACATTTTAAGCTTTTATTTCTTGAACCAAACTGAAATTAAAAGGTAACATTATTGATAGGTCACCTCCATTTTGTATTTAGAGACACGCACGCACACACTGCCGCAAGGCAGTGATGCATGCGCGTGTGTGTGTATGCATCGAGTACTTACCAATTGACTTGTGACTGTACCGCCAAGAACTACAATATAAATAGAAAAACAAACAATCCCTGTTACTAAGTTTTCTGCCTGTTTCCACTTGATACTCGAAAAAATAACCAATTTTAACCAAAAACAAACTGCCTACAAAACTTAAGACTTTGTATGTAAAAGTTTCTTTGTGTGCGCGTTGAACTGTGTATGTGTGTATATATTACACAAAAAAAAAAAGAAAAATAAAATAAAAAAAAAAAAGAAAAAGTTAAACTAAAATATTGTATGTCCGCTCTTGCCTTTTACTCCTAACTATCTGATGAACGAACATTGCTGCCGCTTCTAGTTATTCTGTTGAAATAAGATTTTCAAAGGAATATCGATGTATCGATGACAGCGATCGCCGCATAAATATATGTGCGATGTATCGAAAGCTTAAGCTTCGTTATTTTCAAATGGCTTGAGCAGCGCATGCTACAGCTGGACAATGGATAAGAATTAAACATTTTATATTTTATATAGAAATTTGTTAACAGCGTGTTATATAATTGTACTTTTTATTTCAATTTTAGCATTTCATTACTGTCTCCTGATTGACCCTAAATATTTATTTTTATTATAGGTCAGAGTAAATTATTTACTTCTAATGTTAATTTGGGTGAGCTGCCTATTCCCATAGTCTACTAAGTCTACTTAGTTTTAATATAGCTTTAAATAGCATACATTATTGATAAATCGTTGAAATTGTGATTTGAAAAACCTAATTAAAAGCTGCAGCGTTGCCAGAAATTTAATTACATACTTACACAATAATAAACAGCGTCATTTAACAGCCGTTCGCGCAATTGGAGATTACTCAATGTAGTTAACAGAGGCTGTGCAAGTATCGATGCCGGATGGTTTGAAAATGAGGAAAGCAATCGATAGCTTCATCGATATTGGCTCCGCTCTAACAATTTACCACCCACACATACAAAACAGCATCAAAATTAGGCTTGCGGCAAACCGCGAGATTCCCAACTTCCAAGACAGCGAGCAACCATGACCGTCTCAAACACAGTGGACCAATACACGATCCTGTCGGGCGATCGTTCCAAAATCAAGGATCTGCTGTGCAACCGCCTGACCGAGTGCGGCTGGCGGGACGAAGTGCGTCTGCTCTGCCGCAATATACTGCTGGAGAAGAGCGGCAACAACAATGTCGGCGTCGAGCAACTGATTGCCGAGGTGACGCCAAAGGCGCGCACAATGGTGCCTGATGCGGTCAAGAAGGAGCTGCTGATGAAAATTCGCACCATTCTGGCCGAAAACGAGGACAATTAAATGCTTCCAAATGGCATTTCAGCTGAATCATAGAACGCTTTATACTACAAAATTAACATTAGTCTACACATTCACTTGCAACATTTTTATAAGCCAATAAACAAAAACGAAAGTAAACACACACATATGTACATTTGAATGCATTGCATTCACACCGGGCAGACGGCGCCCCCATTGGATATGTACCCATAGGCGCCATCCATTGCTATCGCTGTCCCTGTTGCCATCGCCATCGTCGTCGGCGTCTCAGTCGCTGGCTGTGCCTCCTTCTCTGCCTCCGCTCCGGCTGGGGAAGCGCCCGTGCCGGCTGCTGTGGGCTGCGTGTACTTGCGCACCCACTCATTGGGATGCATCTTCTTCTTGTGGTTGTGCATGTTGGCGTGCGACTTGAAGGTGCGCGTGCAAAACGGACACGAGTACAGATCGATGCCCGTGTGCGTGGCCATGTGCTCCTGCAGGTGCAACAAGGGTCATCGGTCATCAAATCAAAGGCAATCGAAGCCAAGTGCTACTCACCGCTAGCGCACGCGGCAGCTTGAACTCCTTGCTGCAGAGCGTGCAGATGTGCCGCTTGGCCGAATGATGGTAGCGCATGTGACTGCTGAGGGCCACGCGCGACGCCTTCTCGGCGCTGCACAGCACGCAACGGTACTTGTTGTCGCCATCGCGATCGTCGTGCCGGGCCAGATGCTTGCGCAAGCTGCGCTCGTCCCGCAGCCACCGGCTGCACAGGTTGCACTGCACCTCCGCAACGGGACCCTCCGGATGGAGCGCCTTCTTGTGTATCAGAAAGTTCGCCTTCGAGCGGAAGTTAACGCCACAGATGTCGCAGATGACGGGCGTGAAGTCGCTTGTGTGCATCCGCTTTACGTGCGCCGTTAGCTCCAGCTTTGTTCGAAAGCTGCCCAAGAGTGCGAGAGAGAGAAAGAGAGAGTGAGAGAAAGTGGGAGTAAGTGCGAGATAGTGTGAGAGTGAGATTGGAGCAGACGTGGGCTTCATCTATCATGAATAGAGCTGATTAAATGATTAATTGATTGATTGATAGAGACTAACAGATTGATTGGCAGATTGTTTGACTGATTGACCAATAAGTAAGCTTATTGACTGATTGATTGACATTCTAACTAGTTTTCTAACAGTTAGACAAGTGATTGACTAACAGACAGCACGATTGATTGAACTTATAGTCTGACGGCTGGCTTGATAAACAGAGCATTGATTGACGATTAACGAGTTGATTGATTGACAGACGCACTGATTGACAGTCCACCAAGATCACTGACAACAGACTGATTGAAAGGCAATGATTAAATCATTGATGGGCAGTCTAAATAAGTTATTTTTTTAGTTTACTACTTGAGTGATTGAGGCTGACTTATTGACTGACAGACCAATTCATTGATTTCTCGTGGGTCAATCTTAAATACCTGAGATGCTTAAAGACAGACTGATTGGGTACAGGCTGATTGATTAGAGACTAATTGATTGACTGACAGACTGATGAATTCACAGAATAACTGTTTGACTGACAGACTGATTGATTTAGACACTTGTTAAAGACTGATTGATTGACTGACAGAATGATTGATTAACAGAATGACTATATGACTGAGAGACTGACACTCTGATTGATTTAGACACAAGCAAGCTAAAAGACTGATTGATTGATTGACTGACTAATGTGATATTATAATTAAATCGAAGTAAAAAGCCTATCCAAGCCCATTCGTAACCCTGGACATACCTCTTGCCGCAGGTTTCACAGATTTCGGGGCGTTCGGTGCCCTTGTGGCCCTTGATGTGCATCGTGAGGAGAAACTTTTTGGCGAAGCGCGCCTCGCAGATGGCGCACTCGTGGACCAGCTGCTGCTGATCGGAATGGAAGCGGAGCATGTGCATGTCCTGGCTGTTGCGATTGAGAAAACTCTTGCGGCAGGGCTGGCAACTGAAATACTGAGGATCCTTATGATAATGCAGATGATCTACGTACAGAGTTCTCTTCTTGTAGCGATTGTTGCAGCACTCCATATACCCTGTACAATTGTGTTCGGTGCGAAAGTGTCGCTTCAGATCGATGAAATTCTGCAGCGGAGCGGCGCACAGGCAGCAGTCGAGTTTCACATTGGAGGCAATATAGTCGTCCATTTCTTTGATGCTGCTGCGCTTGGCCTGCAGCTCCGTTGCGTCCGACTTGGGCTTGACTGGCTTTTGCTTCACCTTCTGCTTGGACTTCCCGTTGACCCCTTTGGGTCGGCCGCGTCCCTTTGATATCTTCAGTAACTTTGCCGGCAGCTCCGTCGCCGCTGCTGCAGTCCGCCGGAGTTCACGCGTACGCAAACGGGATTCACGCTGGCTGGAGGCAGTCGATGGCGGCGCTGTCAACGACACTTGTCGCGTTCGACCACGCGTCTGTTTAATGGCAGCGGCGTGACCGAACTCGGAATTGATGGCATCGCCGGCTGTGTTCTCGCTGCTGTTGCTATTGTTGTTGTCGTAGATGGATTGCGTGCTGTCATGGACATCGATCTCGGGCTCGCAGAGTATGTGATCCTTGACATCCTCATCGAAGACCAGCTTCGTTTCAATGGGCGACTCCGTATTCCAAACGACAACAGCTGGCTCGGGCGGCGGTTCCGGCTCCGTTTTCAGCTGCAGCGATTGCTGCTTCTCGGCGACCATAGTGCAGAACTGCTGGAAGTCGTTCAATTGGTGCCAACATGTGGTGCACAGATTGGTCGAGATGCTGTCATTGACTGTCACCTGGCAAATGGCAAAAATGGGATTCAAATCAATTGTTTTCTATTTTCGGTTAAGACTTTTTAAACTCTGTATATATGCGTGTGTGTGTTTGTGTGTGTCTGTGTGTGCACCTCGAGCTGTAAATACTGGGCAATCGCCTTGGATAGATCGTGTTCGGCATCGCTGAATATGCAAATGGACAACGAGTTGTCCAAATCGAACAGGCACAAGCGGCAGATCATTATTTTAGGCAGCCAAAAATCCTGCTGCTCTGCGAACTGCGGTAAACAAAAACGATAGACGCCGTTATCGAGAGCAAGAGCGAGCGAGAGAGATGTGAGTTTCAATTTGTTGTGGAGAGGCTTTCATCGCAGTAGGCGACACATCGAGCATCGAATAATCGATACACGCATGCAAATAACAAACACCAAAACTCGATGTTTTTTTGCCTTATTGTTGTACATCGCTAGCAGGCAGAGAGTTGCCTAATTTTTGTCCAATTGGCGTGCGGCAAAAATATTCTTAATAAAATAATAAACAATGCAAAAGAAGCCGCTTAGCGCCAACACCGTGCTGGACAAGCTGCATCGAGGCGCAGTATATGCCTGCATCGGAGTTACCTTATACGGCACCTATATCCTTGGCATGCGCTACTATCACTATTACACTGTGATAAGGCCGGAGAAGCAGCTGGCGGATCGCAAGCTGCTGGACGAGGGAGCACACGACAAGGCCAAGGAGCTTAAATACTGAGAGCGTACTGTATATATGTATATATACATTTCTTTACTAATGTTTGTAATGTTTGTTAAGCGTAATAAATAGTTTAAAGAACATTCGTCGCGACTCTCTTGCTTGCTGCTGTCTGCTTCTTGTTGTGTAATCTCCACCAGGTGGGCTCCAACGGCAGACCTTGGCGCGGTTGACTGGCAAAAACAATGCGCTCATAAATCAGTTGAAACAGCCTGAAGAGCTAGTGACATGCACAGATTGGGGCAAGTAAAATGCAATTATAAGAGTCCGTTGGGGCAATCGTCAATGTTGTCATCGGCATCGGCTTCGGCATCGTGACCAGTTGCAGCAGCACAGCTGTTTAACCGCTAGAGATGGGCGCGTGACGCAGTTGGCCAGCACGATGTGCGGCGCAGCACTCACGAGTTGTAACACACTTATACAGTTATAACTCTTCTGATTTTATTCCTTCTACTTACCATTCAAACTGTTAACTGTCCTTCCAAGCATTTAATGTTATTCACATTTGCCTTTAAATCTGTTGTTTACATACATTGCATTCGTGTCACGCCGCAAAACTCGTGACACGCGGCCAATTCTAAGCCAGACTTCCGCTTGGCTAAGTTGCGGATCGTCGCGTGCATTAACCTCAGCATGTGGCAACTTGATATGCATTTGATTAATAAGAAATAGAGACAAAATAAAAATTTTAAAAATAAATTATAATAAAAGAAAAAATCATAAACAAGATTCGCAGACAATAGCGGCGAGGCCCACCCACTTTTTTAGCTTGTGAAAAACGTTGCCAATTGCCAGTTGTCAGTTTTGTCTTCGCTTCATTCAACAATGTTGCAGTTGCAATGTTGCGGTTGTTGTTGTTGTTGTTGTTGTTGCATTTGTCTCATTCATAGCTTGATCGGATAAATGCAATTGCAATGCAGCAGACACATCGACAAAAAACCATTGTACCACTCTCGTCAAACAAAACTGTACCTATTTTCAAATAGGTGTACCACTTAAATATTTTTTCAAAATATGCACCATTTTTTGGGGGAAATACTTGATGTACCAAATTCTTTTCTAACAATTGTACCAAATGTGACACATGTGGGAATTCAAAGTGTACCATTTTGAAAATAAGAAAATCACTGTACCAACTCATTAAGTTAACAGCTTAGGTACATTTCTATTATATCTTGCCTATTGCAAGTGTACCGTTTTGAAAATAAACGATGTGATGTAAACCTCATCAGTATAGGTACATATGTACGATATGTTGCATGGAAATTAAATGTACCATTTGCTACTCGGCAACTATGGAAAAGTTAAATGTTTCGTTTAGATGAAAACTTATCTATCACCAATTAAAGCAATGGTACATTTGTACCGTTGTACGTGGCAACGCTGGCCAGAGCAACTTCCTACTCCCTCTCACACCCGCCTTCACCTTGCCCTCACTTTCCAATCATCCGGTCAAGGTCGGTCCTTCCTTTGTTGTTGTCTTCATGCAGCTGCATAGCACCTCGCCACGGCCCCTGCTCCGGCCCCTGCCCTCTGCCCTCTGCCCGTTGACCTTTCCCCTCTGGCTGGGCATTGGATGGGGGGAAGTCGTGCAGCTTGAATTATTTCGATAAGAATTCGCTTCTTTTTTTTATTTTTGCTGTTTTTCGATTTCCTTTTTGCGTTCGCAATCGGCCTGTAATCTTTTTATTTTGCTGTGGGCAATGCACGTTTGCCACATACCCTGTGAAAATGCAAGTTCAATGATTGCTGTGTAGAATATCTTAGTTTCAGATTCAGTAAGCAGCTTTAAACCACAAATTCCAAATAATATTTTGTTTTACTAATAAAAATAAGACGAAAGTTAAATCAAAACTAAAAGTCTCACCCGCGCAGTATTTATGTATATGCATAGGTTCATATCCATAGAGTATTTATGTATCGCTATTTCGTTTATGATATAAATAATATAAAAGGTTTTCTTTATCTAAAATCCATTCATATAAAGTATGAATGTAGCGATATTTATGTATATAGAACTTTTATCTGTAGAGTGTGTATATGAATGAATGCATTCATAGATCCATATACATATATATATTTATAGAGTTTCAATAGATTGTTACTTATTTTATTTAACATACCAAAATATATTTTTGAGCCTTTCTTACAGAAAAATTTATATAAAGTATCAATATACCTATACAAATATATAAACCTTAAAACATTAAATCTACATTCTAGATAGATCAAACTAAATGTATTTTAAAATATGTAAAGCTTAATCAATCTAGAATGAAGTCTTAAAGCTCCATCAAATTCGTGGCTGATGGAAATCTTTTATTGAAGGTTTTTTCTGCTAACCGAAAGTCGTGCCATGTTTAGTAACTGTTTTGTCTGCTATTGTAATTGCTTGTTGCTGCTGACTTAATTAAAACAACAGCAAGAGCAACAACAATAACAACAACAAAATCGAAGTGCAATTGTTTAATAAACAATTTCTTAAGATGTTTTCCCACGGGGTCTCTGGCATTTGACTTGCCGCACATGCCACGCCCTATTCCACACCCCCGCCAGGCCGCCCACCGCCTTTTTGATTTGTAATCCATATGGTAGTTTGTCAACATGTTGCATGTTGCATGTTGCATGAGGCATGTGGCATGTTGCAGTGTATCGCATGTCAAGTGAAAGCGACACCCGATCGGACGACGACTGCGATTGCGATTGCGGATTAAGTGGAAGATTAACTGTGTCAGCCTTTTGACCAGCTTCCGTCATACCAATTGCCTAAGACATATTTTTTTACGCAATCTTTGACGAATGTTCTAAAGGCTTAGATAGAGGGGGAGCTGGAGGGGGAGGGCCTGTGTTGGTTATTGGCTAGACAAAACGTTAGTTGCACCGCCCACTTGGTCTAAAGCTCTAGCTGACCTTTTTGTCTTCGACAAGCGATGAGCTACAGTGAACACACGCTTGAACGCACATGCAGAAAAATCACTTTAGAATATGCACAAATTTAAGTTTAAATATACTAATCGAATACTATAAAAATTATAAAATATACATTAAAAAAAATTAAATAAAACAAAGAACAGTAAAAATATATAATATAATGTAAAAAATATTAATATAAAAAAATATAAAAAATGTTATAGACTCACGCTTTGCAAAATGAAGAACTACAAGTTAGTTAGGCAGCTGTTTGCAGGGAGGCCCCACTGTAGCAGCTGAGAGCGTCATGCATTGAATGCGGCAACTGCAACAATCGCTGCTGCTTGAGCTTGATATTGTTATTGTTTTTCTTTTTGTTTTTGTTTCTCTATTTTATGTTTTATTATTATTATTTTTTCCTCTTCTTTTCTTTTTTTTTTTTGCATAATTGCAAACTGTAGCACAACTATAAAAACGCTGGGAGGCTGGCGAACAATCAACAAATCAGTTTGTGCCAGCAGTTCAGCCACAATTGGAGTCTCATCTTCTAATCGAAAGCAAATCCTCAATATGAAATTCCTGGTGAGCAGGAGGAACAGATGAAGCAGCAGCAGCAACAATAATTATGCCACTTTAATATTACAGTGTGTCTTCTTTATGGTGGCCCTGTGCCTGGCCAGCTGCCTGGCGACAATTGCTGAGCCTGCGGCAGTCGGAGCAGCGCCTGAAGCGGAGCTGGACTCTACGCTGGGCGAGAAGAAAACGGAGAAGCGCGGCATCTATGGCCTAGGCTATGGACATTATGGTCATGGCTATGGCGGCTATGGCATCGGACATGCACATGGACATTATGGCGGTTTTGGCCTGGCCACGCCTTATTATGGAGGCTATGAATATGTGCATCATGCTGCGCCTTACTATGGTGGCCACCATGGCTTTTATCCCTATCATCATGGTCACTATGGTTACTATTGATCGTAACTGGATCATACGATATTACAGTATATACACTCTCATCGCTACACAATCATGCATAAATAATTTTTTTTTTTTTTTCATTTTTTTCATGCGCTACGAATAAATGTCCTTTGAAAGCTTAAAAATGCAATTGTTTGAAATTTGAATTCCAATGCGCTCGCGCCTTAAACAAAAATTGCAACACTGTACGTAGTGCTTGAAAGCAACTGCGTTATGGCAGTTGCAACACTATTGGCGCTAATCGTCGGTGACCGATGTTTTGCTTATCGATTGGTATCGATGGCAGTGGCTCTCACATTTTTGTTGTTCATTTTTACGCTCTTCTTTGTCGGAGACGGTTGTTTCTACTCGCTTTTGCTTCGTCAAGCAAAAAGAGCTCAACATATTAATTGACACACAATTCGAATTTGAGCTAGAAAAGGAGTCCGTTCGAGCCACAAAGTAAATAAATAAAAAAAATACGGTGTGAACAGCTGTTGTTACACTAGTGTTGGGTAATTTTTTGTTGTCTATTTTTTTTTGTTTTTTTTTTTTATGTTTTACCCCACGAATTACGCGTGCAGTAAAGTGGCAGCAGTATCAACAACAGCAGCAACAAAACAACAACAACTGTCGCAGTGGTGAAAAGCAAGTGCGAAATATACAACTAAAAGCTGATCAAATTGTGGGCGAAACAACAACAAAAGAGCAACAAATTAAATACAAAAAAAATAAATAATAAAATAACCAGCAAATGTATATACATTCACATGTATATATGTACAATTTCAGTAGTGTTAGTACTAAATACTAATATAAAAAAAAATGCGAATCTGTTTGTGAATATGTGAAGTGACAAAAAATAAAATAAAGTAAAAAAACTCACGCACTCACACACGCATACGAAAGTCGTGAATTCTTCGTTGTAGCTTTAGTGTTTGTGTGCCCACATACACACATACCTATTGTACATGTGTGTGCTCGTCTAGTGGCACGTGAGCAAGCGAGAAGGAGAGTGTGCAAGAGCGAGCAGTCGTTGTCTTTAGTTTCTGTGTTGCTTTTACATTTTTTTTTGCCAGAGTATTTATTTTTTTTATAATTTTCGCATTGTGAAAAGTTTTTTTTGTTTTGCACAACGAAAGTTTTGGAAAAGCGTGCGTTCGTGTGCGTTTGCGTCGCGCGCGCGTTGGCAGCAACAACAACAATAAGAATAACAACAACAAAAGTAAAATCAACAACATTTATAGGCCCGAGTCGGAGCAGTTCGCGCCACTTTGAAGAGGTATGTATGTGTGTAAGCATGTGCTTGTCAATGTGTGTGCGTGTGTGTGTGTGTATGTGAATGTGTGTGTTTTTGTCCAATTCAACAAAAATTCTTATTAGATCACAGGCATGCGTGTGATTGTGGATGTGTGTGTGCTGAACAGCCGTCGTTTCTCAGGTTCAGCATGACGACGACTTCTTTTTCGTCTTGTTGTTTTCTTTTCTTTTTGGTACTCACACTCATTTCGCCGTTATTTATGTAACAAGTGTGTGCGTGCTAAATGAAGTGCTGCTGTTGTTTCTGTTGTTGCCGTTGTTGCCATTGCTGCTACTGTTGTTGTGTATGTATTTGGCGATTTTCGCCTCTCGCTATTTGTTGTTTGTCGTCGTAAAGTTTGTAATGCAGTTAGCAGCGCTGCCGCTGCCGTCATCAACGCACAGAAAAAGCATCCAGTAGCATTGGTCACATACGCAGCAGCAGTAGCAGTAGCAGCAGCAGCCACAGCCGCAGCTGGAGCAACGTTAAGCGCATTGAACTGGTTAGGTTCACTTTGTCATTTTGGTTATCAACACTGGCAATGGTGGCACAGCATATCTGTTCCTACGCCGCAGCAGCGCATCATTTAAGCTTTGGTAGACGTCAGCTCCAGCGTCGGCAGCAGTTCATCAATTGACATCTGTATGTAAAAGTTTCTGTAAATTAACAGCAAGAACAACAACAAAAGCATTTGGAGCAATTGGCTTTGTGTTTGCGTGACGTGCATTTCGGGACTGCTCTTAAAAGCTGCGTCGACGCCGCTGCTTTTTTATGACAGAAATGCAAGTGAAAAAGAGCTCAAACATTATTTAAATTATATTGTCATTTCATTACGCACTGCGCTGACGCTGTGTATGCTGCCGCTTGTTGCGCTTTTGTTTTTGTCATTCTGCCTTGTAGTGAATTCGTCACAGACCAAAACGAAGAGCGCGAGAGAGCGTAATGCGTGTAATAACTGTTATTGGAATGTATGTAAATGTATGAATTGTACGCGCTACACACAAAATTTTGATTTTCAGTAAGTGCGCACCAAATATTTATGCAAACCAGAAATGCAAAACGCAAAAGCCATTACCATACGCACATACACACATACATACATACATGTAAATGTCGATGTCTATACATATGTATGAATGGGTGCTTGCTTTCGCCTTGAGCCTTCAACGAATTCATCTACGTTCTACATTAACCAAGGCAAAAGCTCCATCAGAGTGTGAGAGAGAGAGAGACTTCAGGTATTTTTGTGAATGTACGCTAGTCCACATGCATACCGTGTAAAAGCTCCAACACTTAGAATAATTGAAATAAATTGAAAAGGACAATTCTTAGTTTTTAAATGATAAATATTTACTTGTTTGTAAAATTCATTTAAATAAGGTATTCCTTTAACAGCATCAACAATTACAGTACAGGGAATCTGTTAGTTAAGCATACCCAATAGCACGTTAATATTTACATGCATACAAATACGCACGCATAGAGTGCAGTCAAGTTTTTGTTGTTGTTGCGCTTGGCTGATTTAATTGCATTTACATTGATTAATATATTTGACATTTGATTGATTTTTATTTATTTTTTATTGTCTTAATGTCTTAATTGCATTTAATGAATGTTTTTCCATCCTGACGCACAGCGTTCCAAATATACGAATAAAAGTAGAGAGAAATTGAAGAAATGACAAATTCCAATTGGATTGGTAAACATATTGGGGCGTCTGTTTTGTTGATTGTTCTTTGTGTATTATATTCACATACATACATATTTATTGTTTGTTCTTTGTACACTTTATTCACTTGCTGCTTCTGTTTGTTTTTGTAATTAGTGAGCGAAAATGATGTGCGTCGAACATGTGTCCGTATGTGTGTGTGTGTAGGTGGCTTAGTGGGTGGCGCAGGAGCTAAAGTTGAGCTGGACTGAGTCGGATTGGATTTTCGTATTGTATGCATTGTGAAGGTCATTGGGGCAAGTATCTAACTGGCTGCCCGCAAAAGGTACTCTTTACTCTTTATACCTGGTTGTGCACTCATTCAGTGCACCTGTGACCCAATTTAATTGGTTCTACCTGCTACAAATTGCCCGCCCCCTCATCTACGATTCTAATAATTTCGGTTGTGCTGGCATTTTGCAAATATTCAACATTTTCAATTCACAGCTGGAAGTGTGGTGAATTGAGGTGTGTTGTGATGGAGTGTGTGTATATATGTATGCGACTGTGTGTCTGTGTGTGTGAAAGTGTGTGTGTGTGTGTGAGGAGGAGGAATTAGCAACAGATATCGACAACACAATAAATAGAACGACAAAACAGCAACAAAACGAACGATTATCAATTTAGAAAATTTTCCGAAATCTGAGCCAAGTGCAAAGAAGAAGCAAAACAACGAAGACGATGAAGCAGGAGAAGCAGACTAACGGACTATCATTAATGCGCGCTCGCTCGCTCTCGGTTCTGATCGCTGTAGCTCGGTTATCAGAATGTGACGTCTGCTATTCTCATTCGCCTGCTTCTTTTACTTATTGTTGTTGTCCATTATTGCGGCTGCGCTTATCTGTCTTACACACACACTCATACACTTTGTAGTGCATGTATATATGTGCTTGTATATGTTTACATATACATTTTTCAATGAATTTGTAAGCAACTGTAAATGGAACTGATTTTACAATTCATCGCATCACTTACAAGTTCTGATTAGGGTTGTTGTGCCTCATTTGGGGTTTTTACTTCTTGCTGGATTTGTCACAAGAAAAAAAGAAAATTCTCATGAATGGAGTTGAAAAGATTTTTTGAATAAATGATTCATTTAGCTTTTGTAACAGTTTTTAATTTGATAAACTGATAAACCAATGACAACTTTTAGTAGAAAACCAATAATGCTAGTGCATTTTCTAATGTAAAAATCGCTTGCTAACAACTAAAAATGTTTTTTTTTTGTTCTTTTCTTTTGTGTTTTACAGATCCATGCAAAATGTCTAGTCCTGACGATAGAATACCAATACGTGGTAAGTGAAACCATTGTCATGTGGACGGGTGGCAGGGTGTAATGGGCTATTGTGCGTAATAACAAACAAAAGCTTACAATTCGACAAACTGACACAGAAAGAGGGAGAGAGAAAAGAGAGGGAGGAAGCAGTGTGTGCCTTCCAAAAATAACTGTTAATAAGAATACAATAGCCAGCAATGGTGCTCGCACAGGCCAGCGCAACGCTTACTGACTTTGCCTTTGCAGCGGCAGAGCGGAGCACGCAGCAACAGCGGCTAAACAACAAGAACATCATTGTCTATGGTCGGGTGACAGCAGCTAAAGAAACAGCAGCAGCAGTCGAGGCCCAAGACCAGCAAGTGGTTGCGGCCGCGTTTCTGACTGCGAATGTCACTCAAAAGAGAGCGTGAGTGTGAGTGTCAAATTAGTGTGTAAGAGTGCACACACACACTGCTATCCATACAATTAGAGTCACTTTGTTATGTCAACATATTAATTTGATTAGAAATTTTCTATTTAATCATAACATTCATATTCTATTATATTCTGCCTATTTATTATAATCAAGATTATTGTTATACATTTTTTTTTTTAAATTAATAAATGGGAAAAAAAAAGTAAGACACTTTTCTACGTCTAATTATAGTACTATTACTATTATATAGTACATATTTAAATTTTCTATGACACTTATTAAAGTGTCCCTATATAGGTGAACACCACTGTATGTAAGCATCTGGAAGGAAGTTGTTTTTTAATGCTGAATGAGCAAGACTGCGGCTTTCAGCTTCTGTTTTTGCCGCCACTGTCAATGCCAAGCACGTGCACTACCACGTTCGCTCTTTCGCTCTCATCCTTCTCCTTTTTTTTTTTTTTGAGCAAGCTCTCTTGCCGGTGCCTACTACTGCTGCCCCAGTGTCTGTTTGTTTGTATGAACAACAATAACAACACGAGCAACATTCGTTTATCGATTTTGTTCTATTTTTAGCACAACAAAAATTTACTTGCCTTTGAAATATGTAACGACGACGACGACCCCGGCGCCAGAGTCGACCTTACGGCCCCTCTTTTACGAGCTTGTCTTATGCTGTTTCGCTGTTTCTTCCACTGTCCCGTTATGCCATTTTTACTATTACACTATTACAACAATTACCACGTGCAATGGCGGACACGTCCTCGCACTTTGAATGCTTTTAACTCACACTCTAACAGCACATGGGCCACTTACAGCTGTATCTCTTTCTATCTCCTTCTACACTGAGCTGTTAAGACTGCATTGTATTTGTAACTCATGCTTACTGAAGCAAAAAGCTGCATGCATAATCTTTTCATTTTGTGATGAACACTGGTTGTGAATGCTTTGATTATTGAATATATATTTTTAATTGCAAAAAAAAAACAAAAGAAACTTAACTGTTTAAATTTAAATTTTATGTCAAAGTTTGTGTTAATTGTCTTAAAAATATTATTATCTGTCAATTATAAAATGCTATAATTTTTAATTGGCAAGCAACCACTGTAAACATCTAGATACATGCATACATAGTTCTCTTTCTCTCTACTTCCTGGAATTTGTTGTGTCTGTTTTCGTGAGTTATTTTTATTGACTTGTACTTCGAGGTCATTGCTTATGATAATTGTATATTATTAATATCTTAGCATCTAAGTGTTGGGTGGGGTGTGGAGGGGTGGGTGGAATAACTGTTGACAAGCCATATTCCAAGTCAATTGTTATGATACACGCACCTCTCACTTCCAGTCCCTCAGCCTACAGTCGCCTTTTCTCAATTATTGTAATGACATTCCAAGAATAACGGCACAACTTTGTCTCTCTTTCTATTCCTCTCCCTTTTACTCTCCGTGTATGTCTATATACTGTTCATATGGCATACCTTTGTATGTTCACACATACAAATATATGAGTATGTATATCCTTATATAAAACCGTTAGCTTTTTGTATGGCATAATATCCTCATTTGTAATACACAAAAAACCAAAAGCAAACAACGACAACAACACATTTTAGTCCAATAAGCCCTTTCCACTTTCAATTCCTACCATTTACCAGCTGCTTCTCCTTTAACAGTTGTTTTCTGCATGTGTGTGTGTTTGTTTTTAAACTGTTGTTGTTGCTGTTGATTTTGGCTTTGCATTTGTCAAGGTGAAACACACACATAGAGGGGCTTTCAGCTAAAACTTCGAAATAAGCCAAAACAGAACGAGCCACGCCCACATATTATATATGGCCCGCCCCAGGGGCCCCGAATTGCTGTTGCCGCAAAGTGTGTCTATTTTTAGACGAGCGCGCTGGAAATTTTTTCCGACACACACACAAACATTCTCGAACGCACACGCATACATATATACGTAAATACATGTATAAATGTGTGTACACATATAGTACATGCATACACAGCCACGCATACAATTGTCGTCTGCTATCACTTAAAACAAAGTAAGCAGCGAAGTGGGTCGGGTTATTATTATTATTACTTTTTTATTTTTATTGCTGTTTTTTTCGAGCTTGAATTGTGACAAGACGCGGCAAGCAACTCCCACTTACATGCTCTACATACATACATACATATGTACATATATGTGTACATATGTATGTATGCGTAATCATATCACATAATACTGTTATCGCATGCATACCAATCCGCTTAAATATTTCAATTTCCTATTGGAGTACATTCTGAATGTTGACGTCGCTCTCGTCAAATTTCATAACGTTTGTTCAAACACGTGCTGCTTTGTTGTTGCTTTTAATGTAAGTTGTTGGTTTCTATGTCAACACAAGATTGACCTTGGCAACGGCAGTACACCTTTTTTGAACTTCTTGCAAACAGCTGACTGCAGTCAAAGAAGGCGCAATATCATGATCTCCCTTCCTCTTACATGCATTGACAAAAACACACACACATATATATAAATATATATATATATATATATAACATGAATATATGTGTATATATATATATATATATATTTATATATATACATATATTCATGTTGACAAGAAACTTTTTGCATGCACCTGCAGCGCATTGGCAGCACTGCCAGTGTCTTGCTTACAAGTGTCACACACTTCTAACACACACACATATGCATATAGGCACACAAACATCAGCTGCAGCTGTTGCTTGAGCGAACACTCGCTCTTATTAACAAGTACACTGTCGCTCTCAGTCTCTCTCAAAGTTATTCTTGCTTGCTCACAGACAGTTTATTTCTGTTACTTTTTGGTTATGTTTTTCTACACACTCTATGTAAGCGCAAATGGGACTTTTAACTTGATTAAACGCTCGGCTACTATGAATTTTAGTTTATGTATGTGTTACATATGTGACATAGCTTATGTTAATTTGAAAATGTAAAGATATGAGCAAAATAATGTACGCTTGCATTGAAGCTCAATTATAATAAAGCAGGGTAGCTTAGGGCCGACTACAGTATTCTTTGATTTTTTTGTGTTGGTTAAGTTTTTGTGCAATGTGCGCTGCGAGTTTTGTTAAGTTGTTGTTCTTTCTATTGTTGATTC